>CM033475.1:233882998-234075787 GCA_019447015.1 Hymenochirus boettgeri
CTTAAATCTCTACAATATAACAGAATGGTAAATGGTACACCATCTCTTTAATCTCTACAATATAACAGAATGGTAAATGGTACACCACCCCTTTAATCTCTACAATATAACAGAATGGTAAATGGTACACCATCCCTTTAATCTCTGCAATATAACAGAATGGTAAATGTGCCACCATCCCTTTAATCTGTGCAATATAACAGAATGGCAAATGGTACACCACCCCTTTAATCTCTGCAATATAACAGAATGGTAAATGTCCCTCCATACCTTTAATCTCGTACCATTTACCATTTTGTTATATTGTAGAGATTAAAGGTATGGTGGGACATTTACCATTCTGTTATATTGCAGAGATTAAAGGGGTGGTGTACCATTTGCCATTCTGTTATATTGCAGAGATTAAAGGGATGGTGTACCATTTACCATTCTGTTATATTGTAGAGATTAATGGGGTGGTGTACCATTTACCATTCTGTTATATTGTAGAGATTAAAGAGATGGTGTACCATTTACCATTCTGTTATATTGTAGAGATTTAAGAGATGGTGTACCATTTACCATTCTGTTATATTGCAGAGATTAAAGGGTGGTGTCCATTTACCATTCTGTTTATATTGTAACCATCCCTTTAATCTCTGCAATATAACAAATGGAAATGGTACACCATCCCTTAAATCTCTACAATATAACAAATGGTAAATGGTACACCACCCTTTAATCTCTACAATATAACAAAATGGTAAATGGTACACCACCCCTTTAATCTCTACATATAACAAAATGGTAAATGGTACACCATCCCTTTAATCGCTACAATATAACAGAATGGTAAATGGTACACCACCCCTTTAATCTCTGCAATAACTCAGAATGCAAATGCTACACCATCCTTAATCTCTACAATATAAACAGAATGGTAAATGGTACACCACCCCTTTAATCTCTACAATTAACAGAATGGTAAATGGTACGCCATCCCTTTAACTCTGCAATATAACAGAATGGTAAATGGTACGCCATCTCTTTAATCTCTGCAATATACCAGAATGGTAAATGGTACACCACCCCTTTAATCTTTGCAATATAACAGAATGGTAAATGTCCCACCATCCTTTTAATCTCTACAATATAACAGAATGGTAAATGGTACACCATCCCTTTAATCTCTAACATATAACAGAATGGTAAATGGTACACCACCCTTTAATCTCTGCAATATAACGAATGGTAAATGTCCCACCATCCCTTTAATCTCTGCAATATAACAGAATGGTAAATGGAACACCATCCCTTTAATCTGTGCAATATAACAGAATGGTAAATGTCCCACTATCCCTTTAATCTGCACAATATAACAGAATGGTAAATGTCCCACCATCCCTTTAATATCTGCAATATACAGAATGGTAAATGTCCCACTATCCTTTTAATCTGTGCAAATAACACAGAATGGTAAATGGTACGCCATCCCTTTAATCTCTGCAATGTAACAGAATGGTAAATGGTACACCACCCCTTTAATCTGTGCAATATACAGAATGGTAAATGTCCCACCATCCCTTTAATTTGTGCAATATAACAGAATGGTAAATGTCCCACCGTCCCTTTAATTTGTCAATAAACAGAAGGTAAATGTCCCCCATCCCTTTAATTTGTGCAATATAGAATGGTAAATGTCCCACCATCCCTTTAATCTGTGCAATATAACAGAATGGTAATGTCCCACATCCGTTTAATCTCTAATATAACAGAATGGTAAATGGTACATCACCCCTTTAACCTCTGCAATATAACAGAATGGTAAATGGTACACCATCCCTTTAATCTCTGCAATGTAACAGATGGTCAATGGTACACCATCCCTTAATCTCTACAAATACCAGAATGGTAAATGGTACACCATCCCTTTAATCTCTACATAAAACAGAATGGTAAATGGTACACCATCCCTTTTAAGCTCTACAATATAACAGAATGGTAAATGGTACACCATCCCTTTAATCTCTGCAATGTAACAGAATGGTAAATGGTACATCACCCCTTTAATCTCTACAATATAACAGAAGGTAAATGGTACTAACCCCTTTAATCTCTGCAATATAACAGAATGGTAATGGTACACCATCCTCTTAATCTCTACATATAAACAGAATGGTAAATGGCACACCATCCCTTTTAATCTCTGCAATGTAACAGAATGGTAAATGGTACATCATCCCTTTAATCTCTGCATGTAACAGAATGGTAAATGTCCCACCATCCCTTTAATCTCTGCAATGTACAAAATGGTAAATGGTACACCATCCCTTTAATCTCTGCAATGTAACAGAATTTTAAATGGTCAATCACCCCTTTAATCTCTACATATAACAGAATGGTAAATGTCCCCCATCCCTTTAATATCTGCAATGTAACAGAATGGTAAATGGTACACCATCCCTTTAATCTCTGCAATGTACAGAATGGTAAATGGTACATCACCCCTTTAATCTCTACAATATAACAGAATGGTAAATGGTACACCCCCCTTTAATCTCTGCAATAATAACAGAATGGTAAATGGTACACCATCCCTTTAATCTCTGCAATGTAACAGAATGGTAAATGGCACACTGTCCCTTAAAACTCTGCATGAAACTGAATGGCAAATGGCCCACCATTTAATCTCTGCTAAAAGCAAGTCAGCCAATTGTGCATTTTCCTTCTAATCTCTGCAATTAAAGTGCACCCTGTCCACCCCCAACAGCCAAAATGTTTCTTAAAAATATGCTCAGATCGCTACTTACATCCACAGATTCTGTCATTGAAGAAGCCGTGGGAGAGAAGGGGCTGTAAGTAGCGAACTGAGCATGGGGTAACTAATTCACACTAAGTGCCACGGCTGCAGAGGATGGATCCGGATGATGAGGGGGGGCTCCCCGCTCCCTGCCCATTTCACTGCCTTACTGAGGTTAAGGAATAGCATGGACCGATGACTCACTGACAGCTCCTACTCTTCCCTTTCCTGCACTTTGAACGGCACTGCAGGAGAACCATAAGGAGCAGGGATGTAAGGTAAGGATTTTTAACACTACACAGTGGCTAGTATGGGGATAAATTTTAGTTTTGGGGGTGGACATGCCCTTTAAGAAAGTTGATAAAACAGCACCTAGTCTTCTGGTTCTTATTATATCACCCTGAATGCCAATATATTTCTTTACCACTGACAATGTTTTTTATATAGTTAGACCCTCCTAATTACTGTGATTACCGCCACCCTTAGAAGAGGGAACATGAAAAGATTAAAAAATAAATGAGGAAACGAATCCTTAGACACATCAATATTTTCACTTAAACCAGGGAACGTGGTAAGTCCTGGAATGTTAACAGTCTCAGAAAAAAAGAGAGACTGGTGCCCTGATCCCTACCTCCTAAACACTGATGTGCACACCCCATAAGCAACTCTAAAGGCTCCTCCAACGTGAAGTATGGAGTACGTGTGTTACAAAGGTCTTTACATTTTCAGACCCATCCCACCATATACTGTACGTCACAGAAAAATATTTCATAATATCTATTATTTTATTGGTTGAGATTTGTTTAACGATATGTGGTTGTTTCTGCCAATGAATGCACTGTAGGATTTCTCATTCATTAAATACAATCTCCTTTATCCATAGTTTGTTGGATCCAGTCTTTGTAGTTGCAGGCTTTTGTATATACTCCTGGTTTATTGGCCACTCCACATGTTGGATTTCCCAGGACGTAATACCCCACTCCGAGTTGCACACTAAGGGTCCACCCGAGTCCCCCTGAAAGACAATAACCCAATCCAAATATTTCATATTTTTCATTTATAGATTTCTACTTCCTTAATTCTACACACAGACCAGACTTAAAATGGGATTGTACTATGATATTGGCAATGGGGGAAAAATGCAACTTGCCCATACACAGACCAAGATTGTATGATTATTTTTCCTATTAGGCAGGTTGAAAAATGTTCTGTTGCCCAGTACGATTGTATATCTATGGCCACCTTAAGAGGTGATTTTTCAATAGCCACTCAAATTGACAGACTCTCAGGGAGTAGTAACTAGGGACTTGTGCCATAAGAGGTGCAAAAATTGTCTGTGCGGCTAACTGCAGCAACCCAGTAAATATAACATATCTGATTGGATGTTGCAGATTACACATCCTGGCAAATTTTTCAGCCTGTTTTGCATTAACCCCAATCAAGTTCCTGCAGTTAGGGCTGAAATCCCGTCCATATACCGGCCTTGGAAGCCCCCCCATTATGCCCATTCCCCACACGTTTGCGGCCAACTGCAGCTTCGACCTCAGCTCTGCCCTAGCCACACCCTCACCCCCACCCCACCTACCATGGCATCACGTGATGTCACAACCCTGCTCCTCCCGCCTCGCACCGTGCAAAATATGGCACCTGACCCCAAAGAATATAGGGACTTGATAATTCTCACCTGACATGTGTCTTTCCCTCCATCCATGACTCCAGCACAGCATATTATCAGTGATGATGTCATTGGGATAGGAATGAACGCAGACTGGCTGGGAAATAGTTTGGATCCTCGCACAATGTAACTCTTAGGGAAAGTTTCTAAAAAAAAAAATCAATAATTAGAGTTTGATTTTACAGGGAACTATTTGTACCTTAAAGGTCATGTCCTCTCCCAAAACTCAAATTTAACTACTGGTCCCCCTGTGTAGTTTTAAAAATCTTACCTACATTCTGCTCCTATGGTTCTCCTGCATGCGTGTCCAAGGAAACTAAGTAGGAGCTGTCTTCCTGTATAAAGGTTCCTGCCTCCTCCTTGTCCTCTGAGAGAACAGTGGCATGTGCAGGGGAGCCCCTTTCCCCCCCCCACTCCCTCTGGATCCATCCTCTTTACAGATAAACTTTAACAAATTAACTTTAAAGTGCCCAGAAACTTCCTTACCAAGCTTGTTTTCCTCACTAACTAAATAGCCATCAGCTGCCTCTCAGCCAATCACAGACACACAGCTTTCGGTCCAGCCCCCATTCCCAAAGTAGCATTAGAGGCAGAGGCCAGGTGAATGAAGCTTGGTAAGCAAGTTTCTCTGCACTTTTTAACATTTAAACATGGCGGTTAGGGTTGGGAGGAGGGTCCCTGCACTACAGAAATAAAGTTAATTTTGGGGTGGAGAAACCCTTTAAGAAGAATAACATAAATTACTTACATGAAGCCTTGAGTAAAGACACATCCCAAAAACACGTACAGGCTCATTTACCCGAGCCTCTATTGCATATTCTATTGAGTAAATTCACCTTCCACGATTCAATTCGCGTTGCGAATGTGGGTAATCCCGGAAAGGGATTTACCCATTGCGGGACTTAAATGACAGATATTTGCTGCGTTAAAATCCTGCCCTAAATCTAGTGATAGTGAATCACGGGGCGTCGGATGCGCAGGTGATTTTTGCGTTGACCCGCTCATCCACGCTAATATGGACTTAAAGTCGCACTAACGCTTAGCGAATCGGTTAGCGTGACTTTAACTCCAATTATTTGCCGAGTGAGTCTGGGTAAATGAGCCTGGTAGTGATTTTTAAATAAAATAAACCAGTATTACTCACAGCTTTAGTTCTGTGTGTGTTTGTATAGTTCCACCAGGAAAAGGGTGTCACATACCACATCTTGTAAAGTGGTTATACAGTTGAGAAGTTGACATCCCAAGCCTCACTGGCATTTTAGCAACTTGGAGGTCCAGCAGGGAAGGTGAGAAACGCACAGACTTTCCCAACTGGCTGCTTACCCAATCAGAGTGGGGGAATAGCAAGGTGACATCCCTATCTTTATCTTGCATGGAGGATTTTGGGTAAAGGCTTCAATTTTAATTTGCAGAAAACCAGAGCCATATTGGAATTTTTATGTTTCACTTTCCCGTACAGAACAAGATGGGAGCTGTAAATGACAATTCTAGTATCTTTGTATATATAAATATCAATGTATGTATGTATGTATGTACCAGAAAACAGCTAAGACTTGGTATATATACATTTCAGTACCTGGAAAAAAAACATAGGCTACTTTTACGAACTATCCCTTACCCCTTATTTTTGACCCCTTTCATTCATGTATAAGTTAGCGGGTGATGCAATCTGACCTGTGTGCTGCCATCTGGTGGTAAATCAAGTGACTGCCCAACACACAACACCTAACCTGAGAATGCTGCAGAGATTCATATATTTAGGGGAGCCTGGGCAGTCTGAGCTGCACAGCCAGTAAGTGCTGAACATCAAGATCACATGACTGCCCCCCTGTCCCTCCCTATCATTTTGATAATGGGACCCCCATCACTCAGTGCTCAGCCCTCCAGAAGTAATGTCATTTTCAGGCTGCACTGATTGCAGTTCTAATTGAAATGAACTGGTTCATTGTGAGTCACAATAAATACAGTTAATGCAGTCATTTTTTAGTGACAATTTGTGAGTCTGCTCAACATATTAATTATAACCTATATAGGCTTTTAAATCCATTGGGGTCCTCAAGGTAGTCAGGGGCCGCACATGAGGCCCTTGAGATCAAATGGGTTGGGCACCCCTGGCCTAAGTTAATTAAAGGGTATATCCACCCTTTATAAAAAACGTTTATATATTGTAGCCCACCCCCACCCGCCATGTTTTGTAAAAAAGAACTCTACTTATATTACATTGATCCTCTGGTGCTCTGTTCCCGGCCCCTGCTTGCCAGAAGTTGCAAGCAGGGGGCCACACCGACAGCCACAGCTGTGATGGCTGAGAGGCAGCCAATCACAAATGTGTCTGTCGGCAACGCAGAGCACCAGGGGAAAGAAGTAGAGTTCTGCTTTAGGAGCCCTACACTACAGAAAATGTTTTTGTAGGTAGGGCACCAGGCAGCAAAGAAGATCAAAGGGAGGGGGGGGGGGGACAAGGACAAGGGCAGCAGCAGGCATCCGATGACTCACAGACAGCTCCTACTCTTCAGTTTTACTAACTTTGTACAGACATTGCAGGAGAACCATTTGGAACAGAGGAGCGAGGATGAGCGACAGTGTACCACGCCAATCGGAGCGCATGCGATTGGGCACAAAAATGCGGAATGCATGTGCTGGCGATTTATAAATTGCATCGCAGCGCTCCCTAGCGCACTGGTGGCCGCATCAACTGGGCCACACTAGAGTGCACTTTTAAAGTTCAGTGTGGCCTAGCCCTAACACTACACGGTGGGGCCAGCAGTGTTTTAGATTTTAATTTCGGGGTGGGACATGCCCTTAAAGGATGAAATCTGAGCATTGATCCTGCATTGAGTCAGGTACCCACGGTTTACTAATTCTGCAGGTTGAGTTGGGTAACCACAGTGAGTTTGAATGGGTATCGGTTCAGGTTTAGTTAGAAAGCTGCAGGTGTTGGTTTATGACAGGAAGTGAGTTGCAGGTCTGTTCAATTTTGGTGCAGGTCAATTCAGGTTGGATCTCGTAGTGGGTGGAGGCCCGCTTGCAGGTCTGTTTAATTTTGGGGGCGGGTAGGTTGCGTGTCTGGCTAGTTGCAAGTTGGGTTGGGTGCAGTTATGAAACCACCAGCAAAGCGGTGCAGGTTTCGGTGTTTCGGTCAATCGGGTTGAAATATTGGCTGGTTCTTTGTTGGCACCATTCGTCTGAAGCAGACAAATGAATCATTGGACGCATTGGAAAATCACAAATGATTGTGCAGTCGTGGCAAACAGTCAGAAGCGGCTATTTTTGCTGTGACCAAAGTCCTTCTTCCTGGCCGACCGGTCGGAAAAGCCAAACACTCTGCGGGGACGAAGGATTGGAAAGTGTGTACCCAACAAAATTTTGATTGGAAGAAACCGGACATGCCGGGTATCGGCTAGTTTTAACAACTAATACAATTACATCGTGTTACCTGCAGGGCTCGTGGTGGTTCCCCAACCCGAAACACAACATTTGACTCCTTCAAGTGCATTTGGACATCCTAGGGAATCGTCTGGACATAGCATTAAGAATAGCCGGAGAAGCCAGTTTGAGAAGCATGATATCGTTATCATAGGTCCCAGAATTAAAGCCCTTATGAGGACAGATCTTTTCAGCATAAGTAAACTGCTCTTTCCCTTCAGGGACTGCTAAGTTATGTTCCCCTAGACGAACCTGCAGAGTTCTAAATGAAAGAGAGAGACGTACAGTTTGTAAATCAGAGCAAGAGAGTGTGCTAAATCCAATAGCTACCATGGAATACAGTACAATAGGCATTGACACAGTAGATAGAGCATGCTAAATCCAATAGCTACCTGGAAATACAGTAATACAATAGGCATTGACACAGTAGATAGGAGTGCTAAATCCAATAGCTACCGTGAAATACAGTAATACAATGGCATTGACACAGTAGATAGAGCTGCAAATCCAATAGCTACCGTGGAAAAATACATACTATAGGCATTGACACAGTAGATAGAGCGTGCTAAATCCAATAGCTACCGTGGAAATACGTAATACTAGGCATTGACACAGTAGATAGAGCGTGCTAAATCCATAGCTACCATGGAAATACAGTAATCAATAGGCATTGACACAGTAGATAGAGCGTGCTAAATCCAATAGCTACCGTGGAAATACAGTAATACAATAGGCATTGACACAGTAGATAGAGCGTGCTAAATCCAATAGCTACCGTGGAATATCAGTAATACAATAGGCATTTACACAGTAGATAGAGCGTGCTAAATCCATAGCTACCGTGGAAATACAGTAATACAATAGGCATTTCACAGTAGATAGAGCGTGCAAATCCAATAGCTACCGTGGAAATACAGTAATACATAGGCTTTACACAGTTGGTGGTGAAATCGTTGTATTGGAGTTATTATCTTGTGTTGTCCAGACAAGTTTCCAGACCCGCACCCAGCCCGACCCGAAAAATCTATACCCAACACGCAACATGCTTTTCTATCCGCTTTATACATGGGCCCCCGCCCTGCTTTTAGTCTTTCTTCCTAAAATTTGTACAGGGAAGTTTAAAAAAGTCTAAAGTTAAAATAAATAAATGTTTTTATTCATAACCAAAAATGTTCATAGAAACAAAATCCAATACCAACTTGAAAACTACAACTCCCACATTCCCAGGGTGCCTTTTAATACTATTAGTGCTGTAGTGGAATGCTGGGAGTTATATGTAGGCCCACGGGTAGAAATCCCTGGTATACGTATGTACAATGTACACTTTATATAATATACCAATACTGTCCCCTACTACCTACCCATGGCATCTACTGTCCCCACTACCTACCCATGGGCCTCTACTCGTCCCCAACTACCTAACCATGACCTCTACTGTCCCCTACTACTCCACCATGAGCCTCTACTGTCCCCTACTACCTAACATGGGCCTCTACTGTCCCCAACTCCTAACATGGGTCATACTGTCCCCACTACCTAACATGGGCCTCTACTGTCCCCAACTACCTAACCATGGGTCTCTACTGTCCCCAACTACCTAACCATGGGCCTCTACTGTCCCAACTACCTAACCATGAGCCTCTACGTCCCCTACTACCTACCATGGGCCTCTACTGTCCCCAACTACCTAACCATGGGCCTCTACTGTCCCCAACTACCTAACCATGAGCCCTACTGTCCCAACTACCTAACCATGAGCATCTCTACTGCCCCCTACTACCTAACCATGGGCCTCTACTGTCCTCAACTACCTAACCATGAGCCTTCATGTCCCCAACTATCTAACCTGAGACTCTACTGTCCCTATTACCCTAACCCTGGGCCTCTACTGTCCCCAACTTCTACCTACCCATGGACCTCTACTGTGCCCAACTTCCACCTACCCATGGGCCTCATCTCATTTTAAATCTTGTCTGCAACTATTTTGATCTGTGACACGGATGGTAACCGTAGTTTATCCAGATGATTAAAATCTATAACTCCCAGCATTCCTTGGCTATAGAGTTATAGTTTTCAAACATCGGAGATCTACTTGTTACCTATCGATGGTTTTTATACTATGTCCTGCAGATATACATTTCAATCTCCACCCACTGTTAAACTTGCATTATGGGAGACAGTAAAGTTACAATGAGCAGGTACCATAACCGAGAATTATGGGTAGGGTGGGTGAACTGCAGTGAAATATCTACACCTTTATATGGGTGTAGATATTATGCTATGTTTTGAAAACTATAACTCTCAGCATTCCCTGTCAGCACTCTGCTGTTGTACAATGTTGGAAGTTTTAAATGGCAATCATCTGGAGGTTCACATAGTTCTAGTTGAACCTCATCAATGGTAGATTATTCTTATAATCACTAGAATCATTCACATCCCATAGACCCAGGCATACAAGAGTTAAGATTTACCCTGCCAAAAACACAGTAAAAGGCTGGGAGCTTTGGCATGTAGATTTATTTGCCCTTTATCTGCCATAGTGTGATTTAGTGTTAGGTGCTTTACACACTGCACATTGTCTTGGATTGATAACAATGTATCTCATTTCCAGTTATTACAGACAGATCTCTCTTCATAAACAGGAAAAACCTGACCCGCGGTTCTTTTTACCCGAACCCGACCGGCAACCAATTCAAACTCATGTGGTACATACAAAAAATAGAATTCTAGTGCACAAACAATTCTAATTGCATATTAGCAACTTCCATAAGGTTACTGCTACAGTCTGCTAAACCCTTGTTTGTGTACTAGAATTCTATTTCTGTATGTATTATATTTTTGGTCTCTAGTTGCACTTTAATATGGATGTACAACAGCCCAATTTTCTATATATTGTTTGTTACATATTTACAGGGTAACCCTTTTGAAATAAAAAAATAACAAAAGTGGTATAAAGGTGATAGCTTTATTGGCTAACTAAGTCAATTAGTTAGCCAATAAAGCTATCACCTTTATACCACTTTTGTTATTTTTTTATTTCAAAGGGTTACCCTGTAAATGTTGTATTTAATTTAAACTACAGTTTTTGACACGGTTCCTATGGGCAGAAACTACCAACAGTTTCGTAATATGTTCCTTGAATTGAGGATAAGTTTGGCCAGTCAGTTTACCACTCTTGCAACAAAAGATCACTAACAGACTACAGCTTATATCATATCATTTCATGGTCTCTCTATTCAGAGCTTTCTCACCCGATAGTATAAGATTGAATAATAGACAGAAGTATGAAGTAACCTACATACAACGTTTTTACTGACTGTTAACTCACTGTTGTATGTTTAGGTGTGGGGACCTGTTTTATAACCCACCCTACAGCTACACTACTAAGTCTCCTCTTGTCTTATATAAATAAGTAACTTGTATATCATACTAGTAAAGTTTAAATAGCACGACTAAGTCTCTCTATGTCTTATCAATAAGTAGAATCTATATAATACTAGTAAAGTTATATATCACTACTATAGTCCCTCTATGTCTTATAAATAAAGTTAATACGTAATTAATACTAGTCAAAGTTATATAGCACTACTATAGTTCCTCTCTAGGTCTTAATAAGTAATACGTATATACTAGTAAAGTTATATAGCACTCCTAAAGTCCTCTATGTCTATAATAAAGTAATAGTATATAATACTAGTAAAGTTATATAGCACTACTAGTCTCCTCTCTATGTCTTTAAAATAAGTAATACGTTATAATACTAGTCAAGTTTATGCACTACTAAGTCTCTCATGTCCTTATAAATAAAGTATAGTATATAATACTAGTAAGTTATATAGCACTACTAAGTCTCTCTATGTCTATAAATACAGTAATACGTATATAATACTAGTCAAGTTATATAGCACTACTTAGTCTCTCTAGTCTTATAAATAAAGTAATACTATATATACTAGTAAAGTTCTACAGCACTACTTGTCTCTCTATTCTTTAAATACGTAATACGTATATAATACTAGTAAAGTTATATAGCCACTACTTAGTCTCTCTATGTCTTATAAATAAGTAATACATATATAATACTAGAAAGTTATATAGCACTACTAAGTCTCTCTATGTCTTATAAATAAAGTAATATTATAAATACTATAAGGTTATATAGCACGACTAAGTCTCCTATGTCTTATAAATAAAGTAATACGTATATAATACTAGTCAACGTTATATAGCACTACTTAGTCTCTCATGCTTATAAATAAAGTAATACGTATATAATACAGAAAGTTATACATCACTACTTAGTCTCTCTAATTCTTAAAAATAAGTAATACGTATATAATACTAGTAAGTTATATACACTACTAGTCTCTTATGTCTTTAAATAAAGTAATACGTATATAATACTAGTAAAGTTATACAGCACTACTAGTCTCTCTATGTCTTAAATACAGTAATACATATATAATACTAGTAAGTTTATATAGCACTACTTAGTCTCTCTATTCTTATAATAAGTAATACGTATATAATACTAGTAAGTTATAAGCACTACTTAGTCTCTCTATGTCTTATAAATAAAGTATACGTATATAATACTAGTAAAGTTATATAGCACTACTTAGTCTCTCTATGTCTTATAAATAAAGTAATACGTATATAATACTAGTAAAGTTATACAGCACTACTTAGTCTCTCATTTCTATAAATAAAGTATACGTATATAATACTAGTAAAGTTATATAGCACTACTTAGTCTCTCTATGTCTTATAAATAAAGTAATACGATTATAATACTAGTAAGTTTATCAGCACTACTAGTCTCTCTAGTCTTTAAATAAAGTAATACTATATAATACTATAAAGTTATACAGCACTACTTAGTCTCTCTATGTCTTATAAATACAGTAATACGTAATAATACTAGTAAAGTTATAAGCACACTAGTCTCTCTATGTCTATAAATAAGTAATACGTATATAATGCTAGTAAAAGTTATATAGCACTACTTAGTCTCTCTATGTCTTATAAATAAAGTTATACGTATATAATACTAGTAAAGTTATATAGCACTACTTAGTCTCTCTATGTCTTATATAATAAAGTAATACGTACTTAATACTAGTAAAGTTATATAGCACTACTTAGTCTCTCTATGTCTTATAAATAAAGTTATACGTATATAATACTAGTAAAGTTTATACAGCGTTATGAGACAGTTTAGCAGACAATACGTGTGTCTGATGGCTGGGTACAGATCTTTGTGACAGTTAATAGAGAGAAAACAAACAGACTCCAACAATAGAATCCAGCAAAGAGCAGGTCGTACCCTGCAGTCTCATGGTTATGGCAGTTCCCCCTACTGAATTTCCGTAACTGTCAGACCTTTGAAGTTCAGTAAACAAGGAATACCCATTCCATACCCTATGCAGTCTGTGTCAGGCATGGATGGTGGAAGGATGCAGGTTAAATGTTCTCTCCTTTCCTGATGTCCAGATGAATGTCCAGGTGTTTATTTATACCAGAAATCTAAATCTTTATTTGATTTTGGTTGAGGTTTTATTTGAGATTGTCCAGAACAAATCACGGTAAGAGACAGTCGAAAGCTCTCCAGATACGCACCGATAGCTCGAGGGCTGCTTTATAATAAATAAGGAATGTAATGAGCCATTAACTGGTCTCTGATTTCTAGCTGGTAAACTGATATTTACACCTGGATGTTCCTTTCAAGACACAGATAGATGACGAGGGTCTAGTTAAAGATATAATTAAGAGAAATTTTTAATCCCCCAAACACCCTCCTCTACTGCTAGGTCCTAGATTCCATTCCACTTGAGTTGAGATTTTGGTCCTTCTGACTGGCATATGGAAAAGAGGGCTTGTTGCGGAACTTGTGGGAGAGATGGGGACATCTCTAAAAGTTTCTTTTGAAACTGACAGACTTGAAATCGTTGAGTTTATCATAAATAGTTAAAGGGGACCTAAGGAGCTACAAGATGGTTAAAAGCAATGCAGGGTGGTAGACTGAAGACTGATCTTTGTCTTGTACAGGGGACACATGGATCTTTCTTTATTGTGGGACTTGCCTGGTTTTCTTATAATCTGTACAAGATTTCAAAATTCCCCCTATGATTGTGCTGACTTTGCGTCAATTTTCAAAATTTTCTATAATGTCTTATTGGGGAATTAGTCTTATTGGTTATTGCCGAACCCCTAATCAATACCAGCTATAAAACCTTTGCTAAATATAGTCTTATTACAAGTAATAACAATTCTTATAATTCTGTAACGTGTACATTGTAGATGTCTATAATATATTTGAATGGTGATATAAAGACAGCACCTTTGTGGAATGGTGTCCTTACCATAATGCTCGGACATTTACACGCTGTTTAGTACATGAATGTTCATTTTGTCTTACAGTTCCCTGTTACTCACGATCTGTTTGGTATAAATTACAATGGGGTGTTTTATGGGCACTGGTTTAAACAACGAGCAGAGTTTTGAAGATTATCAGAGAGGTGAACTAGAAAGGACCTAAGTGGCGGACTAGTGATAATTACCCATAACCTCTAGTCATACAGTCAGTGGAAAGTTTGTGACAAGTTAAAGACAAGAATCCTATGCAAAAACATTATCCCCCAGCCAGATACTTTACAAATGTAACACACAATAGAATACATTACCATGAATGAACCTCTACAAGTATCACAGGCAATTGCTTTAATTTATCTAATACTAGAAAATACCCCGCGCTTCGCCGGAGAGTATTGAAATAACGTTCTTAGTAGAAGCATAATGTATCAAGATGCTGTAATCACTCGCCACTTGATATATTAAAGAAAGACAATTCAATAAGCTTACGATAATGCAACACTCATTACTTTAATTTAATATTATATTTTTATATCAACTACGAAATTTTGGTGAAAATAACCCCCACCACCCCTCCCCGTCTGCCCCTAATACCCCCCACTATTCTCTCTGTCCACCCTCCAAACCCTTCCCCTTACCACCTCAGCCAGTCCCCCCCCACCACCCTGAATTTGGGTAAAAATCGGTCCAGCCGTTAGTGTGCGGAGTTTCAAAATTCTATTCCCCCCCCCATTCACCCCCACCCTAAAAAAATATTTTGTTATCCTTTTACTGGTAAAGGAGTATATGCATACCAAATTTGGTTGAAATTGGACCAACCAGTCTGTCAATGTCAGATACTCACCGTTACAGGTGCAATGTCAGTACTAACTGTTACAGGTGGAATTTCAAAACGAAACCTGCTTAACTTTTGTAAGTAAGGTGCAATGAATGAGCCTGCCAATTTAAGCCGTCTGCTCCCCACGGCAATTTGGAGAATTAGTGATAAGTGAGTGAGTGAGTGAGTGAGGGCTTTGCCTTTCGAAACGAAACCTGCTTAACTTTGTAAGTAAGGTGCAATGAATGAGCCTGCCAAATTAAGCCGTCTGCCTCCAGGCAAGTTGGAGAATTAGTGGTGAGTAGTGAGTGAGGGCTTTGCCTTTTCGAAACAAAACATCTTAACTTTTGTAAGTAGGTGCAATGATTGAGCCTGCCAAATTTAAGCCGTCTGCCTCCACGGCAAGTTGGAAATTAGTGATGAGTGAGGCAAGTTGGAGAATTAGTATGAGTAGTGATTGAGTGATAGTGAGGGCTTTGCTTTTCGAAACGAAACCTGCTTACTTTTGTAAGTAGGGTGCAATGAATGAGCCTGCCAAATTTAAGCCGTCTGCCTCCACGGCAAGTTGGAGAAATTAGTGATGAGTGAGGCAAGTTGGAGAATTAGTGAGTGGTGAGTGAGTGAGTGAGGGCTTTGCCTTTTCGAAACGAAACCTGCTTAACTTTTGTAAGTAAGTGCAATGAATGAGCCTCCAAATTTAAGCCGTCTGCCTCCACGGCAAGTTGGAGAATTAGTGATGAGTGAGTGAGTGAGTGAGTGAGGGCTTTGCCTTATATTGTATAGATTTAAGTTTTAATAGAATGAAAAATAAAATCAAGGGACTGAAGTTTGAAGTAGGAAGATGATTTTTTAATTGACTTTTTAATGGAAACATCGATTGTATGATTTGGAGACAAGCGTCACAATTGTTTATTATTTCCCTATATGAGCAGAAGCTTTATGGGACCTAAATATAATAATGTGTCTATTGGGTTCTGTCCAATTCCACAATGAATTACTGCATAATTCCCCTTCTGCTAAAATCCTCATACCTGGGTTACTAGAGACTCGAGACGACTCGAGACCCGACTCGAGACCGATCCCAAACCGTGACCCGAACCCGAACCGATTTCGTACCCGCAACCCTGACCCACAGGTGTCCGGATCCGAACCCGACCCGCCCCGCTTTTACCCCCGCTATTAAGTTCTAATACAAATATTTTCTGCTATAAAATTATTACCCAAACACACCCGCGGGCCTTTGTACCCGAACCCAACCTGCAACCCATTCAGTCAATACGGGTTACCTGAACCCACCCCAAATCGGGTAACCCGTGGGTACCCGAACCAATGCAGGACTAGAGACGCCAACGTGTTAATGGAACCTGGATCACATGACGGACTTTAATATTTTTTTTTTACATTTCTTTAGCTGAAACAGATTGTATATTGGATGAAAAGACAAGCGTGCGATGAACCCGCTAAGAATCTTTGTGTTGCTCAGTGGGTAATTCAATAAAACCTTCTAAAATGGAAGTCAAGGTCTCACATTGCCCTCCGCCTTGTATACAAGAGACGTTTAGAAAATAATCTATGTGGATTATACCAGGAGACCCATGCAAGGCTTTACAGGTGGTGAGGCAAGCAAAGAAAACACAGAGTCATACTTCCCTTAATACCTTTTCATCCACCACTGCAGAGATGAAAATCTCCGACCTCTTCATCGTTATAATCCACTATATTGTGCATGCGTGCTAAAGTGGGTTAGAACTAGGAAGCGTGTCGGAGATTTCCTCTCTGCAGCGGTGGATCGCACCAGGGGTAAATATACTTACCTTCATCAATATAATTACCTCTGGCGGTAAATATTCCACGCAGTAGCATAATAGCATACTGTGCCTTTATAAATACGCCCCATGTTCACCTTTAAAGTGATTCGACAATGTTACCGACACCCCCACTGAAACGGATAATTATTTCATTTTAATACTGTTAATAGAAGTTTGTTGTTTGTGTACATTTTAAGGTTTTATGTGATTGGCTGAAATTTAAGCCTTGAGTAAAAATTAAAAGGGACATTTTCCTGCCATTGAGACGGTAAAGCATCAATTGGAGTCCTGTTTAATATTGATTCCCCCCCTATCCCATGGAAAATCCCATGCCCAAATTTACCTTCTGTGCAAATTTTAAGGGTAATGGTCTTTAGAATGGGGTGGGAATTGGTATTAGCAGTCATATTCCCTGCACGCCTGTGGGGTTGGCAATATACTGTCAGTAACACATCTACCATGTACATTATGTTAAAACCCATTCCATGACACAGATAAATTCAACCATAAAACTAGAAATTTTGTTCATTATGGCAAAATGTTATGTCAAAACATATATACGTTTTACATACATGTGTACACCCTGCTCTATTTACCTTTCTGATAAGGTTTCAGGTGGAGATCACACATTACATACAGTATTTTTATATTACTCAGTCACAATTTAACTCATATTTACCTTCTCTTGTTCTATTTTATAGAACCCACAACAGATCAACAATGGAGACAAGTGAGTTATTATTTGTATTTCTTTAAAGGGTCCTATACTCCTCAAACAACTTTACATTATCTGAAACTACAATGTGAGAGAAGTAAAATGGTGGTACTCCCATATTTATCTGTGTTGCTTCTTTTCATTAATTATTAATGTTTAGTAATTGCTCCCCCACCCTCCCTTACTCACTGCCTTCTTGTAGTGGTCTGCGACACTTATAACTTCTGCACAGCCTCACCATAGACACTTCTCTGCTTACACATCTCCCTCCCCCTTCTTTCTTTTCTCTGCTGATTCTCTTAATTGTTGCAGAAAGTGTACTGGCAGGCAGCCAAAGATCCTAGTAGAGGTCAGGGATGACATATTTAATTTCTGCTCCTGGAGTGACAGGTCTTTTCCTGTAAGTGCTGGATTTCAAATTATGATTCTCAGAATCTACAGCTCAATTTAAAACCTGAAAAGTTTTGATAGTGGGATTTTGTCGCATTTGAACTACATGTGGGTATATTACCACTGCCTTTAGAACACTGATGGTATCCAACAACTACCATGTACCCCAAGATGTACTATACCTTACAGCAATATCATAGTTTTAAGATTTTATGATTACAGAACCGTAGCTTAATAACTTCCCCTTATATCTACTTTTACACTTTTTATACAGGTACCGCACTAGAGGAAACACTGGAGACAACCACTGGGACAATAGATACAACATTTGAGAGGGTATTATCATTATTTTTTTTTTATTATTAAAAAGTCTCCACCCAAATCTCCTTCAAGAGGGGAATCTTCTAAGAGTTGCTATTGCTCCATTTTTTGCTCCACAGTTCCAATTTCATAACGCAATCTCGTCTCTCGTCAAATCATCATTTCATGTAGAAGGGCACTTATTAAAAAAAAACATGCAAAATGGCCAATTGGGATATTAAGGCAAAACAAAAAAAACTGCTCACTTGTCAGTAACTGTACCTAACCCCCAACTGCACTTATTACCTACATTACTAACCAGAGAAACTGGCCCCTCCTTCCATGCAGTCAATCAAGGCTGTGACAACTGTTTGCTCCTCCCTCTGCTCAATGAGCAAGGGAGGAGGAGGATACCATTACACAGAAGAACGTATCATTAAATACCTGGTTACAAATGCATGTATAACTTGTAAAATAGTTGGGGTCTCATGCAGATAACTAACAACTCACCAGTATTTTTGTTTAAAGTGTGGACATGCCCTATAAAGACATCATATCCCAAATTTTATTACTTATTTGGGAATATGGGTGTCATTTTGCATTGGGTGTGTGCTGATTGGAAATGAATGTTTGGGTGTGTGCTGATTGGAATAATTTTTGGGTGTGTTGGCTAATGTTTGGGGGTTATATACAGTAGGAAAAGGTAAACTAATAAGGTAGATAAGTAGATTAGCCAGATACAGAGAAATGTATTGAATAATCATATTATATAGGCTCTAGTTTTAAACAGTGAACAAGACCTAATACAACCTATAAAATACGATTTCTGGCCAATCATTTATCCAAACTAAACATAATTTATATTTTCTATCACGCAAACACAAAATATCACATGTTCTTGATTATTTTGCTCGTTAGTTTTTAATACCTGAATATCATTCCAAATTGTGGTTCAAATCTCACTGTTACACTTTATTTTCATATTTATATTTACGCGCTGTCTCAACTAAGACAACAACACAAACGACTGTTAGCGTCGTGTGGATTCTAGAACATTTCAGACCCTTAACCAAGCTCTTAAATTATCATCATAAGCCAACGTTACACAAAAACTAATCTGTAGGGAACAGTTTCTTTAGTGATTTTTCTCAATTAATTCTTGCGCAACTCAACGTCCTAAGAATTTTCTTTACTATCACGCGTTACCGATAGAACTGTGAGAAGGGTCAAAGACGATGTTCCGTACTAGGTAAGTAACATTCAATAGTTGAATTTTTTTTACATATTTTGAGGAAACGCACTTGTCTTGTTAAAGCAAATAATATAAATGCATTTAAGCTTCCGTCCTTTAAGTGGATGTTGTCATATGTTGTCATACACTGTTGATTATGATAGATCATCAATAACCTGATGACATCATACAGTAATTGTGGTGGTTAAATCATTATCCGACAGCCATCATTTTGGATTGTTTTGGATTGTTTAAAATTTCTCAGTTTATCACTAGTAACTCAACGTTGTCGGATGATTTGAAAACCTTCCACAGTTGTTGGAAATTTCCAAGGCATGATGAATCTTCATTACCGTCTCATGTAGATGGTTCTTAAAGAGGTAAGTCATCTGTTAGCTTGATTGTTTAAGGACAGAGGCCAGAGCTCCTCTATTTTTTTCAACAGACAGAGAAGGACCTTGGCGCGGTTCTGTTGCTCACGGCCTGTAGATGTCGCTGCAACCAAATGTATTTGTTTCTGAACAAAAATTGGTGGTTACTTTTTAGTATATCAACTGACAGGGGCCTTCTAGAAACCCATGGTATCGTAAACTTGTAAAATTATGTACAGCAATCGTACAGTTATGAACTTCATTGTAATGTACGAATGTTTGTGCATGTACTACAATGCGGTAGCAAAATTGTAAATCTACAATTGCAAGTTAAATCTACTATCGTGACTGTAAATTAACACACGCTATAATAAATTTAAAGGCGCATGACCACCCCCAAAATGAACTTTGAGGGTAAGGTAGGTAACCCCTCCACCCCCCACCGCCACAATATTTCTTTAAAAAAATCCCCAATTTCTCTGCTTACGAGCCTTCTCTCTGCAAGCAGGGGCCGGACCTCCTTGCAAGCAGGGGATGGACCATCAGCCTGCCTCTGTGATTTGTTCCCCTCAGCCAATCACAGATGCTCTGACATCACTGAAAAGCAGCAGGAGAAAAGGCCCTGTAAGTACGGATCTTTTGTTTTTTCACGGTTGGGGGTGGGTAGGGGTCCTACCTTACCTCCAAGGATTTCACACTAGTGCACAATGGCTCGGATGGTTCCAGATGGTGTGTGTGTGTGGGGGGGGGGCTGCGCATGTCACAGCCCTTGTTGTGGACGAGAATCAGCAGGACCGGATGCCTCACTGACAGCTTGGAGTCTTCAGTTTCCCGGACTTTGAGGGCTAGGCCACACTAGCGCGTTTTCCGTTCACATTTGCCCACGATTTTCGCTAAAATGGTAATCCACGGAACGCGAAAATTCCCGCGATTTCCGATTGCATCGATGCGCGTCCGTTCGCGTTTTGGTAACGCATGCGTTCACCATTTTTGGTGCATTAATGCATGCATTTCCAGAATGTAAAATGGTGAAACGCATGCGCAAAACACGAGCATGAAACGCACAAGATCACGCACACACCGCGCACGATAAACGCTCGCCCTGATAAGGCGTATCTGGAAAACCATAAAAGAGAGATGTAGGTAAGGTTTATTTAAACTACAGAGTGGGGCCAGTAGTGGGTTAATTATAGTTTTGGCGGTGAATACCCATTAACCCTGTGATTATTTTTATGATCGCAGCAAGTCATTAAAGGTGCGGTACCGCAAATAGTGAATAAATGTGGCCAATAGTCACAGCAAAATCCGGTTACGACCAGTTTGCATAGAGCTCCAGTATCTACAAATCTAAGAGGGGGTAAGGGACGATACCGTTTAACCAGCCCAAGGGGTTTTCTAAAGAAGATCAAGTCTCATCAATGATGGGATCAAATAAATAAAAAACTACACATTATTATTAACTCATGGAAACTAATTATAAAACTCCAATTCCTATGTGTTAATAGTGGATCTAACAGACCCCAACCTATCTCTCGGGGGGGTTCTAACATTTTATTCAATCACCAGTTTTTGCCAGAGTAAATGGACACATTTATTTGGACAATATTCGTTTCCTATTTCCTATTTAACAACCTGGATTTCTCTATTGAGATGAAAATTTATCACCACTAATGGTTTAACTCAATGTATGCAATGGTACAGCGCCATCTACAGGCTGTGCTAACGCTTCCTGTGCTAAGAAATAGAACAGGCAAATCTAAACTGATTAATAACTCTAGTAGGGAGATTCACCCATTCTCACGAATGGGATTTACCAAAGGCTGAGAGGCTCTGGGTGATTCTCCACCCGCACATAAGTATTTAACGCCAGCAACAACTTACATACAACATTTCGGGACCCACTGTCCATTCTTTGAGGGACAGTGTGGTCCCGAAACTTTTATGTAAGTTGTTTTGAAAATAAACCACTGAATCACAGAGATAGTGTGCTCCTCCATATTTGTTTCTAATGGTACACCACCCCTTTAATCTCTGCAATATAACAGAATGGTAAATGGTCCACATCCCTTTAACTCTGCAATATAACAGAATGGTAATGTGCCACCATCCCTTTAATTCGTGCAATATAACAGAATGCCAATGGTACACCACCCCTTTAATCTCTGCAATATAACAGAATGGTAATGTCCCTCCATACCTTTAATCCGTACCCTTTACCATTTTGTTATATTGTGAGATTAAAGGTATGGTGGACATTTACCATTCTGTTATATTGCAGAGATTAAGGGTGGTGTACCATTTGCCATTCTGTTATATGGCAGAGATTAAAGGGATGGTGTACCATTCCATTCTGTTATTTGTAGAGATTAAGGGGTGGTGTACCATTTACCATCTGTTAAATTGTAGAGATTAAAGAGATGTGTACCATTTACCATTCTGTTATATTGTGAGAGATTTAGAGGATGGTGTACCATTTACCTTCTGTTTTATTGCAGAGATTAAAGGGATGGTGTACCATTTACCATTCTGTTATATTGTAACCATCCCTTTAATCTCTGCAATATAACAGAATGGTAATGGTACACCATCCCTTAAATCTCTACAATATAACAGAATGGTAAATGGTACACCACCCCCTTTAATCTCTACAATATAACAAATGGTAAATGGTACACCCCCCTTTAATCTCTACAATATAACAAAATGGTAAATGGTACCCCATCCCTTTAATCGCTACAATTACAAATGGTAATGGTACACCACCCCTTTAATCTCTGCAATATACAGAATTGCAAATGCTACACACAACCCCGTATCTCTATCAATAAACAGAATGGTAAATGGTACACCACCCCTTAATCTCTACAATATAACAGAATGGTAATGGTACGCCATCCCTTTAATCTCTGCAATATAACAGAATGGTAAATGGTACGCCATCTCTTTAATCTCTGGCATATAACAGAATGGTAAATGGTACACACCCCCTTTAATCTTTGCAATATACACAGAATGGTAAATGTCCCACCATCCTTTAATCTCTAACAATATAACAGAATGGTAAATGGTACACCCCATCCCTTTATCTCTAACAATATAACGAATGGTAATGGTACACCATCCCTTTAATCTCTGCAATATAACGAATGGTAAATGTCCCACCCATCCTTTACTCTCTGCAATATAACAAATGGTAATGGAACACCATCCCTTTAATCTTGTGCAATAAACAGAATGGTAAATGTCCCACTATCCCTTTAATCTGCACATATAACAGAATGGTAATGTCCCACCCATCCCTTAATATCTGCACATATAACAGAATGGTAAATGTCCCACTATCCTTTAATCTGTGCATCATAACCAAAATGGTAAATGGTACGCCATCCCTTTAATCTCTGCAATGTAACAGAATGGTAATGGTACACCACCCCTTAATCTGTGCAATATACAGCATGTGTAAATGTCCCACCACCCCTTTAATTTGTGCAATTAAAGAATGGTAAATGTCCCACCGTCCCTTTAATTTGTGCAGTCATAACGAATGGTAAATGTCCCAACCATCCCTTTAATTTGCAATATAACAGAAGGTAAATGTCCCACCCATCCCTTTAATCTGTGCAATAATACAGAATGGTAATGTTCCCACCATCCGTTTAACCTCTACAATACAATATGTAAATGGTTACATCCCCTTTAACCTCTGCAATATAACAGAATGGTAATGGTACACCATCCCTTTAATCTCTGCAATGTAACAGAATGGTCAAGGGTAACACCATCCCTTTACATCTCTACAATACCATAATGTTAAATGGTACCCCATCCCTTTAATCTCTACAATAAACAGAATGGTAAATGGTACCACATCCCTTTTAAGCTCTACAATTAACAGAATGGTAAATGGTACAACCATCCCTTAATCTCTGCAATTGTACAGAATGGTAAATGGTACATCACCCCTTTAATCTCTACATATAACAGAATGGTAAATGGTACTAACCCCTTTAATCTCTGCATATAACAGAATGGTAAATGGTAACCCATCCCTTTAATCTCTACAATATAACAGAATGGTAATGCACACCATCCCTTTTAATCTCTGCAAATGTAACAGAAGTGGTAATGGTACATCATCCCTTTAATCTCTGCAATGTAACAGAATGTAAATGTCCCACCATCCCCTTTAATCTCTGCAATGAACGAATGGTAAATGGTACACCCATCCCTTAATCTCTGCAATGTAACAACATTTTAAATGGTACATCACCCCTTTAATCTCTACAAAATAACAGAATGGTAATGTCCCACCATCCCTTAAATATCTGCAATGTACAGAATGGTAAATGGTACACCATCCTTTATCTCTGCAATGTAACAGAATGTGTAAATGGTACTCACCCCTTTAATCTCTACAATATAACAGAATGGTAAATGGGTACACCCCCCTTTAATCTCTGCAATATAACAGACTGGGTAAATGGTACACCATCCCTTTAATCTCTGCAATGTAACAGAATGGTAAATGGCACACTGTCCCTTTAAACTCTGCAATGAAACTGAATGGCAAATGGCCACACCATTTAATCTCTGCTCAAGAAGCAGTCAGCCAATTGTGCATTTTCCTTCTAATCCTGCAATTAAAGTGCACCTGTCCACCCCCAACAGCCAAAATGTTTCTTTAAAAATATGCTCAGATCGCTACTTACATCCACAGATTCTGTCTTGAAGAAGCCGTGGAGAGAAGGGGCTGTAAGTGCGAACTGAGCATGGGGTAACTAATTCACACTAAGTGCCCACGGCTGCAGAGGATGGATCCGGATGATGAGGGGGGGCTCCCCGCTCCCATCCCATTTCACTGCCTTACTGAGGTTAAGGAAATACATGGACCGGATGACTCACTGACGCTCCTACTCTTCCTCCTTTCCTGCACTTTGAACAGGCACTGCAGGAGAACATAAGGAGCAGGGATTTAAGGTAAGGATTTTAACACTACACAGTGGGGTCTAGTAATGGGATAATTTTAGTTTGGGGTGGACATGCCCTTTAAAGAAGTTGATAACAGCAAGCACCTATCTTCTGGTTCTTATTATATCACCTGAATGCCAATATATTTCTTTACCACCTGACAATGTTTTTTATATAGTTAGACCCTCCTAATTACTGTGATATACCGCCACCCGTAGAAAGGGAACATGAAAAGATTAAAAGATAAATGAGGAAATCGAATCCTTAGACACATCAATATTTTCACTTAAACCAGGAACGTGGTAAGTCCTGGAATGTTACCAAAGTCTCAAAAAAAAAGAGAGACTGGTGCCCTGATCCCTACCCTCCTAAACCGATGTGTGCACACCATAAGCAACTCTAAAGGCTCCTCCAACTGAAGTATGGAGTACGTGATGTTACAAAGGTCTTTACATTTTCAGACCCTCCCACCATATACTGTACGTCACAGAAAAATTTCTAATATCTATTATTTTATTGGTTGAGATTTGTTTAACGATTATGTGGTTGTTTCTGCCAATGAATGCATGTAGGTTTCTCATTCATTAAATACAATCCTTTATATCCCTAGTTTGTTGGATCCAGTCTTTGTAGTTGCAGGCTTTGTATATACTCCTGGTTTATTGGCCACTCCCCATGTTGGATTTCCCCAGGACGTAATACCCCACACAGCTCGATTGTCACACTAAGGGTTTCCACCGAGTCCCCCCTGACAGACATAAACCAATCCAAATATTTCATTATTTTCATTTATAGATTTCTACTTCCTAATTCTACCACACGACCAGACATTAAAATGGTACGATTGTACTATGATTTGGCCCAATGGGGGAAAAATGCAACTTGCCCATACACAGACCAGAGATTGTATGATTATTTTTCCTATTAGGCAGGTTGAAAAATGTTTCCTGTTGCCCAGTACGATTGTATACTATGGCCCACCTTAAGAGGTGATTTTTCATAGCCATCAAATTGACAGACTCTCAGGGAGTAGTAACTAGGGACTTGTGCCAGAAAGAGTGCAAAAATTGCTGTGTCTCTAGCAGCAACATCGATTGAACTGCAGCAACCCTAATCATATCCTGATGAGCGAAAATCGGCAATTTTTTGCTGAATGTGGGGGAATGCGTGTGGTAGGCAGTTGGAGATGTTGACAGGCCTAACAGTGGCCCCGAACAAAAAAATTTTTTCAGCTCGTTTTGCATTACACCCTAGAGGTTGCCGAGCCCATACAGGACCTAAAGGGATATTCCTGGCATTTAGGGCTGAAATCCCTCCTCCATTAACCGGCGTTGGAAGTCCCCACCATTTATGCCCATTACCCCGACAGTACGGCGTACTCCCTACTGCAAAGCTTTCGCCCACCACTGCTGCCCTATCGCACACCCCTCACCACCACATCTCCATGGCATCACAGTGATGTCACAACCAGGTCTCACCTCCCGCCTCGCCACAGTGAAAAAATGGAACACTTGACCCAAAGAAAATATAGGACTTGAGTATATTCTCACCTGAAATGTGTCTTTCCCTCCATCCATGACTCCAGTCACAAAGCATATTATCCGTGATGATGTCTGGATCGGAAATGAACGCAGACTGGCTGGGAGGGAAATAGTTGGATCCTCGCACACATGTAACTCGTTAGGGAAAGTTCCTAAAAAAAACTCAATAAATGAGAGTTTGATTTGTTGCAGGGACTATTGGTACCTTAAAGGGTCATTTCCTCTCCCAAAACTAAATTTACTTTTTTAACTTGGTCCCCCCCAACTGTGTTTTTTAGTTGTTTAACAAATCTTACCTTACTATCTCCTATCCTTATGCTTATCCTGCTAGTGCGGTTCCAAGGAAACTGAAGGTAGGAGCTGTCTTCCTGTAAAAGGTTCACTGCCTCCCCTTGTCCTCTGAGACGAACAGGTGTGAATGTGCAGGGGGTAGCCCCTTTCCCCCTCCCTCATCCCCCTACTCCCTCTGGATCCATCCTCCTTTACAGATAAAACTTCTACAATTAACTTTAATAATGTGCCAGAATCTTCTTACCAACCTTGTTTCCTAGCTAACTCAAGCCATCAGCTGCCTTCTCAGCCAATCACAACACGCTTTTCGTCCAGCCCTCCAGTTCCAGAAGTACATTAGAAGGCAAGGCCAGGAATGAACTTGGTAAGCAAGGCAAGTTTGACACTCCCCCTCTCTGCACTTTTTTACATTTAAACATGGTGTTTAGGGTTGGGACGGAGGTCACTGCACTACAGAAATAAAGTTAATTTTGGTGGGTTGGGGGGAGAAACCTCTTAAAAGAAGGAAACATAAATTACTTACGATAAGACCTGAGTAAAGACAATCCCAATCAAACACGTACAGGCTCATTTACACCCAGAGCCTGATCTTGCATTTCTGTATGAGTAAATCACCTTCCCGATTCATATCGCGATTGGCGAATGTGGGTAAATCCCAGGAAAGGGATTTACCCATTGACGGGCTTTAATGACAGATATTGCTGGCGTTAAAATCCGCACTAAATCTATGATAGTGAATCACCGGCGTGGTGCGGGCAGGTGATTTTTGCGTGACCTCCCGCTACGCGCTACTATTGGCTTAAGTCTGCGCTAACCGATGTTAGCGGAATCGGTTAGCGGTGACTTTAACTCCAATTATTTGCACGAGTGTCTGGGTAAATGAGCTGTCCTGTAGTGATTTTTTAAATAAAATTAAACCAGTATTACTCCAGCTTTAGTTTCTGTGTGGGTTTTGTATAGTTCCACCACGGAAAAGGGGTGTCCACATACCAATGCTGTAAGGGTTATTACAGTTGAGACAGTTGACATCCCAAGCCTCACTCGGCATTTTTACAACTTGGAGGTCCAGCAGGAGTGTAAAGTTGAGAAAGACACAGATTTCCCAATGGCTGCTAACCACGCTGAATCAAGTGGGGGAATAGAACAGTGACATCCCTTATCTTTTCTCTGCATGGAGGATTTTGGTTAAAGGCTTCACTTTGTAATTTGCAGAAAAACCAGGAGCCCATATTGAAGTTTGTAGGTTTCACTTTCCTCGTACAAAACAGATGGGAGCTGGTAAAGTGACATTCCAAAAGTTATCTTGTATAGTATAAAAGTCATGTATGTATGTATGGTATGTAACCAAAAAACACGCCTAAGACTTGGTAATATACTACATTCTCAGTACTGGAAAAAAACAAACATAGGCTACATTTCACGAACTATCCCTTACCCCTTATTTTTGACCCCTTTTCATTCATGTATAAGTTACGGGTGATGCAATCTGAACCTGTGTCTGCCATTCTGGTGGTGAATCAAAGTGACTGCCCAACACACAAACCTAACCTGCATTGCTGGCAGAGATTCATATATTTAGGGGACTCGGGCGCGTCCTGAGTGCCACAGCCAGTAAGTGTGAACATCAAGACCATGACTGTCCCCCTGTCCCTCCCCTATCAATTTTGATATCGGGAACCCCCATCACTCATGCTCAGCCCTCCAGAGTACATGTCTTTCGGGCTTGCACTGATTGCGTTCTATTGAAATGAACTGTCCTGTGTGATTCACTAAATACAGTTAATGCAGTCATTTTTTAGTGACAATTTGTGAGTCTCTCAACATATTAATTATAACTATCTAGGCTTTTAATCCTTGGGTGGTCCTCAAAGTAGTCAGGGGGGCCCACCTGGGCCTGAGATCAACTGGGTTGGGCACCCCTGGCCCTAAGTTAATGAATGGTATATCCACCCTTTATAAAAATACGTTTAGATAGATTGTAAGCCACCCCCAACCGCCATGTTTGTTAAAAAAAAACTCTACTTATATTAACATTGATCCTCTGGTGCTCTGTTCCCGTCCCTTCTTCTTGCCAGAAGTTGCAAGCAGGGGCCACACCGACACCACAGGCTGTGATTGGGCTGAGAGGCAGCATCACAAATGTGTCTGTCGGCAACGCCGACACCCATGGGAAAGAAGTAGAAGAAGTAGAGTTCTGCTTTAGGGATCCCTACACTACGAAAATGTTTGTGTAGGTAGGGCACCAGGCAGCACATATAGATCAAGAGGGAGTGTGGGGGGGGGGAGACAAGGGACAAAGGGAGGAGCAGGCCATTCCGATGACTCACAGACAAGCTCCTACTCTTCAGTTTTAACTAACTTTGTACAGACATTGTCAGGGAACCATTTGGACCTATGGGTAGCGAGGATGATGCTACTTGTACCACTCCACTCTGAAGCGCATGAGATTGGGCCAACAAAAATGCGGAATTCATGTGCTGGCGATTTATAAATCCTCCAAGCGCTCCCTAGCCGTCACTGTGTGGCCCGCAGCACCTGGTGGGGGGCCACACTAGAGTGGCACTTTAAAAGTTCAGTTGTGTGCCTACCCTAACACTACACTGTTGGGCCCGCAGTGTTTTTAGATTTTTAATTTCGGGGGTGGCATGCCCTTAACAAAGGATGAAATCTGAGCGATTGATTCCTGCATTGATTCAGTACCCCCACGGTTTACTAATTCTGCAGGTTGAGTTGGGTAACCACATGTGAGTTTAATGGGTATCGGTTCAGGTTTAGTTAGAAGCTGCAGTGTTTGGTTTATGACAGGAAGTGAGTTGCAGTCTGTTCAATTTTCGGTGCAGGTCAATCAGTTGGATCTCGTAGTGGGTGGAGGCCGTTGCATGTCTTTAATTTTGGGGCGGGTAGGGTTTGCGTGTCTGTCTATTGCAAGTTGGGTTGGTGCAGTTATGAACCCCCAGCAAAGCGTGCAGGTTTGGTGTTTCGGTCAATCGGGTTGAAATAATTGGCTGGTTCTTTGTTTGCAACCATTCGTCTGAAGCCGACCAATGAACATTGGACCATTGGAAAATCACAAATGATTGTGCAGTCGTGGCAACAGTCAGAGCGGCTATTTTTGCTGTACCAAAGTCCTTCTTCTGGCCGACCGGTCGGAAAAGCCAAACACTCTGCTGGACAAGATTTGGAAAGTGTGTACCCAACACTTTATTGGAAAAACGCGACAATGCCGGTACTGTCGGCTAGTTTATACAACGATAACATTACCGCCTGTTACCTGCAGGGCTCGTGTGGTTTTTTCCCCAACCCAAACACACATTTGACTCCTTCAATGCTTTGGACTCCAATGGGAATCGTCTGGACATAGGCTTAAGAAGAGCCAGAGAAGCCAGTTGAGAAGCTGATATCTTTATCATAGGTCCACGCATTAAAGCCTTATGAGGACAGATTCTTTTCAGCATAAGTAAACTGCTCTTTCCCTTCAGGACTGGCTAAGTTTGTTCCCCTATACAACCTCAGAGTTTCTCAATGAAAGAGAGAGACGTCCCGTTTTATTAATCAAGCAAGAGAGTGTGCTAAACCAATAGCTACCCGTGGTACAGTAATAACAATAGGTCCATTGACCCCGTAATGAGCGTGCTAATCCAATAGCTACCGTGGAAATACAATAATACAATAGGCATTGACAGTAATATTAGAGCGTGCTAAATCCAATACTACCGGGAAATACGTAATACAATAGGCATTGACACAGTAGATAGAGCGTTCAATCCAATAGCTTACCTACTACCGTGGAATACAGTTACACTAGGCATTGCCCCAGTAGATAGAGCGTGCTAAATCCAATCGCTACCGTGGAATACAGTAAATACAATAGGCCCTTGACACAGTAGATAGAGCGTGCTAATCCAATAGCTACCGTGGAAATACAGTAATACATAGGCCATTGGACACAGTAGATAGAGCGTGCTAAACTCCAATAGCTACCGTGAATACAGTCATACAATAGGGCATTGACACAGTAGGATAGAGCGTGCTACAATCCAATAGCTAACCGTGAAATACGTAATACAATAAAAAAAAAAAAAAAAAAAGGCATTGACAACATGATAGAGCGTGCTAAAGTTCCCATCATCTACCGTGAAATACAGTAATACAATAGGCCATTGACACAGTAGATAGAGCGTCGCCTAAATCCAATAGCTCCCTCTACCGTGGAATCCGTAATACATAGCAATTGACACAGAGATAGAGCGTGCTAATCAATAGCTACCGTGGAAATACAGTAATACAATAGGCATTTTACACAGTAATAGAGCGTGCTAAATCTATCCAATGCTAACCGTGGAAATACATCATACAATTGCATTTACAAGTTGGGGTGGTGAAACGTTGTATTGGAAGTTTATATCTGTGTGTGTCTCAGAACATTTTCCAGACCCGCACCCAGCCCGACCCAAAAATCCATAACCCCACGTCAACATCTTTCTATCCGCTTTATCCACGGACCCCGACCTGCTTTTAGTCTTTCTTCCTAAATTTGTACAGGGATGTTTAAAAAGTCTAAAAGTTAACAATAAATAAATGTTTTATTCATAACCAAAATGTTCATAGAAAACATCTACTACCAGACACTTGAAACTACAACTCCAGCATTCCCAGGGTGCCTTTTAATACTTTGCTGCTGGTAAGGTGGAATCTGGGAGTTATATGGAGGGCCCACGGGTAAAACCCTGGTATACATATGTCCAATGTACCTTTATATAATATACCCAATACTGTCACCCTACTACCTATCCATGGGCATCTACTGTCCCCTACTACCTACCCATGGGCCTCTAACTGTCCCACTACCTAACATGAGCCTCTCCTGTCCCCTACTAACTCACCATAGGCCTCTACTTCCCTACTACCTAACATGGGCCCTCTACTGTCCCAACTACCTAACCATGGGTCCTCTCACTGTCCCCAACTACTAACCATGGGCCTCTACTGTCCCCAACTACCTCAACATGGGTCCGCTACTGTCCCCAACTACCTACCATGGGCCTCTACTGTCCCCACTACCTAACCATGAGCCTCTACTGTCCCTACTACCTACCCATGGGCCTCTACTGTCCCAACTACCTAACCATGTGCCTCTACTGTCCCCAATACCTAACCATGAGCCTCTACTTTCCCACTACCTACCCATGAACTCTACTGTCCCCTATACCTAATCCCTGGCCTCTAAACTGTCCCCAACTTCTAAATCTACGTACCATGACCTCTACTGTGCCGAACTTCCCCTACCCATGGCCTCATCTCATTTTAATCTTGTCCTGCAACTATTGTGATCTGGTGACGGAGGTAACCATAGTTATCCAGATGGATTAAAAAAGTCTAAATAACTCCCAGCATCCTTGGCTAAGAGTTATTTTTTCAACATCTGAGATCTACTTGTTACCTATCGATGGTTTTATAACAATGTCCTGCAGATATACATTCATCTTTCATCTCCACCCCACTGTTAAACTTGCCTTATGGAGACGTAAAAGTTACAAAAGGACAGGTACCGATAACAAGAATTATGGGTAGGGAGTGGGGTGTAACTGCAGTGACATATCTACAAAACTTTCTATGGGTGTAGATATTTATGCTATGTTTTGAAAACTATAACCCTCGCATTCCCTGTCAGCACTCTGCTGTTGGTACAATGATTGGAAGTTTTAAATGCATCATCTGGAGGTTGCACAAGTTTCTAGTTTCACCTCATCACATTAACTGATCCTTATTTTCTTATAATCACTGACTATCCACAATCCCATAGACCCAGCACTAGACAAAGAGTTACGATTTACCCTGTCCAAAAACACACAGTAGAAAGGCTGGAGCTTTGGCATGTAGATTTATTTGCCCCTTTCCTGCGCATAGTGTGATTTAGTGTAGGTGCTTTACACACTGCACATTGGTCTCGGATTGATAACAATGTATTCCTCAGGTTCCAGTTATTACACCGATCTCTCTTCATCGACGGAAAAACCCTGACCACGCCCGTTCTTTAAACCCGACCGACCGGCAACCAATTCAAACTCAATGGGTACATACAAAAAATGAAATTCTAGTGCACCAACAATTCTAATGCATATTAGCAACTTCCATAAGGTTACTGCACAGTCTGCTAAACCTTGTTGTGTAATAGAATTCTATTTATTTCTGTATGTATTATATTTTTGGTCTCTAGTTTGCACTTAATATGGATTTGTACAACAGCCCAATTTTCTATATATGTGTTTACAAATGAAGTTTGACGCAAGACTTCTGGAAATTTTACTCCGCCCAGAGTTAGGTCCTGTGCTCGTTTGAGCAAGTACTAGAGAGTCAGCTTGACATCCAGACACACAGGAAAGCTGTCCAGCCCCCCTATGTAGCCAAAAAGGCAGTACCAGTAGGGTAGGGACCCACTATATAAAGCACACACCTTGACGTGGCTGGGTTTAAAGTAATTCTGGCCAACTTATTGAACTATTCTTTTATTTATCCAGGTTTAGCAGGCTGTTTGTAGTAGAACCTTATGGAGGGAGCCAATTGCAATTAGAAAATAGTTTTTGTGCACTAGAAATTCTAATTTTTTGGTAGGATTATATTTTTGGTCTCTAGTTTCACGTTAATATGGATGTACACAACAGCCCAATTTTCTATGATTTTTGTCAACTTAATGTGGGTTACCCCGACCTGAGCAGGAAATGAACTACAGTTCATGTCTGCATTGGGTTTGTATTGTGTAATACACAATATATTCACAATAAACAAAAGCCCTTGGAATTCAATACCTCTTACAGCTCCATTGGAAAGTCCCAGCATCCCTTGTGCTCTAACCTCCACCTCTTGGCAGCCTGATTGGCATTGAAACCTCGCAGTGATCTAGCATTGTGTTACCATGTTGTATCTCTTGATATAATCCCTAATTCTGAAGAGTGGCCACTCCCTCCCCGGGGTTATTGGCTTAAAGACAATGTAAATGGGCACTTCACATTCTTACTTGGATCACCGCAAACACAGATTCATTATCTAGGGTTTTTTGTAATACTAATGGCGCCTTTACAACAGCAAGCACTACATATTGTGAGGTTATTGGATAATAGACATTCTTATTTCAGGCCTATACATGTCAATAGTGGCTTTGAATTAACCACTGCAAACTGATATTTTAGTCAATACGGAATCTATGGAAAATAGGGATGCCTTCAATGTGACCTCATGAGTGGTCAGGCTTCACATGATAACTACGTTCAACGTTCAAGTTAACCAGTTAATCGGGGTAATCCGCGCCCTAGTAATAGCCTAAATGTAACATGAATTTCGACTCATCACGGGGACACGGCAGTGGCGCTGGTTAAGGACCGCATTTCTTTTACAAATCAATAAGCAGTTGGCTGCGGCCCCGAAAACGCGGGCAAAAAAACGTGAGGTGGGGGGCGGTGAAGTACAATTTAAAAAAAAATGCAGAGAGCACTGGCCGAAGGGCTTGGAATTAGGATTGCACACTCTGCCCCCGATGATTCGATTAGTGTGCACTGCCATGGACTGACGGAGTGATAGGAGGGGACAGGGAGAAAAACCACACATACACACCCACATGGTGGTGCGGCCATATTTAGAAAGGGGGGATCAACCAGGGGTGCTGGGGTGGAGGGCGGGCGCGTAGTAATAATGGTGGTCTGAGTGGTATGGGACCAAGATTCTGGGTATGCGTTAGATCAAACTGACTGCCTCAACTTGATTGACTGTACAAGAACTGTTGGCAATTGGAGAAAGGCCAATCAAATGATTAGAAATGTCTTCAAGAACTTTAGGTTATCTATATCTAAACAATCAAATTTTAAAAATTGTGCATTTAGATACAGCAATTTCCCACCTACCGCAAAACTTTTTTCAGATTTTAAATCTGAGCTGTAACGGTTCGAAAATCATAATTTGAATCACAACATGCCATCAGAAGCAGAAATTATAATAATGTTCCGCTCCCTGACCTCTTAATAGATATTTTGGCTGCCTGCAGCCACACTTTTCTGCACAATTAAGAGAACGCAGAGAAAAGAAAGAATGGGGGAGATGGTACGCAGAGGCAGTGTCCATGGTGAGGCTGTGGCAGAACTTATAATGTCGGCAGACACTACAATAGGCAGTGAGTAAGAAGGGTGGGGTCAATTACAATCACTAAAAATTAATAATTTACTGACAAAGCAAGCACAAATAAATATGTGAGAGCACCAAACCATTTTACTTTCTCAAATTGTAGTTTCATATATTGAAACGTTGTTTGAGTGAGTATAGTGACCCTTTAAGTCCATAATCTAACTGAATATCACAGATATCCATGACCTGGATGAATGAATATTACATATATGCTAAATGAAATGCTCATGACCTGGATGAATGAATATTACAGCTATACATGACCTTGAGAATAATATTACATGCAGATATACTGTGACCTATAGCATGATATTACAGATATGCCATGATTTGGACGGATGAATTTCCCGATAACCATGGCCTGGTATTAATAATATTAGAACAATACATGACCTGGATGAAATGAATTATTACAATATACTAGCCCTGAATGAAGGAATATTACATGATATCATGACCTTGATGATGTCTATTACCGATATACTATGACCTGGATTAATTATATTACAGATAAATACCGTGACGCTGGATGAATGAATATTACGATTACCGTGACCTGGAGGAATGAATATTAGCAGATATTCATGACCTGGATGGATACTATTACATATACCATGACCTGGATGAATGAATAGTACAGTATACCGTGACCTGGATGAATGAATATTACAGCTATACGTGACCTGAGGAATGAAATTACAGATATACCATGACCTGATGAAATGAATATTCCGATATACATGACATGATGAATTAATATTACAGATATACCATGACCTGGATGAAGTATTACAGATATACCTGACTGGATGGATGAATATTCCAGATATACCATGACCTTGATGAATGCATCTTACAGATATACCATGACTTGGATGAATGATATTCCAGATATACCATGACCTTGATGGATGAAATTACATATATACCCATGACCTGGATGGATGATATTACAGATAACCATGACCTAGATGATTAGAACCGTTACAAAACAAATCATTGTAATGGGCCACTTTTAGAATCTTAAAGAGTTATAAGTACAGGGTTGACCCTTTTAAACGAAAATAGAAAATCATTATTATGAGCTATAATGTACTGTAATAGGAAACACAGTTAAAATACAAAAGAACCAAAGATGTATACATATCTTGCCATAACTTGTGTTCTTGTAAGACACTACAATAAACAAACCTGTGAGATCACCCGTAAAGAACAGTCACATTATTTTAATACCACTGAAAAACACAACATTTTTTGTGTAAAGTAAACATTACAATAATAGGAAAAAATAATATTTGAAAAAGAACATAAGAAACCTAATTCTTTAATTCTTGGCAGTAGGATCGATATTCCTACCCCTTTTCTTCTTCGGGTCCTGAGCAATTACTCCGACCCTGCAACAGGGGTGCCTGTTACACTTCGCCTAATTTCCTATTCAGGTAAAGAACATATGGACACATGTGCAAAAATCCAAGAGACCCAAGAGCAGTGACCACTGCGTGTTTGGACTATTTTAATTACCTAAGAAATGGAAGCAGGAATACTTTGATCCTACTGCCAAATAAACAACCACAGAACCCAAGGATTTATTATTGTCTTACAAGTTTCATTGTCTTCATATAAGACTCCTATGACTAAACTCTTAGAACCGAAAAATAATAATGCTTTATATAATGTTGTGAGAATTAATATTAATTAATGTAACATTAAACTCATTAATATTCAATATTAATATATGTACGTATACCAACCTGTTCCCAGCACAACTAGACAGGAGGAGGCATCTGTAAGTAGCCATTGTGGGGTCATAGATAGTTCAAGGGAACCCTTGGCTTCCAGTTTCTGTGTAGATAAAGTGTCAATTATTAACAAGCTGTAAGAAACCTCCCAGAACAACGAGAGAAATGACCTGCTCACTTTTTTAAGGTTCCTCATTTCTTAATATTTGGATATTTAAAGGGACACTACACTGTAAAAATTTACTTGCCTGGGACAGGGCGGTCGGAATTATTTATGTTAACCCCTCTCCATATCATTTAGTTAGGAGCCCAACATTTGCGTTTTTAATCTGTCTAGGTTAGTCCTGGACTTTCCTATGCTAAGAGAGCGCTGAGGAAAGCTTGCCAGAAGCATTTTTAACACTGGTCTCCCCACTTTTCCCTCACTATATACAAGAGATCATTGTAAACACCTTCTTAGCAACGAATATACAAAATAATAAAATATCTAAATGTTCCGTTTATGAAAATTCGATAATATCGAAAGTAGATGATTACGAATCAAAATTCTATGATTATCGAAAATTAAAATTAGTAGAAAGTTTGTAATCGCGGTAATCCGCCTCGAAAGTGGCGTTCGATTGGGTACCTTCGAATGTACAAGACGATTTCGGCAACCCTCAAATTTGTAATATCAGTAACCCCTAACCCTCGAAAGTAGCGTTCGATTGGTAACCTTGAATGTACAGTCAATTTCGTAACCCTCTATTTGTAAATATCGGTATCCCTCGAAGTACATTGATTTCTGTAACCCGCGAATGTTACAGCGCCCCGATTTTGGTAACCCTCCAATTTGTAATATCGGTAACCCTCGAAAGTTATGTTCGGGATTTCGGTACCCTCGAATAACTGTTCGATTTCGGTAACCCTCGAAAGTAATGTTCGTTTCAGTACACATCGAACTAGAATGCGGAAGCTCGAAAACAGCCCAATCGTGGAAAAAGGGAAAGAGTTTTGGAATGAGTTTTGGTTCTATTTCCCCGGTTCCCCAGAACCATTCGCCCAGGTCCTGGTAATTTTTACAGTAACCAACCGACTATTCCTATTCATCCTTAAATCGATAGAAACTTTCAATTTTTTTTTCTCCCATAGACTTCTATGGGTCGAGTTTTCGATCTTCAATTTTCAAAAAAAACGGGAGGACAAAATTCATTCGTTTCGTACCATCTCTATTGGCAGTACATTTCACACGTTGGGGGGCCTTATTAGTTGGATCAACATTCAACCCGAGTGTTCAACCTTGCGTTTTCATACAAAAGCCAAATTCACCACCCCCAGACTATATTATCACACTTTTCTTTTTACTCTCTGAAAAATAGCGGATTTTACATCTAAAATTACTTGGTGACCACTTTTTGGGTGAATTACTTAAGGATAGAGTAGACTCTAAAAAATCAATCTTATATTTGGAAGCTGCAATGTGCCATGAGGTCACACGCACTGGCGCAATGGCCACACTTTCATAGACCATCAGAAGAAAGGAGAGTCACGGGAAATCTCTGGGGGCGTAGCTAAAGACAGGACCAATCACTCTCCAAGAATGTCAGACTTCAGAGCTTACACGGTAAGCTCAGGTAGGTTCCAGAAAAAAAAAAAAACAGCACAAGATACTTAACGTTTGGCAGCTTCCCAAATATATGCATTTGAATTTTTATCCTTTAATTAAAAAGCCCCTGAGGTGTAAAAAAAACATTATGGTAAATGGTCATTTATAACTATACAATACCCATACCATGTAGTAAACTATTAACAATATACACCACGTAAAACTATACAATATATACCATGTAAACTAAACAATATATACCATGAAAACTATACAATATATACCAGTAGTAAACTAAACAATATATACCATTGTAAACTAACAAAATACCACCATGTAAACTATACAATATACAACAGCACCAAACTATAAAATGTACACCATGTAAACTATACAATATTACCACGTAAACTAAAACCACGATATACCCATGTAAACTATACAATATACACCACTAAACTATACCAATATTTAACCATGTAAACTAACAATAATACCATGTAAACTATACAATATATACCATGTAAAACCATACAAATATATACCACCATGTAACTATACAATATATACCATGTAAACTAAACAATATATACCATGTAAACTAACAAATATACATGTAAACTCTATACAATATATACCCGTAAACTATACAATATAACACGTAACACAAACAATAACCAGCAAACTATACAATATACTACCATGTAAACTATACAATATATACCATGTAAACTATTTACAATATATACCATGTAATAACACACTACAAGAAAATACCATGTAAACCATTAAAATATATACCACGTAAGTTTATATGAATAGCCCAGTAAACTATACACATATACAATGTAAACCATATAATATATACCATGTAAACTAAACATATATACCATGCTAAACCATAACATATATATACCATATAAGTTATATGAATATATCCATGTAAACTATAAATATATACCGTAAACCATATAATATACCCATGTAAACCATACAATATATACCATGCAAATTATATGATATATGCCATGTAAACTATAAAAACATATACATTAAACCATATAATAATAACATGTAAACCATACAATATATACCACAGTAAACCATACAATATATACCATTTAAGTTTATATTGATATATACCATGTAAACTATATATAATATCATGTAAACCATACAATATATACCATGTAAGTTATATGATATAGCCATGTAAACTATAACACATATACCATGAAACCATTAAATATATACCATGTAAACCATACAATATATACCATGCAAACCATTATATACCATATAAGTTATATGATATAGCCTGAAACTATAAATCATATACCATGTAAACCATAAATCATACCATGTAAACAATAATACAAACCATGTAAACCATACAATATATACCCATGCAAATTATATGATATATGCCAACATGTACCATGTAAACCATATAATATATAACATGATAACAATACAATATTATACCATGTAAACCATACAATATTATACCATTTAGTTATATGATATACCATGTAAACTATAATATATATCTACCATGTAACAATAAAATATATACCATGTAAGATTATATTGATATATGGCACAACATAAACCTATAAAACCATACACCATGTAAACCATTGGTTTAATATTAAATGCTGTTTACATTGTATTATAACGCAGGATAAAGGATTGTGGTGGTACGTGTGTGTTAGCCAGTCAATATATTTACAGGGTAACCCTTTTGAAATAAAAAATAACAAAAGTGGTATAAAGGTGATACCTTTATTGGCTAACTAATTGACTTAGTTAGCCAATAAAGCTATCACCTTTATACCACTTTTGTTATTTTTTTATTTCAAAAGGGTTACCCTGTAAATGTGTGTATTTATTTAAACTACAGTATTTGACACGGTTCTATGCAGAAACTACACAGTTTCGATAATATTGTTCCTTGGAATGAGGATAAAGTTGCCAGTCAAGTTTCCACTCTGCAACAAAAGATCACAACAGTACAGCTTAATCATATCATTTTCATGGTCTCTCTATTCAGAGCTTTCTCACCCGATAGTATAAGATTGAATAATAGACAGAAGTATGTAAGTAACACTACATACAAGTATTACTGACTGGTTAACTCACTGTTGTATGTTTAGTGTGGGGACCTGTTATTAACCCACACTACTAGCACTACTAAGTCTCTCTATGTCTTATAAATAAAGTAATATGTATATAATACTAGTAAAGTTATATAGCATCTAAGTCTCTCTATGTCTTATCAATAAAGAAATACATATATAATACTAGTCAAGTTATATAGCACTACTTGTCCCTCTATGTCTTATAAATAAAGTAATACGTATATAATACTAGTAAAGTTATATAGCACTACTTAGTCTCTCTATGTCTTATAAATAAAGTATACGTATATAATACTAGTAAAGTTATATAGCACTACTTGTCTCTCTATGTCTTATAAATAAAGTAATACGTATATAATACTAGGAAAGTTATACAGCACTACTTAGTCTCTCTATTGTCTTATAAATAAAGTAATACGTATATAATACTAGTAAAGTTATATAGCCACTACTTAGTCTCTCATGTCTTATAAATAAAGTAATAACGTATATAATACTAGTAAAGTTATACAGCACTACTTAGTCTCTCTATGTCAATAAATACAGTAATACTCCGATATATACTAGTAAAGTGATTATAGCACTACTTAGTCTCTCTATGTCTTATAAATAAAGTAATACTATATAATACTAGTAAAGTTTATAGCACTACTTAGTCTCTCTATGTCTTATAAATACAGTAATACGTATAAAATACTAGTAAAGTGATATAGCACTACTTAGTCTCTCTATGTCTTATAAATAAAGTAATACGTATATAATACTAGTAAAGTTATATAGCACTACTTAGTCTCTCTATGTCTTATAAATAAAGTTATACGTATATAATACAGTAAAGTTATTATACAGCGTTATGAGACAGTTAGCAGTACAATAGCCTGTGTCTGATGGCTGGGTACAGATCTTTGTGACAGTTAATAGGAGGAAAAAAAACAAGACTCCAAACAATAGAATCCAGCAAGAAGCGGTCGTACCCTGCAGTCTCATGGTTATGGCAGTTATTACCCTACGCTGAATTTCCTGTAACTGTCAGACTTTGAAGTTCAGTAAACAAGGAAATACCATTTCCATCACTATGCAGTCTGTAGGCAGGATGGTGGAGGATGGCAGGTTAATGTTCTCTCTTTCCTGATGTCCAGATGAATGTCCAGGTAAGTTTATTTATACCAGAAATCTAAATCTTTATTGATTTTTGTTGGTTGAGGTTTATTTGAGATTGTCCAGAACAAATCACCAGGTAAGAGACAGTCGAAAGCTCTCCAGAACGCACAGCGATAGCTCGAGGGCTGCTTTATAATAAAATAAGGAATGTAATGAGGCCATTGTAACTGTGGTCTTGATTTCTAGCTGGTAAAACTGATATTTACACCTGGATGTTCCTTTCTAAAGACACAGATAAGATGACGAGGGTCATAGTTAAAGATATAATTAAGAGAAATTTTTAATCCCCCAAACACCCTCCTCTACTGTAGGTCCTAGATTCACTTCCACTGAGTTGAGATTTTGGTCCTTCTGATGGCATATGGAAAAGGTGGCTGTTGCGGAACGTGTGGGAGAGATGGGGACACTCTAAAAGTTTCTTTTGAAAGCAGACACTTGAAATCGTTGAGTTTATCAACATAGTTAGAAGGTGCACTAAGGAGTACAAGATGGTTAAAAGCAATGCAAGGTGGTAAGAAACTGAAGACGATCTTTGTCTTGTACAGGGGACACATGGATCTTTTCTTTATTGTGGGACTTCCTGGTTTTCTTATAATCTGTACAAGATTTCAAAAATTCCCCTATGATTGTGCTGACTTTGCGTCAATTTTCAAAATTTTCTATAATGTTATTGGAATTAGTCTTATTGGTTATTGCCGAACCCCTAATCAATACCAGCTATAAAACCTTTGCTAAATATAGTCTTATTACAAGTAATAACAATTCTTATAATTCTGTAACGTTTACATTGTAGATGTCTATAATATTTGAATGGTGATATAAAGACAGCACCTGTGGAATGGTGTCCTTACCATAATGCTCGGAAATTTCACAACGCTGTTTAGTACATGAATGTTCATTGTCTTACAGTTCCCTGTTACTCCGTTGGTATTATAATTACAATGGGGTGTTATGGGCACTGGTTTAAACAACGAGCAGAGTTTTGAAGATTATCAGAGAGTGTGAACTAGAAAGGATCCAAGTGGCGGACTAGTGATAATATCCATATCCTCTAGTATACAGTCAGTGGAAAGTTGTGACAGTTAAAGACAAGAATCCTATGCAAAAACATTATCCCCCAGCCAGATACTTTACAAATGTATACACACCATAAGCAAATACATTACACATGAAAGAACTCTACAAGTATCACCAAGGCAAATTGCTTTAATTTATCTAATACTAGCAAATACCCGCGCTCGCAGCGGAGATGTATTGAAAATAACGTTCTTAGTAAGAAAGCAATAATGTATCAAGATTGCTGTAATCACTCGCCACTTGATATATTAAAGAAAGACAATTCAATAAGCTTTACGATAATGCCAACACTCATAACTTTAATTTAATATTATATTTTTTATTCAACTACGAAATTTTGGTGAAAATAACCCCCACCACCCCTCCCCGTCTGCCCTAATACCCCCCACTATCCTCTCTGTCCACCCTCAAACCCTCCCCTTACCTCAGCCAGTCCCGCCACACACCCTGAATTTTGGTAAAATCGGTCCAGCCGTTAGTGTTGCAGGAGTTCAAAATTCTATTCCCCCCCCCATTCACCCCCACCCTAAAAAAAAATATTTGTTATCCTTTACTGGTAAAGGAGTATATGCATACACATTTTGAATTGTGTGAAATTGGACCAACCAGTCGTGCAATGTCAGATACTCACCGTTACAGGTGCAATGTCAGTATATCAATGTTACAGGTGGGAATTTCAAAACGAAACCTGCTTAACTTTGTAAGTAAGGTGCAATGAATGAGCCTGCCAAATTTAAGCCGTCTGCTCCACGGCAGTTGGAGAATTAGTGATAAGTGAGTGAGTGAGTGAGTGAGGGCTTTGCCTTTTCGAAACGAAACCTGCTTAACTTTGTAAGTAAGGTGCAATGAATGAGCCTGCCAAATTTAAGCCGTCTGCCTCACCGGCAAGTGGAGAATTAGTGGTGAGTGAGTGAGTGAGGGCTTTGCCTTTTCGAAACAAAACATGCTTAACTTTTGTAAGTAGGTGCAATGATTGAGCCTGCCAAATTTAAGCCGTCTGCCTCCACGGCAAGTTGGAGAATTAGTGATGAGTGAGGCAAGTTGGAGAATAGTGATGAGTGAGTGAGGTGAGTGAGTGAGGGCTTTGCCTTTTCGAAAGAAACCGCTTAACTTTTGTAAGTAAGGTGCAATGAATGAGCCTGCCAAATTTAAGCCGTCGTGCTCCACGGCAAGTTGGAGAATTAGTGATGAGTGAGGCAAGTTGGAGAATTAGTGAGTGAGTGAGTGAGTGAGTGAGGGCTTTGCCTTTTCGAAACGAAACCTGCTTAACTTTTGTAAGTAAGGTGCAATGAATGAGCCTGCCAAATTTAAGCCGTCTGCCTCCACGGCAAGTTGGAGAATTAGTGATGAGTGAGTGAGTGAGTGAGTGAGGGCTTTGCCTTTATTAGTATAGATTTAAGTTTTATGAATGAAAAAAAAATCAAGGGACTGAAGTTTGAAGTAGGAAGATGATTTTTTTAATTGACTTTTTTAATGGAAACATCGATTGTATGATTTTGGAGACAAGCGTCACAATGTTTATTATTTCCCTATATGAGCAGAAGCTTTATGGACCTAAAATAATAATTGTCTATTGGGTTCTGTCCAATTCCACAATGAATTACTGCATAATTCCCCTTCTGCTAAAATCCTCATACTGGGATTACTAGGACTCGAGACCGACTCGAGACCCGACTCGAGACCGATCCGCCAAACCGTGACCCGAAACCGAACCGATTTCGTACCCGCAACCCTGACCCACAGGTGTCCGGACCGAACCCGACCCCGCTTTTACCCGCTATTAAGTTCTAAATACAATATTTTCTGCTATAAAATTATTACCCAAACAGACCGCGGGCCTTGTACCCGAACCCAACCTGCAACCCATTCAAAGTCAATACGGGTTACCTGAACCCGACCCAAATCGGGTAACCCGTGTGGTAAAACACCAATGCAGGACTGAGACGCCAACGTGTTAGATGGAACCTGGATCACATGACGGACTTTAATATTTTTTTTTACATTTCTTTAGCTGAAACAGAATTGTATATTTGGATGAAAAGACAAGCGATGCGATGAACCCGCTAAGAATCTTTGTGTTGCTCATGGGGTAATCAATAAAACCTCTAAAATGGAAGTCAAGGTCTCACATTGCCCTCCGCCTTGTATACAAGAGACGTTTAGAAATAAATCTAATGTGGATTTATACCAGAGACCCATGCAAGGCTTTACAGGTGGTGAGGCAAGCAAAGAAAACACAGGGTCATACTTACCTTATATACCTTTTCATCCACCACTGCAGAGATGAAAATCTCCGACCTCTTCATCGTTATAATCCACTATATTGTGCATGCGTGCTAAAGTGGGTTAGAACTAGGAAGCGGTCGGTCAGATTTCCTCTCTGCAGCGGTGGATCGCACCACGAAGGGTAAATATACTTACCTTCATCAATATAATTACTCTGGCGGTAAATATTCCACGCAGTAGTAGCTAATAGCGATACTGTGCCTTTATAAATACGCCCCATGTTCACCTTTAAAGTGATTCGACAAGATGTTCCGACACCCCCACTGAAACGGATAAATTATTTCATTTTAATACTGTTATAAGATTTGGTTTGGTTTGTGTACATTTTAGGTTAATTTATGTGATTGGCTGAAATTAAGCCTTGAAGTAAAAATTAAAAGGGACATTTTCCTGCCATTGAGAATGTAAAGCATCAATTGGAGTCCTGTTTAATATGATTCCCCCCCTTATCCCATGGAAAATCCCATGCACAAATTTACCTTCTGTGCAAATTTTAAAGGGTAAATGGTCTTTAGAATGGGGTGGGAATTGGTATTAAGCAGTCAATTCCCCGCTACGCCTGTGGGGTTGGCAATATACTGTCAGTACAACTATACCAATGTACATTATGTTAAAACCCATTCCATGACACAGATAAAATTTCAACCATAAAACTAGAAATTTTGTCATTATGGCAAAATGTATGTCAAAACATATATACGTTTTACATACATGTGTACACCCTGCTTAATTACCTTTCTGATAAGGTTTCAGGTGGAGATCACACATTACATACAGTATTATTATTACTCAGTCACAATTAACTCATATTTACCTTCTCTTGTTCTATTTTGATAGGAACCACAACAGATGCAACAATGGAGACAAGTGAGTTATTATTTGTATTCTTTAAAGGGTCACTATACTCATCTAAACAACTTTACATTATCTGAAACTACAATGTAGAGAGAGTAAAAGTGGTGGTACTCCCATATTTATCTGTGATTGCTTTATCATTAAATATTAAGTGTTAGTAATTGCTCCCCCACCTCCCTTACTCACTGCCTTCTTGTAGTGTCTGCGACACTTTAGAACTTCGCACAGCCTCACCATAGACACTTCTCTGCTTACACATCCCCTCCCCCTTCTTCTTTTCTCTGCTGATTCTCTTAATTGTTGCAGAAAGTGTACTGGCAGGCAGCCAAAGATCCTAGTAAGAGGTCAGGGATGGGACATATTATAATTTCTGCTCCTGGAGTGACAGGTCTTTTCCTGTAAGTGCGTGATTTAAATATGATTTCTCAGAATCTACAGCTCAGATTTAAAACCTGAAAAAAGTTTTGAAGTAGGGGATTTGTGTCGCATTTGAACATACATGTGGGTATATTACCACTGCCTTTAGAACACTGATGGTATCCAACAAACTAGCCATGTACCCCAAGATGTTATATACCTTACAGCAATAATCATAGTTTTAAGATTTTATGATTACAGAACCGTAGCTTATAACTTCCCCTTTATATCTACTTTTACACTTTTTATACAGGTACACGCCACTAGAGGAAACACTGGAGACAACCACTGGGACAATAGATACAACATTTGGAGAGGGTATTATCATTATTTTTTTTTTTATTTAAAAAAGTCTCCACCCAAATCCCTTCCAAGAGGGGAATCTTCTAGAGGTTGCTATTGCTCCATTTTTTGCTCCACAGTTCCAATTTCAAACGCAATCTCGTCTCTCGTCAAATCATCATTTCATGTAGAATGGCACTTATTAAAAAAAAACATGCAAATGGCGCAATTGGGATATTAAGGCACACTAAAAAAAACTGCTCACTTGTCAGTAACTGTACCTAACCCCCAACTGCCATTTATTACTACATTACTAACCAGAGTAAACTGGCCCCTCCTTCCATGCAGTCAATCAAGGCGTGACAGGCTGTTTGCTCCTCCTCTGCTCAATGAGCAGAGGGAGGAGGAGGATACCATTACACAGAAGAGAACGTATCATTAAATACCTGGTTACAATGCATGTAATAAACTTGTAAAAATAGTTGGGGTCTCATGCAGATAACTAACAACTCACCAGTATTTTTGTTTAAAGTGTGGACATGCCCTAAAAAGACATCAATAATCCCAAATTATTTATTACTTATTTGGGAATATGTGTGTCATTTGCATTGGTGTGTGTGTGATTGGAAATGAATGTTTGGGTGTGTGCTGATTGGAATAATGTTTGGGTGTGGGTTGGCTAATGTTTGGGGTTATAACAGTAGGAAAAGGTAAACTAATAAGGTAGTAAGTAGATTAGCCAGATACAGAGAAATGTATTGAATAATCATATTATATGGCTTAGTTTAAAACAGTGGAACAGACCTAATAAAATTACGATTTCTGGCCAATCATTTATCCAAACTAAACATAATTTATATTTTCTATCACGGCAAACACAAAATATACAATGTTCTTGATATTTTGGCTGTTAGTTTTTAATAACTGAATATCAATATCCAAATTGTGGTTCAAATCTCACTGTTACACTTTATTTCATATTTTATTACCGCGCTGTCTCAACTAAGACAACAAACAAACGACTTGGTTAGCGTGCGTGTGGATTCTAGAACATTTCAGACCCTTAACCAAGCTCTTAAATTATCATCATAAGCCAACGTTACATCAAAAACTAATCTGTAGAGGAACAGTTTCTTTAGTGATTTTTCTCAATTAAATTTCTTGCGCAAACTCAACGTCCTAAAGAATTTTCTTTACTATCACGCGTTACCGATAGAACTGTGAGAAGGGTCAAAGACGATGTTCCGTACAGGTAAGTAACATTCAAATAGTTGAATTTTTTTTACATATTTTGAGGAAACGCACTTGTCTTGTAAAGCATAATAATAAATGAATGCATTTAAGCTTCGTCCTTAAAAGTGGGATGTTGTTTCATATGTTGTCATACACTGTTGATTATGATAGATCATCAATAACCTGATGACACATACAGTATGTGGTGGTTAAATCATTATCCGACAGCCATCATTTGGATTGTATTTGGATTGTTTAAAATTTCTCAGTTATCACTAGTAACTCAACGTGTTGCGGATGATGAAAACCTTCCACGTTGTTGGAAATTTCCAAAAAGCATGATGAATACTTCATTACCGTCTCATGTAGATGGTTCTTAAAGAGGTAAGTATCTGTTAGCTTGATGTTTAAGGACAGAGGAGCAGAGCTCCTCTTATTTTTTTCAACAGACAGAGAAGGACCTTGGCGCGGTTCTGTTGCTCACGGCCTGTAGATGTCGCTGCAGCCAAATGTATTTGTTTCTGAACAAAAATTGGTGGTTACTTTTTAGTTATCAAGTGTACAATAGGGCCTTCTGAAACCCATGGTATCGTAAACTTGTAAAATTATTACAGCAATCGTACAGTTATGAACTTCATTGTAAATGTACGATGTTTGTGCATGTACTACAATGCGGTAGCAAAATTGTAAATCTACAATTGCAAGTGTAAATCTACTATCGTGACTGTAAATTAACAACCGCTATAATAAATTTAAAGGCATGACCACCCCCAAAAGAACTTTGAGGGTAAGGTAGGTAACCCTCCCACCCCCAACCGCCACAATATTTCTTTAAAAAAATCCCCAGATTTCTGCTTACAGAGCTTCTCTCTGCAAGCAGGGGCCGGACCTCCTTGCAAGCAGGGGATGGACCATCAGCCTGCCTCTGTGATTTGTTCCCCTCAGCCAATCACAGATGCTGCTGACATCACTGGAAACGCAGCAGGAGAAAAGGCCCTGTAAGTACGGATTTGTTGTTTTTTTCAGCGGTTGAGGGTGGGTAGGGGTTACCTACCTTACCTCCAAAGGATTTCACACAGGTGCAACAATGGCTCAGGATGGTTCCAGATGGTGTGTGTGTGTGGGGGGGGGGGTGCGCATGTCACAGCCCTTGTTGTGGACGAGGAATCAGCAAGGACCGGATGCCTCACTGACAGCTTGGAGTCTTCAGTTTCCGGACTTTGAGGGCTAGGCCCACACTAGCGCGTTTTCCGTTCACATTTGCGCCCACGATTTTCGCTAAAATGGTAATCACGGGAACGCGAAAATTCCCGCGATTTCCGATGTGCATGCGATGCGCGTCCGTTCGCGTTTTGGTAACGCATGCGTTCACCATTTTTGGTGCATTAATGCATGCATTTCCAGAATGTAAAATGGTGAAAACGCATGCGCAAAACACGAGCATGAAACGCACAAGAATCACGCACACAACCGCGCACGATAACGCTCGCCCTGATAAGGCGTATCTGGAAAACCATAAGAAGCAGAGATGTAAGGTAAGGTTTATTTTAAACTACAGAGTGGGGCCAGTAGTGGGTTTATTATAGTTTTGGCGGTGGACATACCCATTAACCCTGTGATTATTTTTATGATCGCAGCAATGATCATTAAAGGTGCGGTACCGCCAAATAGTGAAAATGTGGCCAATAGTCACAAGCAAAATCCGGTTACTGACCAGTTTGCATAGAGCTCCAGTATCTACAAATCTAAGGGGGTAAAGGGGACGATACCGTTTAACCAGCCACAAGGTGGTTTTCTAAAGAAGATCAAGTCTCATCAATGATGGGATCAAATAAATAAAAATACACATTATTTAACTCATGGAAACAATATAAAAATCCAATTCCTATGTGTTAATAGGGATCTAACAGACCCCAACCTATCTCTCGGGGGGGTTCTAACATTTTATTCAATCACAGTTTTTGCCAGAAGTAAATGGACACATTTATTTGGACAATATTCGATTTTCCTATTTCCTATTTAACAACCTGGATTTCCTATTGAGATGAAAATTTATCACCACTAATGGTTTAACTCAATGTATGCAATGGTAACAGCGCCATCTACAGGCTGTGCTAACGCTTCCTGTGCTAAGAAAAGTAGAAACAGTGCAAATCTAAACTGATTTAAACTCTAGTAGGGAGATTCACCCATTCTCACGAATGGGATTTACCAAAGGCTGAGAGGCTCTGGGTGATTCTCACCCGCACATAAGTATTTAACGCCAGCAACAACTTACATACAACATTTCGGGACCACACTGTCCATTCTTTGAGGGACAGTGTGGTCCCGAAACATTTTATGTAAGTTGTTTTGAAAATAAACCACTGAATCACAGAGATAGTGTGCTCCTCCATATTTGTTTCTAAATGGTACACCACCCCTTTAATCTCTGCAATATAACAGAATGGTAAATGGTACACCATCCCTTTAATCTCTGCAATATAACAGAATGGTAAATGTGCCACCATCCCTTTAATCTGTGCAATATAACAGAATGGCAAATGGTACACCACCCCTTTAATCTCTGCAATATAACAGAATGGTAAATGTCCCTCCATACCTTTAATCTCGTACCATTTACCATTTTGTTATATTGTAGAGATTAAAGGTATGGTGGGACATTTACCATTCTGTTATATTGCAGAGATTAAGGGGGGGTGTACCATTTGCCATTCTGTATATTGCAGAGATTAAAGGGATGGTGTACCATTACCATTCTGTTATATTGTAGAGATATGGGGTGGTGTACCATTTACCATTCTGTTATATTGTAGAGATTAAAGAGATGGTGTACCATTTACCATTCTGTTATATTGTAGAGATTTAAGAGATGGTGTACCATTTACCATTCTGTTATATTGCAGAGATTAAAGGGATGGTGTACCATTTACCATTCTGTTTATATGTGTAACCATCCCTTTAATCTCTGCATTTAACAGAATGGAAATGGTACACCATCCCTTAAATCTCTACAATATAACAGAATGGTAAATGGTACACCACCCTTTAATCTCTACAATATAACAAAATGGTAAATGGTACACCACCCCTTTAATCTCTACAATATAACAAAATGGTAAATGGTACACCATCCCTTTAATCGCTACAATATAACAGAATGGTAAATGGTACACCACCCCTTAATCTCTGCAATATAACAGAATTGCAAATGCTACACCATCCCTTAATCTCTACAATAAACAGAATGGTAAATGGTACACCACCCCCTTAATCTCTACAATATAACAGAATGGTAAATGGTACGCCATCCCTTTAATCTCTGCAATATAACAGAATGGTAAATGGTACGCCATCTCTTTAATCTCTGCATATAACAGAATGGTAAATGGTACACCACCCTTAATCTTTGCAATATAACAGAATGGTAAATGTCCCACCATCCTTTAATCTCTACAATACAATATAACAGAATGGTAAATGGTACCCACCATCCTTTAATCTCTAATAAACAGAATGGTAAATGGTAAACCATCCTTATCTATCATATAACACGAATGTAATGTCCCACCATCCCTTACTCTGCAATATAACAGAATGGTAAATGGACACCATCCCTTTAATCGTGCAATATAACAGAATGGTAAATGTCCCACTATCCCTTAATCTGCACAATATAACAGAATGGTAAATGTCCCACCATCCCTTTAATATCTGCAATATAACAGAATGGTAAATGCCCACTATCCTTTAATCTGTGCAATAAACAGAATGGTAAATGGTACGCCATCCCTTTAATCTCTGCAATGTAACAGAATGGTAAATGGTACACCACCCCTTTAATCTGTGCAATAAACAGAATGGTAAATGTCCCACATCCCTTTAATTTGTGCAATATAACAGAATGGTAAATGTCCCCACGTCCCTTTAATTTGTCAATATAACAGAATGGTAAATGTCCCACCATCCTTTAATTGTGCAATAACAGAATGGTAAATGTCCCACCATCCCTTTAATCTGTGCAATTAAACAGAATGGTAAATGTCCCACCATCCTTTAAATCTTACAATATAACAGAAATGGTAAATGGTACATCACCCTTTAACCTCTGAATATAAGCAGAATGGTAAATGGTACACCATCCCTTTAATCTCTGCAATGTAACAGAATGGTAAATGGTACATCACCCCTTTAATCTCTACAATATAACAGAATGGTAAATGGTACATAACCCCTTTAATCTCTGCAATATAACAGAATGGTAAATGGTACACCATCCCTTTAATCTCTACAATATAACAGAATGGTAAATGGCACACCATCCCTTTTAATCTCTGCAATGTAACAGAATGGTAAATGGTACATCATCCCTTTAATCTCTGCAATGTAACAGAATGGTAAATGTCCCACCATCCCTTTAATCTCTGCAATGTAACAGAATGGTAAATGGTACACCATCCCTTTAATCTCTGCAATGTAACAGAATGGTAAATGGTACATCACCCCTTTAATCTCTACAATATAACAGAATGGTAAATGGTACATAACCCCTTTAATCTCTGCAATATAACAGAATGGTAAATGGTACACCATCCCTTTAATCTCTGCAGTAACAGAATGGTAAATGGTACATCACCCCTTTAATCTCTACAATATAACAGAATGGTAAATGGTACACCACCCCTTTAATCTCTGCAATATAACAGAATGGTAAATGGTACACCATCCCTTTAATCTCTGCAATGTAACAGAATGGTAAATGGCACACTGTCCCTTTAAACTCTGCAATGAAACTGAATGGCAAATGGCCCACCATTTAATCTCTGCTAAGAAGCAAGTCGCCAATGTGCATTTTCCTTCTAATCTCTGCAATTAAAGTGCACCCTGTCCACCCCCAACAGCCAAAATGTTTCTTTAAAAATATGCTCAGATCGCTACTTACATCCACATTTCTGTCATTGAAGAAGCCGTGGGAGAGAAGGGGCTGTAAGTAGCGAACTGAGCATGGGGTAACTAATTCACACTAAGTGCCACGGCTGCAGAGATGGATCCGGATGATGAGGGGGGGCTCCCCGCTCCCTCCCATTTCACTGCCTTACTGAGGTTAAGGAAATAGCATGACCGGATGACTCACTGACAGCTCCTACTCTTCCCCTTTCCTGCACTTTGAACAGGCACTGCAGAGAACCATAAGGAGCAGGGATGTAAGGTAAGGATTTTTAACACTACACAGTGGCTAGTATGGGGATAAATTTTAGTTTTGGGGGACATGCCCTTTAAGAAAGTTGAAACAGCACCTAGTCTTCTGGTTCTTATTATATCACCCTGAATGCCGATACTGTTTACCATTGCCATTTGTTTATGCAGAGATTAAAGGGATGGTGTACACCTTACCATTCTGTTATATTGTAGAGATTAATGGGTGGTGTACCATTTACCATTCTGTTATATTGTAGAGATTAAAGAGATGGTGTACCATTTACCATTCTGTTATATTGTAGAGTTTAAGGGATGGTGTACCATTTACCATTTGTTATATTGCAGAGATTAAAGGGATGGTGTACCATTACCATTCTGTTATATTGTAACCATCCCTTTAATCTCTGCAATAAACAGAATGGTAAATGGTACACCATCCCTTAAATCTCTACAATATAACAGAATGGTAAATGGTACACCACCCTTAATCTCTACATATAACAAAATGGAAATGGTACACCCCCTTTAATCTCTACATATAACAAAATGGTAAATGTACACCATCCCTTTAATCGCTACAATATAACAGAATGGTAAATGGTACAACACCCTTTAATCTCTGCAATATAACAGAATGAAATGTACACCATCCCTTTAATCTCACAATATAACAGAATGGTAAATGGTACACCACCCCTTTAATCTCTACAATATAACAGAATGGTAAATGGTACGCCATCCCTTTAATCTCTGCAATATAACAGAATGGTAAATGGTACGCATCTCTTTAATCTTCTGCAATATAACAGAATGGAAATGGTACACCACACCCTTTAATACTTCTCTGCAATATAACAGAATGGTAAATGTCCCACCATCCCTTTAATCTCTGCAATATAACAGAATGGTAAATGGAACACCATCCCTTTAATCTGTGCAATATAACAGAATGGTAAATGTCCCAAACTGAATATCAATATCCAAATTGTGGTTCAAATCTCACTGTTACACCTTTATTTTCATATTTATATTTACCGCGCTGTCTCAACTAAGACAACAAACAAACGACTTGGTTAGCGTGCGTGTGGATTCTAGAACATTTCAGACCCTTAACCAAGCTCTTAAATTATCATCATAAGCCAACGTTACACATCAAAACTAATCTGTAGGGAACAGTTTCTTTAGTGATTTTTCTCAATTAAATTCTTGCGCAAACTCAACGTCCTAAAGAATTTTCTTTACTATCACTCGCGTTACCGATAGAACTGTGAGAAGGGTCAAGGACGATTTCCGTACTAGGTAAGTAACATTCAAATAGTTGAATTTTTTTTACATATTTTGAGGAACGCACTTGTCTTGTGTAAAGCATAATAATATGAATGCATTTAAGCTTTCGATCCTTTAAAGGGATGTTTGTCATATTTTGTCATACACTGTTGATTATGATAGATCATCAATAACCTGATGACATCATACAGTAATTGTGGTGGTTAAATCATTATCCGACAGCCATCATTTTGGATTGTATTTGTTGTTTAAAAATTTCTCAGTTTTATCACTAGTACTCAACGTGTTGCGGATGAGTTTGAAAACCTTCCACGTTGTTGGAAATTTCCAAAAAGCATGATGAATACTTCATTACCGTCTCATGTAGATGGTTCTTAAAGAGGTAAGTCATCTGTTAGCTTGATTGTTTAAGGACAGAGGAGCAGAGCTCCTCTTATTTTTTTTCAACAGACGAGGAAGGACCTTGGCGCGGTTCTGTTGCTCACGCCTGTAGATTCGCTGCCAAGCAATGTATTTGTTTCTGAACAAAAATTGGTGGTTACTTTTTAGTATATCAAAGCTGTACATATAGGCCTCTAGAAACCCATGGTATCGTAAACTTGTAAAATTATGTACAGCAATCGTACAGTTATAACTTCATTGTAAATGTACGAATGTTTGTGCATGTACTACATGCGGTAGCAAAATTGTAAATCTACAATTGCAAGTGTAAATCTACTATCGTGACTGTAAATTAACAACCCTATAATAAATTTAAAGGCGCATGCCCACCCCCAAAATGAACTTTGAGGGTAAGGTAGGTAACCCCTCCCCCACCCCCAACCGCCACAATATTTCTTTAAAAATCCCCAGATTTCTGCTTACAGAGCCTTCTCTCTGCAAGCAGGGGCCGGACCTCCTTGCAGCAGGGGATGGACCATCAGCCTGCCTCTGTGATTTGTTCCCCTCAGCCAATCACAGATGCTGCTGACATCACTGGAAAACGCAGCAGGAGAAAAGGCCCTGTAGTACGGATCTGTTGTTTTTTTTCAGCGGTTGAGGGTGGGTAGGGTTTACCTACCTTACCTCCAAAGGATTTCACACTAGGTGCAACAATGGCTCAGGATGGTTCCAGATGGTGTGTGTGTGTGGGGGGGGGGGGCGCGCATGTCCCAGCCCTTGTTGTGGACGAGGAATCAGCAAGGACCGGATGCCTCACTGACAGCTTGGAGTCTTCAGTTTCCCGGACTTTGGGGCTAGGCCACACTAGCGCGTTTTTCACTTTCACATTTGCGCCCACGATTTTCGCTAAAATGGTAATCACGGAACGCGAAAATTCCCGCGATTTCCGATGTGCATGCGATTGCGCGTCCGTTCGCGTTTTGGTAACGCATGCGTTCACCATTTTTGGTGCATTAATGCATGCATTTCCAGAATGTAAAATGGTGAAAACGCATGCGCAAAACACGAGCATGAACGCACAAGAATCACGCACACAACCGCGCACGATAACGCTCGCCCTGATAAGGCGTATCTGGAAAACCATAAGAAGCAGAATGTAAGGTAAGGTTTATTTTAAACTACAGAGTGGGGCCAGTAGTGGGTTTAATTATAGTTTTGGCGGTGGCATACCCATTAACCCTGTGATTATTTTTATGATCGCAGCAATGATCATTAAAGGTGCGGTACCGCAAAATAGTGTAAATGTGTGGCCAATAGTCACAGCAAAATCCGTTTACTGACCATTTTGCATAGAGCTCCATTATCTACAAATCTAAGGGGGTAAAGGGGACGATACCGTTTAACCAGCCACAGGTGGTTTTCTAAAGAAGATCAAGTCTCATCAATGATGGGATCAATAAATAAAATACACATTATTATTAACTCATGGAAACTAATTATAAACCATCCAATTCCTATGTGTTAATAGTATGCTCTAACAGACCCCAACCTATCTCTCGGGGGGGTTCTAACATTTTATTCAATCACCAGTTTTTGCCAGAAGTAAATGGACACATTTATTTGGACAATATTCATTTTCCTATTTCCTATTAACAACCTGGATTTCTCTATTAGATGAAAAATTTATCACCACTAATGGTTTAACTCAATGTATGCAATGGTAACAGCGCCATCTACAGGCTGTGCTAACGCTTCCTGTGCTAGAAAGTAGAAACAGGCAAATCTAAACTGATTTATAACTCTGTAGGGAGATTCACCCATTCTCACGAAGGGATTTACCAAAGGCTGAGAGCCTCTGGGTGATTCTCACCCGCACATAAGTATTTAACGCCAGCAACAACTTACATACAACAATTTCGGGACCACACTGTCCATCTTTTGAGGGACAGTGTGGTCCCGAAACATTTTATGTAAGTTGTTTTGAAAATAAACCACTGAATCACAGAGATGTGTGCTCCTCCATATTTGTTTCTAAATGGTACACCACCCCTTTAATCTCTGCAATATAACAGAATGGTAAATGGTACACCATCCCTTTAATCTCGCAATAAACAGAATGGTAAATGTGCCACCATCCCTTTAATCTGTGCAATATAACAGAAGGCAAATGGTAAACCACCCCTTTAATCTCTGCAATATACAGAATGGTAAATGTCCCTCCATACCTTTAATCTCGTACCATTTACCATTTTGTTTATATTGTAGAGATTAAAGGTATGGTGGGACATTTACCATTCTGTTATATTGCAGAGATTAAAGGGTGGTGTACCATTTGCCATTCTGTTATATTGCAAGATTAAAGGGATGGTGTACCATTTACCATTCTGTTATATTGTAGAGATTAAGGGGTGGTGTACCATTTACCATTCTGTTATATTGTAGAGATTAAAGAGATGGGTGTACCATTTACCATTCTGTTATATTGTAGAGATTTAAGAGATGGGTGTACCATTTACCATTCTGTTATATTGCAGAGATTAAGGGATGGTGTCCATTTACCATTCTGTTATATTGTAACCATCCCTTTAATCTCTGCAATATAACAGAATGGAAATGGTACACCATCCCTTAAATCTCTACAATATAACAAATGGTAAATGGTACACCACCCCTTTAATCTCTACAATATAACAAATGGTAAATGGTACACCCCCCTTTAATCTCTACATATAACAAAATGGTAAATGGTACACCATCCCTTTAATCGTACAATATAACAGAATGGTAAATGGTACCCACCCCTTTAATCTCTGCAATAACTCAAATGGCAATGCTACCCATCCTTAATCTCTACAATATAACAGAATGGTAAATGGTACACCACCCCTTTAATCTCTACAATTAACAGAATGGTAAATGGTACGCCATCCCTTTAATCTCTGCAATATAACAGAATGGTAAATGGTACGCCATCTCTTTAATCTCTGCAATATACCAGAATGGTAAATGGTACACCACCCCTTTAATCTTTGCAATATAACAGAATGGTAATGTCCCACCATCCTTTTAATCTCTACAATATAACAGAATGGTAAATGGTACACCATCCCTTTAATCTCTAACATATAACAGAATGGTAAATGGTACACCATCCCTTTAATCTCTGCAATATAACAGAATGGTAAATGTCCCACCATCCCTAAAATCTCTGCAAATATAACCAGAATGGGTAAATGGACCACCATCCCTTTAATCTGTGCAATATAACAGAATGGTAAATGTCCCACTATCCCTTTAATCTGCACAATATAACAGAATGGTAAATGTCCCACCATCCCTTTAATATCTGCAATATAACAGAATGGTAAATGTCCCACTATCCTTTTAATCTGTGCAATAAAACAGAATGGTAAATGGTACGCCATCCCTTTAATCTCTGCAATGTAACAGAATGGTAAATGGTACACCACCCCTTTAATCTGTGCAATATAACAGAATGGTAAATGTCCCACCATCCCTTTAATTTGTGCAATATAACAGAATGGTAAATGTCCCACCGTCCCTTTAATTTGTGCAATATAACAGAATGGTAAATGTCCCACCATCCCTTTAATTTGTGCAATATAACAGAATGGTAAATGTCCCACCATCCCTTTAATCTGTGCAATATAACAGAATGGTAAATGTCCCACCATCCGTTTAATCTCTACAATATAACAGAATGGTAAATGGTACATCACCCCTTTAACCTCTGCAATATAACAGAATGGTAAATGGTACACCATCCCTTTAATCTCTGCAATGTAACAGAATGGTCAATGGTACACCATCCCTTTAATCTCTACAATATACCAGAATGGTAAATGGTACACCATCCCTTTAATCTCTACAATATAACAGAATGGTAAATGGTACACCATCCCTTTTAAGCTCTACAATATAACAGAATGGTAAATGGTACACCATCCCTTTAATCTCTGCAATGTAAATGTCACAGAATGGTAAATGGTACATCACCCCTTAATCTCTACATATAACAGAATGGTAATGGTACATAACCCCTTTAATCTCTGCAATATAACGAATGGTAAATGGTACCCATCCCTTTATCTCTACAATATAACAGAATGGTAAATGGCACACCATCCCTTTAATCTCTGCAATGTAACAGAATGGTAAATGGTACATCATCCCTTTAATCTCTGCAATGTAAACAGAATGGTAAATGTCCCCCCATCCCTTTAATCTCTGCAATGAAACAGAATGTAAATGGTACACCATCCCTTTAATCTCTGCAATGTAACAGATTTTAAATGGTACATCACCCCTTTAATCTCTACAATATAACAGAATGGTAAATGTCCCACCATCCCTTTAATATCTGCAATGTAACAGAATGTTAATGGTACACCATCCCTTTAATCTCTGCAATGTAACAGAATGGTAAATGGTACATCACCCCTTTAATCTCTACAATATAACAGAATGGTAATGGTACACCACCCCTTTAATCTCTGCAATATAACAGAATGGTAAATGGTACACCATCCCTTTAATCTCTGCAATGTAACAGATGGTAAATGGCACACTGTCCCTTTAAACTCTGCAATGAAACTGAATGGCAAATGGCCCACCATTTACATCTGCTAAGAAGCAAGTCAGCCAATTGTGCATTTTCCTTCAATCTCTGCAATTAAGGTCACCCTGTCCACCCCCAACAGCCAAAATGTTTCTTTAAAAATATGCTCAGATCGCTACTTACATCCACAGATTCTGTCATTGAAAAGCCGTGGGAGAGAAGGGGCTGTAAGTACGAACTGAGCATGGGGTAACTAATTCACACTAAGTGCCACGGCTGCAGAGGATGATCCGGATGATGAGGGGGGGCTCCCCCTCCCTCCCATTTCACTGCCTTACTGAGGTTAAGGAAATAGCATGGACCGATGACTCACTGACAGCTCTCACTCTTCCTTTCCTCCTTGCCTGTTGACAGGCACTGCAGAGAACCATAAGGAGCAGGGATGTAAGGTAAGATTTTTACACTACACAGTGGGCTGTATGGGGATAAATTTTAGTTTTGGGGTGGTGGGACAAAATACAGAATGGTAAATGGTACATCACCCTTTAACTCTCGCAATATAACAGAATGGTAAATGGTACACCATCCCTTTAATCTCTGCAATGTAACAGAATGGTCAATGGTACACATCCCTTTAATCTCTACAATAACAGAATGGTAAATGGTACACCATCCCTTTAATCTCTAAATATAACAGAATGGTAAATGGTACACCATCCCTTTTAAGCTCTACAATAAACAGAATGGTAAATGGTAAACCATCCTTTAATCCTGCAATGTAACAGAATGGTAAATGGTACATCACCCCTTTAATCTCTACAATATAACAGAATGGTAAATGGTACATAACCCCTTTAATCTCTGCAATATAACAGAATGGTAAATGGTACACATCCCTTTAATCTCTACAATATAACAGAATGGTAAATGGCACACCATCCCTTTAATCTCTGCAATGTAACAGAATGGTAAATGGTACATCATCCCTTAATCTCTGCAATGTAACAGAATGGTAAATGTCCAACCATCCCTTAATCTCTGCAATGTAACAGAATGGTAATGGTAAATGGTACACCATCCCTTTAATCTCTGCAATGTAACAGAATTTTAAATGGTACATCACCCCTTTAATCTCTACAATATAACAGAATGGTAAATGTCCCACCATCCCTTTAATATCTGCAATGTAACAGAATGGTAAATGGTACACCATCCCTTTAATCTCTGCAATGTAACAGAATGGTAAATGGTACATCACCCCTTTAATCTCTACAATATAACAGAATGGTAAATGGTACACCACCCCTTTAATCTCTGCAATATAACAGAATGGTAAATGGTACACCATCCCTTTAATCTCTGCAATGTAACAGAATGGTAAATGGCACACTGTCCCTTTAAACTCTGCAATGAAACTGAATGGCAAATGGCCCACCATTTAATCTCTGCTAAGAAGCAAGTCAGCCAATTGTGCATTTTCCTTCTAATCTCTGCAATTAAAGTGCACCCTGTCCACCCCCAACAGCCAAAATGTTTCTTTAAAAATATGCTCAGATCGCTACTTACATCCACAGATTCTGTCATTGAAGAAGCCGTGGGAGAGAAGGGGCTGTAAGTAGCGAACTGAGCATGGGGTAACTAATTCACACTAAGTGCCACGGCTGCAGAGGATGGATCCGGATGATGAGGGGGGGGCTCCCCGCTCCCTGCCCATTTCACTGCCTTACTGAGGTTAAGGAAATAGCATGGACCGGATGACTCACTGACAGCTCCTACTCTTCCCTTTCCTGCACTTTGAACAGGCACTGCAGGAGAACCATAAGGAGCAGGGATGTAAGGTAAGGATTTTTAACACTACACAGTGGGCTAGTATGGGGATAAATTTTAGTTTTGGGGGTGGACATGCCCTTTAAGAAAGTTGATAAACAGCACCTAGTCTTCTGGTTCTTATTATATCACCCTGAATGCCAATATATTTCTTTACCACTGACAATGTTTTTTATATAGTTAGACCCTCCTAATTACTGTGATTACCGCCACCCGTAGAAGAGGGAACATGAAAAGATTAAAAAGATAAATGAGGAAATCGAATCCTTAGACACATCAATATTTTCACTTAAACCAGGGAACGTGGTAAGTCCTGGAATGTTAACAAAGTCTCAGAAAAAAAGAGAGACTGGTGCCCTGATCCCTACCTCCTAAACACTGATGTGCACACCCCATAAGCAACTCTAAAGGCTCCTCCAACTGAAGTATGGAGTACGTGATGTTACAGAAGGTCTTTACATTTTCAGACCCATCCCACCATATACTGTACGTCACAGAAAAAATATTTCATAATATCTATTATTTTATTGGTTGAGATTTGTTTAACGATTATGTGGTTGTTTCTGCCAATGAATGCACTGTAGGATTTCTCATTCATTAAATACAATCTCCTTTATCCATAGTTTGTTGGATCCAGTCTTTGTAGTTGCAGGCTTTTGTATATACTCCTGGTTTATTGGCCACTCCACATGTTGGATTTCCCCAGGACGTAATACCCCACAGCTCCGAGTTGCACACTAAGGGTCCACCCGAGTCCCCCTGAAAGACAATAAACCAATCCAAATATTTCATATTTTTCATTTATAGATTTCTACTTCCTTAATTCTACACACAGACCAGACATTAAAAATGGGATTGTACTATGATATTGGCCAATGGGGGGAAAAAATGCAACTTGCCCATACACAGACCAGAGATTGTATGATTATTTTTCCTATTAGGCAGGTTGAAAAATGTTTCCTGTTGCCCAGTACGATTGTATATCTATGGCCACCTTAAGAGGTGATTTTTCAATAGCCACTCAAATTGACAGACTCTCAGGGAGTAGTAACTAGGGACTTGTGCCATAAGAGGTGCAAAAATTGTCTGTGCTGCTAACTGCAGCAACCCAGTAAAATACTGATATCTGATTGGATGTTGCAGATTAACAGTCCTGGCAAATTTTTCAGCCTGTTTTGCATTAACCCCAATCAGAATTCCTGCAGTTAGGGCTGAAATCCCGTCCATATACCGGCCTTGGAAGCCCGCCCCATTATGCCCATTCCCCACACAGTTGCGGCCGAACTGCAGCTTCGACCTCAGCTCTGCCCTAGCCACACCCTCACCCCACCTACCATGGCATCACAGTGATGTCACAACCCTGCTTCCTCCCGCCTCGCACCGTGCAAAATATGGCAACCTTGACCCCAAAGAATATAGGGACTTGATAATTCTCACCTGACATGTGTCTTTCCCTCCATCCATGACTCCAGCACAAAGCATATTATCAGTGATGATGTCATTGGGATAGGAATGAACGCAGACTGGCTGGGAAATAGTTTGGATCCTCGCACAATGTAACTCATTAGGGAAAGTTTCTAAAAAAAAAAATCAATAATTAGAGTTTGATTTTACAGGGAACTATTTGTACCTTAAAGGGCATGTCCTCTCCCAAAACTCAAATTTAACTACTGGTCCCACTGTGTAGTTTTAAAAAATCCTTACCTTACATCTCTGCTCCTTATGGTTCTCCTGCAGTGCGTGTCCAAGGAAACTGAAGTGTAGGAGCTGTCTTCCTGTATAAAGGTTCCTGCCTCCTCCTTGTCCTCTGAGAGAACAGTGGCATGTGCAGGGGAGCCCCTTTCCCCCTCCCTCCGTCCCTCTGGATCCATCCTCTTTACAGATAAACTTTAACAAATTAACTTTAAAAAGTGCCCAGAAACTTCCTTACCAAGCTTTGTTTCCTCAGCTAACTCAATAGCCATCAGCTGCCTCTCAGCCAATCACAGACACAGCTTTCGGTCCAGCCCTCCATTCCCAGAAGTAGCATTAGAGGCAGAGGCCAAGTGAATGAAGCTTGGTAAGCAAGTTTCTCTGCACTTTTTTAACATTTAAACATGGCGGTTAGGGTTGGGAGGAGGGTCCCTGCACTACAGAAATAAAGTTAATTTTGGGGTGGAGAAACCCTTTAAGAAGAACTGAACATAAATTACTTACATGAAGACCTTGAGTAAAGACACATCCCAAAAACACGTACAGGCTCATTTACCCAGAGCCTCTATTGCATATTCTATTGAGTAAATTCACCTTCCACGATTCAATATCGCGATTGCGAATGTGGGTAAATCCCGGAAAGGGATTTACCCATTGCGGGACTTTAATGACAGATATTTGCTGGCGTTAAAATCCTGCACTAAATCTAGTGATAGTGAATCACGAGCGTCGGATGCGCAGGTGATTTTTGCGTGACCCGCTCATCCGACGCTAATATGGACTTAAAGTCGCACTAACCAGTAGCGAATCGGTTAGCGTGACTTTAACTCCAATTATTTGCCGAGTGAGTCTGGGTAAATGAGCCTGGTAGTGATTTTTAAATAAAATAAACCAGTATTACTCACAGCTTTAGTTCTGTGTGTGTTTGTATAGTTCCACCAGGAAAAGGGTGTCACATACCACATCTTGTAAAGTGGTTATACAGTTGAGAAGTTGACATCTCCAAGCCTCACTGGCATTTTAGCAACTTGGAGGTCCAGCAGGGAAGGTGAGAAACGCACAGACTTTCCCAACTGGCTGCTTACCCAATCAGAGTGGGGGAATAGCAAGGTGACATCCCTATCTTTATCTTGCATGGAGGATTTTGGGTAAAGGCTTCAATTTTAATTTGCAGAAAAACAGGAGCCATATTGGAATTTTTATGTTTCACTTTCCCGTACAGAACAAGATGGGAGCTGTAAATGACAATTCTAGTATCTTTGTATATATAAAAGTCAATGTATGTATGTATGTATGTACCAGAAAAACAGCTAAGACTTGGTATATATACATTTCAGTACCTGGAAAAAAAACATAGGCTACTTTTACGAACTATCCCTTACCCCTTATTTTTGACCCCTTTTCATTCATGTATAAGTTAGCGGGTGATGCAATCTGACCTGTGTGCTGCCATCTGGTGGTGAATCAAGTGACTGCCCAACACACAACCTAACCTGAGAATTGCTGCAGAGATTCATATATTTAGGGGAGCTCTGGGGCAGTCTGAGCTGCACAGCCAGTAAGTGCTGAACATCAAGATCACATGACTGCCCCCCTGTCCCTCCCCTATCAATTTTGATAAATGGGACCCCCATCACTCAGTGCTCAGCCCTCCAGAAGTAATGTCATTTTCAGGGCTGCACTGATTGCAGTTCTAATTGAAATGAACTGGTCATTGTGAGTCACAATAAATACAGTTAATTGCAGTCATTTTTTAGTGACAATTTGTGAGTCTGCTCAACATATTAATTATAACCTATATAGGCTTTTAAATCCATTGGGTGGTCCTCAAAGGTAGTCAGGGGCCGCACATGAGGCCCTTGAGATCAAATGGGTTGGGCACCCCTGGCCTAAGTTAATTAAAGGGTATATCCACCCTTTATAAAAACGTTTAATATATTGTAGCCCACCCCCAACCGCCATGTTTGTTAAAAAAAAGAACTCTACTTATATTACATTGATCCTCTGGTGCTCTGTTCCCGGCCCTCTGCTTGCCAGAAGTTGCAAGCAGGGGGCCACACCGACAGCCACAGCTGTGATTGGCTGAGAGGCAGCCAATCACAAATGTGTCTGTCGGCAACGCAGAGCACCAGGGGAAAGAAGTAGAGTTCTGCTTTAGGGAGCCCTACACTACAGAAAATGTTTTTGTAGGTAGGGCACCAGGCAGCAAAGATAGATCAAGAGGGAGGGGGGGGGGACAAGGACAAGGGAGCAGCAGGCATCCGGATGACTCACAGACAGCTCCTACTCTTCAGTTTTACTAACTTTGTACAGACATTGCAGGAGAACCATTTGGAACAGAGGAGCGAGGATGAGGCTACAGTGTACCACGCCAATCGGAGCGCATGCGATTGGGCACAAAAATGCGGAATGCATGTGCTGCGATTTATAAATTGCATCGCAGCGCTCCCTAGCGCACTGTGTGGCCGCATCAACTGGGCCACACTAGAGTGCACTTTTAAAAGTTCAGTGTGGCCTAGCCCTAACACTACACGGTGGGGCCAGCAGTGTTTTAGATTTTAATTTCGGGGGTGGACATGCCCTTAAAGGATGAAATCTGAGCATTGATCCTGCATTGAGTCAGGTACCCACGGTTTACTAATTCTGCAGGTTGAGTTTGGGTAAACCACAGTGAGTTTGAATGGGTATCGGGTCAGGTTTAGTTAGAAAGCTGCAGGTGTTGGTTATGACAGGAAGTGAGTTGCAGGTCTGTTCAATTTTAGGTGCAGGTCAATTCAGGTTGGATCTCGTAGTGGGTGGAGGCCCGCTTGCAGGTCTGTTTAATTTTGGGGGCGGGTAGGGTTGCGTGTCTGGCTAGTTGCAAGTTGGGTTGGGTGCAGTTATGAAACCCACCAGCAAAGCGGTGCAGGTTTCGGTGTTTCGGTCAATCGGGTTGAAATATTGGCTGGTTCTTTGTTGGCACCATTCGTCTGAAGCAGACAAATGAATCATTGGACGCATTGGAAAATCACAAATGATTGTGCAGTCGTGGCAAACAGTCAGAAGCGGCTATTTTTGCTGTGACCAAAGTCCTTCTTCCTGGCCGACCGGTCGGAAAAGCCAAACACTCTGCTGGGACGAAGGATTGGAAAGTGTGTACCCAACAAAATTTTGATTGGAAGAAACCGGACAATGCCGGGTACTCGGCTAGTTTATAACAAACTAATACAATTACAGTCTGTTACCTGCAGGGCTCGTGGTGGTTCCCCAACCCGAAACACAACATTTGACTCCTTCAAGTGCATTTGGACATCCTATGGGAATCGTCTGGACATAGGCATTAAGAATAGCCGGAGAAGCCAGTTTGAGAAGCATGATATCGTTATCATAGGTCACAGAATTAAAGCCCTTATGAGGACAGATCTTTTCAGCATAAGTAAACTGCTCTTTCCCTTCAGGGACTGCTAAGTTATGTTCCCCTAGACGAACCTGCAGAGTTCTAAATGAAAGAGAGAGACGTACAGTTATGTAATCAGAGCAAGAGAGTGTGCTAAATCCAATAGCTACCACTGTTTACCATTCATTTGTTTAGTGCAGAGATTAAAGGGATGGTGTACACCTTACACATTCTGTTATATTGTAGAGATTAAAAGGGTGGTGTACCATTTACCATTCTGTTATATTGTAGAGATTAAGGATGGTGTACCATTTACCATTCTGTTATATTGTAGAGATTTAAGAGATGGTGTACCATTTACCATTCTGTTATATTGCAGAGATTAAAGGGATGGTGTACCATTTACCATTCTGTTATATTGTAACCATCCCTTTAATCTCTGCAATATAACAGAATGGTAAATGGTACACCATCCCTTAAATCTCTACAATATAACAGAATGGTAAATGGTACACCACCCCTTTAATCTCTACAATATAACAAAATGGTAAATGGTACACCACCCCTTTAATCTCTACAATATAACAAAATGGTAAATGGTACACCATCCCTTTAATCGCTACAATATAACAGAATGGTAAATGGTACACCACCCCTTTAATCTCTGCAATATAACAGAATTGCAAATGCTACACCATCCCTTTAATCTCTACAATATAACAGAATGGTAAATGGTACACCACCCCTTTAATCTCTACAATATAACAGAATGGTAAATGGTACGCCATCCCTTTAATCTCTGCAATATAACAGAATGGTAAATGGTACGCCATCTCTTTAATCTCTGCAATATAACAGAATGGTAAATGGTACACCACCCCTTTAATCTTTGCAATATAACAGAATGGTAAATGTCCCACCATCCTTTTAATCTCTACAATATAACAGAATGGTAAATGGTACACCATCCCTTTAATCTCTACAATATAACAGAATGGTAAATGGTACACCATCCCTTTAATCTCTGCAATATAACAGAATGGTAAATGTCCCACCATCCCTTTAATCTCTGCCATAAAAAGAAGGTAAATGGAACACCATCCCTTTAATCGTGCAATATAACAGAATGGTAAATGTCCCACTATCCCTTAATTGACCAATATAACAGAATGGTAAATGTCCCACCATCCCTTTAATATCTGCAATATACAGAATGGTAAAGTCCCACACCCTTTAATCTGTGCCATATAACAGAATGGTAAATGGTACGCCATCCTTTAATATCTGCAATGTAACAGAATGGTAAATGGTACACCACCCCTTTAATCTGGCAAAAACAGAATGGTAAATGTCCCACCACCCCTTTAATTTTGCAATATAACAGAATGGTAAATGTCCCACCGTCCCTTTAATTGTGCAATAACAGAATGGTAAATGTCCCACCATCCCTTTAATTTGCGCAATAACAGAATGGTAAATGTCCCACCATCCCTTTAATCTGTGCAATATAACAGAATGGTAAATGTCCACATCCGTTTAACTCTACAATATAACAGAATGGTAATGGTACATCACCCTTAATCTCTGCAATATAACAGAATGGTAAATGGTACACCATCCCTTTAATCTCTGCAATGTAACGAATGGTCAATGGTACACCATCCTTTAATCTCTACATATACCAGAATGGTAAATGGTACACCATCCCTTTAATCTCTACAATATAACAGAATGGTAAATGGTACACCATCCTTTTAAGCTCTACAATATAACAGAATGGTAAATGGTACACCATCCCTTTAATCTCTGCGTAACAGAATGGTAAATGGTACATCACCCCTTTAATCTTACAATATAACAGAATGGTAAATGGTACATAACCCCTTTCATCTCTGCAATATAACAGAATGGTAAATGGTACCCATCCCTTTAATCTCACAATATAACAGAATGGTAAAGGCACACCATCCCTTTTAATCTCTGCAATGTAACAGAATGGTAAAGGACATCATCCCTTTAATCTCTGCAATGTAACAGAATGGTAAATGTCCCACCATCCCTTTAATCTCTGCAATGCAAAAGAATGGTAAATGGTACACCATCCCTTAATCTCTGCAATGTAACAGAATTTTAAATGGTACATCACCCCTTTAATCTCTACAATATAACAGAATGGTAAATGTCCCACCATCCCTTTAATATCTGCAATGTAACAGAATGGTAAATGGTACACCATCCCTTTAATCTCTGCAATGTAACAGAATGGTAAATGGTACATCACCCCTTTAATCTCTACAATTAAACAGAATGGTAAATGGTACAACCACCCTTTAATCTCTGCAATATAACAGAATGGTAAATGGTACACCATCCCTTTAATCTCTGCAATGTAACAGAATGGTAAATGGCACACTGTCCCTTTAAACTCTGCAATGAAAAACTGAATGGCAAATGGCCCACCATTTAATCTCTGCTAAGAAGCAAGTCAGCCAATTGTGCATTTCCTTCTAATCTCTGCAATTAAAGTGCACCCTGTCCACCCCCAACAGCCAAAATGTTTCTTTAAAAATATGCTCAGATCGCTACTTACATCCACAGATTCTGTCATGAAGAAGCCGTGGGAGAGAAGGGGCTGTAAGTAGCGAACTGAGCATGGGGTAACTAATTCACACTAAGTGCCACGGCTGCAGAGGATGGATCCGGATGATGAGGGGGGGGGCTCCCCGCTCCTGCCCATTTCCTGCCTTACTGAGGTTAAGGAAATAGCATGGACGGATGACTCACTGACAGCTCCTACTCTTCCCTTTCCTGCACTTTGAACAGGCACTGCAGGAGAACCATAAGGAGCAGGGATGTAAGGTAAGGATTTTTAACACTACACAGTGGCTAGTATGGGGATAAATTTTAGTTTTGGGGGTGGACATGCCCTTTAAGAAGTTGATAAACAGCACCTAGTCTTCTGGTTCTTATTATACACCCTGAATGCCAATATATTCTTTACCACTGACAATGTTTTTTATATAGTTAGACCCTCCTAATACTGTGATTACCGCCACCCGTAGAAGAGGGAACATGAAAAGATTAAAAGATAATGAGGAAATCGAATCCTTAGACACATCAATATTTTCACTTAAACCAGGGAACGTGGTAAGTCCTGGAATGTTAAAAAGTCTCAGAAAAAAAGAGAGACTGGTGCCCTGATCCCTACCCATCCTAAACACTGATGTGCACACCCATAAGCAACTCTAAAGGCTCCTCCAACTGAAGTATGGAGTACGTGATGTTACAGAAGGTCTTTACATTTTCAGACCCTCCCACCATATACTGATCGTCACAGAAAATATTTCATAATATCTATTATTTTATTGGTTGAGATTTGTTTAACGATTAGTGTGTTGTTTCTGCCAATGAATGCACTGTAGGATTTCTCATTCATTAAATACAATCTCCTTTATCCATAGTTTGTTGGATCCAGTCTTTGTAGTTGCAGGCTTTTGTATATACTCGGTTTATTGGCCACTCCACATGTTGGATTCCCCAGGACGTAATACCCCACAGCTCCGCGTTGCACACTAAGGGTCCACCGAGTCCCCCTGAAAGACAATAAACCAATCCAAATATTTCATATTTTCATTTATAGATTTCTACTTCCTTAATCTCTACACACAGACCAGACATTAAAATGGGATTGTACTATGATATTGGCCAATGGGGGAAAAAATGCAACTTGCCCATACACAGACCAGAGATTGTATGATTATTTTTCCTATTAGGCAGGTTGAAAAAGTTTCCTGTTGCCCAGTCGATGTATATCTATGGCCACCTTAAGAGGTGATTTTTCAATAGCCATCAAATGACAGACTCTCAGGGAGTAGTAACTAGGGACTTGTGCAATAAGAGGTGCAAAAATTGCTGGTCCTTCTAGCAGCAACCAATCGTAACTGCAGCAACCCAGTAAAATAATAATATCTGATTGGATGTTGCAGATTAACAGTCCTGGCAAATTTTTAGTTAGGCTGTAACTGTGCGGGGAATGGGCATAATGGGGTGGGCTTCCAAGGCCAGTATATGGACGGGATTTAAGCCCTAACTGGCAAATTTTTCAGCTCGTTTTGCATTAACCCCAATGAGAGTTGCCAGGCTTCCCTATTTGGACAGGATCATCCGTACTACAGGGACTAATTCCTGCAGTTAGGGCTGTAATCCCGTCCATATACCGGCCTTGGAAGCCCACCCCATTATGCCCATTCCCCGCAGTTACAGCCTTACCCTCCCCAACGCAGCTTCGCCCCCCAGCTCTGCCCTAGCCCACCCTCACCCCACCTACCATGGCATCACAGTGATGTCACAAACCCTGCTCCTCCCGCCTCGCACCGTGCAAAATATGGCAACCTTGACCCCAAGAATATAGGGGACTTGATCATTCTCACCTGACATGTGTCTTTCCCTCCATCCATGACTCCAGCACAAAGCATATTATCAGTGATGATGTCATGGGATAGGAATGAACGCAGACTGGCTGGGAAATAGTTTGGATCTCGCACATGTAACTTTAGGGAAAGTTTCTAAAAAAAAACATCAAAAAATAGAGTTTGATTTTACAGGGAACTATTGGTACCTTAAAGGTCATGTCCTCTCCCAAAACTCAAATTTAACTATGGTCCCACTGTGTAGTTTTAAAAATCTTACCTTCATTCTGTCTTATGGTTCTCCTGCAGTGCGTGTCCAAGGAAACTGAAGAGTAAGAGCTGTCTTCCTGTATAAAGGTTCCTGCCTCCTCCTTGTCCTCTGAGAGAACAGTGGCAGTGCAGGGGAGCCCCTTTCCCCCTCCCTCACTCCCTCTGGATCCATCCTCTTTACAGATAAAACTTTAAAAAATTAACTAAAAAGTGCCCAGAAACTTCCTTACCAAGCTTTGTTTCCTCAGCTAACTCAATAGCATCAGCTGCCTCTCAGCCAATCACAGACAAAGCTTTCGGTCCAGCCCCTCATTCCAGAAGTAGCATTAGAGGCAGAGGCCAAGTGAATGAGCTTGGTAAGCAAGTTTCTCTGCACTTTTTAACATTTAAACATGGTGGTTAGGGTTGGGAGGAGGGTCCCTGCACTACAGAAATAAAGTTAATTTTGGGGTGGAGAAACCCTTTAAGAAGAAATAAAAATAAATTACTTACATGAAGACCTTGAGTAAAGACACATCCCAAAAAAAACGTACAGGCTCATTACCCAGAGCCTCTATGCATATTCTATTGAGTAAATACCTTCCACGATTCAATATCGCGATTGCGAATGTGGGTAATCCCGGAAAGGGATTTACCCATTGCGGGACTTTAATGACAGATATTGCGGCGTTAAAATCCTGCACTAATCTAGTGATAGTGAATCACGGGCGTCGGATGCGCAGGTGATTTTTGCGTGACCCGCTCATCCGACGCTAAAGGACTTAAAGTTGCGCTAACCAGTAGCGAATCGGTTAGCGTGACTTTAACTCCAATTATTTGCCGAGTGAGTCTGGGTAAATGAGCCTGGTAGTGATTTTTAAATAAAAAATAAACCAGTATTACTCACAGCTTTAGTTCTGTGTGTGTTTGTATAGTTCCACCAGGAAAAGGGTGTCACATACCACATCTTGTAAAGTGGTTATACAGTTGAGAAGTTGACACTCCAAGCCTCACTGGCATTTTAGCAACTTGGGGTCCAGCAGGGAAGGTGAGAAACGCACAGACTTTCCCACTGCTGCTTACCAATCAGAGTGGGGGAATCAGGTGACCTCCCTATCTTTATCTTGCATGGAGGATTTGGTAAAGGCTTCAATTTTAATTTGCAGAAAAACAGGAGCCATATTGGAATTTTTATGGTTTCACTTTCCCGTACAGAACAAGATGGGAGCTGTAAATGACAATTCGTATCTTTGATATATAAAAGTCAATGTATGTATGTATGTATGTACCAGAAAAACAGCTAAGACTTGGTATATATACATTTCAGTACCTGGAAAAAAAACATAGGCTACTTTTACGAACTATCCCTTACCCCTTATTTTTGACCCCTTTTCATTCAGTTAAGTTAGCGGGTGATGCAATCTGACCTGTGTGCTGCCATTTGGTGGTGAATAAGTGACTGCCCCAACACACAACCTAATGAGAATTGCTGCAGAGATTCATATATTAGGGGAGCTCTGGGGCAGTCTGAGCTGCACAGCCAGTAAGTGCTGAACATCAAGATCACATGACTGTCCCCTGTCCCTCCCTATCAATTTTGATATATGGGACCCCCATCACTCAGTGCTCAGCCTCCAGGAGTAATGTCATTTTCAGGGCTGCACTGATTGCAGTTCTAATTGAAATGAACTGGTCATTGTGAGTCACAATAAATACAGTTAATTGCAGTCATTTTTTAGTGACAATTTGTGAGTCTGCTCAACATATTAATTATAACATATATAGGCTTTTAAATCCATTGGGTGGTCCTCAAAGGTAGTCAGGGGCCGCACATGAGGCCCTTGAGATCAAATGGGTTGGGCACCCCTGGCCTAAGTTAATTAAAGGGTATTCACCCTTTATAAAAATGTTTATATATTGTAGCCCACCCCCAACCGCCATGTTGTTAAAAAAAGAACTCTACTTTATACATTGATCCTCTGGTGCTCTGTTCCCGGCCCTCTGCTTGCCAGAAGTTGCAAGCAGGGGGCCACACCGACAGCCACAGCTGTGATTGGCTGAGAGGCAGCCAATCACAAATGTGTCTGTCGGCAACGCAGAGCACCAGGGAAAGAAGAAGAAGTAGAGTTCTGCTTTAGGGAGCCCTACACTACAGAAAATGTTTTTGTAGGTAGGGCACAGGCAGCAAAGATAGATCAAGAGGGAGGGGGGGGGGGGACAAGGACAAGGGAGCAGCAGGCATCCGGATGACTCACAGACAGCTCCTACTCTTCAGTTTTACTAACTTTGTACAGACATTGCAGGAGAACCATTTGGAACAGAGGAGCGAGGGGAGGCTACAGTGTACCACGCCAATCGGAGCGCATGCGATTGGGCACAAAAATGCGGAATGCATGTGCTGCGATTTATAAATTGCATCGCAGCGCTCCCTAGCGCACTGTGTGGCCGCATCAACTGGGCCACACTAGAGTGCACTTTTAAAAGTTCAGTGTGGCCCGCCCTAACAAACACGGTGGGGCCAGCAGTGTTTTAGATTTTAATTTCGGGGGTGGACATGCCCTTAAAGGATGAAATCTGAGATTGATCCTGCATTGAGTCAGGTACCCACGGTTTACTAATTCTGCAGGTTGAGTTTGGGTAAACCACAGTGAGTTTGAATGGGTATCGGGTCAGGTTTAGTTAGAAGCTGCAGGTGTTGGTTTATGACAGGAAGTGAGTTGCAGGTCTGTTCAATTTTAGGTGCAGGTCATTCAGGTTGGATCTCGTAGTGGGTGGAGGCCCGCTTGCAGGTCTGTTTAATTTTGGGGGCGGGTAGGGTTGCGTGTCTGGCTAGTTGCAAGTTGGGTTGGGTGCAGTTATGAAACCACCAGCAAAGCGGTGCAGGTTTCGGTGTTTCGGTCAATCGGGTTGAAATATTGGCTGGTTCTTTGTTGGCACCATTCGTCTGAAGCAGACAAATGAATCATTGGACGCATTGGAAAATCACAAATGATTGTGCAGTCGTGGCAAACAGTCAGAAGCGGCTATTTTTGCTGTGACCAAAGTCCTTCTCTGGCCGACCGGTCGGAAAAGCCAAACACTCTGCTGGGACGAAGGATTGGAAAGGGTGTACCCAACAAAATTTTGATTGGAAGAAACCGGACAATGCCGGGTACTCGGCTAGTTTATAACAAACTAATACAATTACAGCCTGTTACCTGCAGGGCTCGTGGTGGTTCCCCAACCCGAAACACAACATTTGACTCCTTCAAGTGCATTTGGACATCCATGGGAATCGTCTGGACATAGGCATTAAGAATAGCCGAGAAGCCAGTTTGAGAAGCATGATATCGTTATCATAGGTCACAGAATTAAAGCCCTTATGAGGACAGATCTTTTCAGCATAAGTAAACTGCTCTTTCCCTTCAGGGACTGCTAAGTTATGTTCCCCTAGACGAACCTGCAGAGTTCTAAATGAAGAGAGAGACGTACAGTTATGTAATCAGAGCAAGAGAGTGTGCTAAATCCATAGCTACCTGGAATCAGTAAACAAAGCATTGACACGTAGATAGAGCTGCTAAATCCAATAGCTACCTGGAATACATAATACAATAGGCATTGACACAGTAGATAGAGGTGCTAACCAATAGCTACCGTGGAATACAGTAATACAATAGGCATTGACACAGTAGATAGAGCGTGCTAAATCCAATAGCTACCGTGGAAATACAGTAATACAATAGGCATTGACACAGTAGATAGAGCGTGCTAAATCCAATAGCTACCGTGGAAATACGTAATCAATAGGCATTGCACAGTAGATAGAGCGTGCTAAATCCAATAGCTACCTGGAAATACAGTAATACAATAGGCATTGACACAGTAGATAGAGCGTGCTAAATCCAATAGCTACCGTGGAAATACAGTAATACAATAGGCATTGACACAGTAGATAGAGCGTGCTAAATCCAATAGCTACCGTGGAATACAGTAAACAATAGGCATTGACACAGTAGATAGAGCGTGCTAAATCCCTAAGCTACCGTGGAAACAGTAATACAATAGGCATTGACACAGTAGATAGAGCGTGCTAAATCAATAGCTACGTGGAAATACAGTAACAATAGCATTGACACAGTGATAGAGCGTGCTAAATCCATAGTACCGTGAAATACAGTAATCAATAGGATTTACACAGTAGATAGAGCGTGCTAAATCAATAGCTACCGTGGAAATACAGAATACAATAGGCATTTACACGTTGGTGGTGAAATCGTTGTATTGGAGTTATATATCTGTGTGTGTCCAGACAAGTTTCCAGCCCGCACCCAGCCCGACCCGAAAAATCCATTACCAACACGCAACATGCTTTTCTATCCGCTTTATACACGGGACCCGACCTGCTTTTAGTCTTTCTTCCTAAATTTGTACAGGGAAGTTTAAAAAAGTCAAAGTTAAAATAAATAAATGTTTTATTCATAACCAAAAATGTTCATAGAAACAAATCTCCATACCAACTTGAAAACTACAACTCCAGCATTCCCAGGGTGCCTTTTAATACTATTAGTGCTGTAGTGGAATGCTGGGAGTTATATGTAGGCCCACGGGTAGAAATCCCTGGTATACAGTATGTACAATGTACACTTTATATAATATACCAATACTGTCCCCTACTACCTATCCATGGGCATCTACTGTCCCCTACTACCTACCCATGGGCCTCTACTGTCCCCAACTACCTAACCATGAGCCTCTACTGTCCCCTACTACCTAACCATGAGCCTCTACTGTCCCCTACTACCTAACATGGGTCTCTACTGTCCCCAACTACCTAACCATGGGTCTCTACTGTCCCCAACTACCTAACCATGGGCCTCTTACTGTCCCAACTACCTAACCATGGGTCTCGTACTGTCCCCAACTACCTACCATGGGCCTCTACTGTCCCCAACTACCTAACCATGAGCCTCTACTGTCCCTACTACCTAACCATGGGCCTCTACTGTCCCAACTACTAACCATGGGCCTTACTGTCCCCAACTACCTAACCATGAGCCTCTACGTCCCCAATACTAACCATGAGACTCTACTGTCCCCTATTACCTAACCCTGGGCCTCTACTGTCCCCAACTTACTAACCCATGGACCTCTACTGTGCCCAACTTCCACCTACCCATGGCCTCATCTCATTTTAAATCTTTGTCTGCAACTATTGTTGATCTGTGACACGGATAGGTAACCAGTAGTTATACCAGATGGATTAAAAGTCTATAACTCCCAGCATTCCTTGGCTATAGAGTTATAGTTTTCAAACATCTGGAGATCTACTTGTTACCTATCGATGGTTTTATAACATGTCCTGCAGATATACATTTCAATCTCCACCCACTGTGTAAACTTGCATTATGGGAGACAGTAAAGTTACAATGAGCAGGTACCATAACGAGAATTAGGGTAGGGGAGTGGGGAACTGCAGGGAAATATCTACACCTTTATATGGGTGTAGATATTTATGCTATGTTTTGAAAACTATAACCCTCAGCATTCCCTGTCAGCACTCTGCTGTTGTACAATGATTGGAAGTTTTAAATGGCAAATCCTGGAGGTTCACATAGTTCTAGTTGAACCTCATCAATTATGATATATATCTTATAATCACTGAATCATCCACATCCCATAGACCCAGGCACTACAAGAGTAAGATTTACCCTGCCAAAAACACAGTAAAAGGCTGGGGCTTTGGCATGTAGATTTATTTGCCCTTTATCTGCCATAGTGTGATTTAGTGTTAGGTGCTTTACACACTGCACATTGTCTTGGATTGATAACAATGTATTCTCAGTTCCAGTTATTACAGACAGATCTCTCTTCATAGACAGGAAAAACCTGACCCGCGGTTCTTTTTACCCGAACCCGACCGGCAACCAATTCAAACTCAATGTGGTATACAAAAAATAGAATTCTAGTGCCAACAAACTTCAATTGCAATTAGCAATTCCATAGGTTACTGCTACAGTCTGCTAAACCCTTGTTTGTGTACTAGAATTCTATTTCTGTATGTATTATATTTTTGGTCTCTAGTTGCACTTTAATATGGATGTACAACAGCCCAATTTCTATATATGTGTGTTACATTGAAGGTTTGACAAGACTTCTGGGAAATTGTACTCCGCCCAGAGTTAGGTCATGTGCTCGTTTGAGCAAAGTACTAGAGAGTCAGCTTGAAGCATCCAAGACACACAGGAGAAGCTGTCGCTCATGTAGCCAAAAAGGCAAGTACCAGTAGGTTAGGACCCAGCTATATAAAGCAACCTTGACGTGGCTGGGTTTAAGTAATTTGGCCAACTTATTGAACTAATTGCTTTTATTTATCCAGGGTTTAGCAGGCTGTTTGTAGTAGAACCTTATGGAGGGAGCCAATAGAATTAGATAGTTTGTGCACTAGAATTCATTTTTTTGTATGGATTATATTTTGGTCTCTAGTTGCACTTTAATATGGATGTACAACCGCCCAATTTTCTATATATGTGTCAAACTTAATGTGGGTTACCCGACCTGATGCGGAAATAGAACTACAGTTAATGATCTGCATTGGTTTGTATTGTGTATACAGCAGATATATTCACAATAAACAAAAGCCATTGGGACTTCAATACCTCTACAGCTCCATTGGAAAAGGTCCGCATCCTTGTGCTCTAACCTCCACCTCTGTTGGCAGCACTGATTGGGCATTGAAACACCTCGCAGTGTATCTAGCATTGTGTGACCATGTTGTATCTCTTGATATAAGCCATAAATTCTGAAGAGTGGCACTTCCCGGGTTATGGCTTAAAGAGCAATGTAAATGGGCACTTCACATTCTTACTTGGTATCAGCAAACACAGATTCAATTATCTAAGGGTTTTTTGTAATACTAATGGCTCCTATTTACAGCAGCACATACAGATATGTGAGGTTATTGGATAAATAGGACATTCTGATTTCAGGCCTATACATGTCAAAAGTGGCTTGATTAACCACTGCAACTGATATTTTAGTCATACGGAATCTAGGGAAAATGCCTTCAATGTGACGCATGATTGGTCAGGCTTCACATGATAAACTACTTTAACGTTCAGTTACCAGTTAATCGGGGTATCGCGCCTAGTAATAGCCTAAATGTAACATAGATTCTACTCACGGGACACGGCAGTGGGCGGCTGTTAAGACCCAGTTCTTGTCTATCAGGATCCCCCGCACACGTGATCAGTAAAATATTGCAGAGAGCACTGCCAGGGCTTGGAATTAGGATTGACACTCTGCCCCCGATGATTCGATTATTGTCACTGCCATGGACTGAAAGGAAAGGGGAGAAAAACCCATGTCTGGTGTAGCATATTGAGAAAGGGGGGATCAACCAGGAATAACCAGTATAATAAATGGGAATGTATGGGACATCTGTGGTATGCAGTTAGATCAACTGGACTTGCTCAACTTAGATTGACTTGTACAAGAATCTGTTGGCAATTGAGAAAGCCAATCAAATGATTAGAGAAATGTCTTCAAGAACTTTAGGTTATCTATACTCTAAGACAATCAAATTTTTAAAAATTGTGCATTAGATACAGCAAGTTCCCACTACCTCAAAACTTTTTTCAGATTTTAAATCTGAGCTGTACGTTCTAAAAATCATAATTTGAAATACACAGCCACTCCAGAAGCAGAAATTATAATATGTTCCGCATCCCTGACCTCTTAATAGGATATTTGGCTGCCTGCCAGCACACTTTCTGCAACAATTAAGAGAATCAGCAGAGAAAAGAAAGAATGGGGGAGATGTGTAAGCAGAGCAGTGTCCATGGTGAGGCTGTGCGAACTTATAAGTGTCGCAGACACTCAAGGAGGCAGTGAGTAAGGAAGGGTGGGGTCAATTACAATCACTAAAATAATAATTTACTGACAAAGCAAGCACAAATAAATATGTGAGCACCACCATTTACTTTTCTCAAATTGGTAGTTTCAGATATTGTAACGTTGTTTGAGTGAGTATAGTGACCCTTTAAGTCCGTAATCTAACTGAATATCACAGATATACCATGACCTGGATGATGAATATTACATATATGCTATGACCTGGATGAATGAATATTACAGATATACTATGACCTGGATGATGAATGAATATTACAGAATAACTGTGACCTAGATGAATGAATATTACAGATATGCCATGATTTGGACGATGATGATGATATTTACAGATATACCATGGCCTGGATGATAATATTAGACATTACCATGACCTGGATGAATGAATATTACAGATATACTATGACCTGAATGAATGAATATTACAGATATACTATGACCTGGATGATGTATATTACAGATATACTATGACCTGGATGAATGAATATTACAGATATACCGTGACCTGGATGAATGAATATTACAGATATACCGTGACCGGAGGAATGAATATTACAGATATATCATGACCTGGATGGATGAATATTACAGATATACCATGACCTGGATGAATGAATATTACAGATATAAGTGACCTGGATGAATGAATATTACGATATACTGTGACCTGAGGAATGAATATTACAGATATACCATGACCGTGGATGAATGAATATTACAGATATACCATGACCTGGATGAATGAATATTACAGATATACCATGACCTGGTGATGAATATTACAGATATACCATGACCTGGATGGAATATTACAGATATACCATGACCTGGATGAATGAATATTACAGATATACAGACTTGATGATGAATTTACAGATTACCTGACCTGGATGGATGAATATACAGATATACATGACCTGAGGATGAATATTACAGATATACCATGACCTAGAGAATTAGAACCGTTACAAGCATTGTATGGGACACTTGTAGAATCATTAAGAGTATAAGTAAGGGTTGGACCCCTTTAACGAAAATAGAAAAGCATTATTATGAGCTATAATGTACTGTATAGGAAACACAGTTAAAATACAAAAGAAACCAAAGATTGTATACATATCTTGCCATAACTTGTGTTCTTTGTAAGACAACTACAATAAACAAACAATGTGAGAGCACACTGTAAAGAACAGTACACAATTATTTTAATAACAATGAAAAACACACATTTTTGTGTAAAGTAAACATTACAATATAGGAAAAAATAAATATTTTGAAAAAGAAAATAGAACCATAATTCTTTAATTATATGGCAGTAGGATCGATATTTCCTACCCCTGTTTTTTAGGGTCTGAGAATTACTCAGACCCTGCAAACAGGGGTGCCTGTTACACTGTCTCCTTAATTTCCATATTCAGGTAAAGAACATATGGCACACATGTGCAAAAATCAAAGAGACAAGAGCAGTGACCACTGGTGTGGACTAGTTTAATTACCCTAAGAAATGGAAGCAGGAATACTTGATCCTACTGCCAAATAATACAACCACAGAACAAGGAATTTATTATTGTCTATACAGTTTCATTGTCTTCATATAAGACTCCTATGACTAAAACTCTTAGAACAGGAAAATAATAATGCATTTAATATTAATGTTGTGAGTAATTAATATTAATTATGAACATTAAACTCATAATATTCAATATTAAATATATGTTACTTACCAACTGTTCCAGCAAACTAAGACCAGGAGGAGGGAACATGCTGAAGTAGCCATGTGGGAGTAATAGATAGTCAGGGACCTTGGCTTCCAGTTTTCTGGTGTAGATAAAGTGTCAATTATTAACAGCTGTAAAGAAACCTCCCAGATACAAAGGGAGAGAAAGGACCTGCTCACTTTTTTAATGTTCTTCCATTTCTTAATATTTTGGATATTAAAGGACAACTACACTGTAAAAATTACTTGCCTGGGACAGGGAGGTAGGATTATTTTTAACCCCCAATATCATTTAGTTGAGGAGCGCCCAACATGTGCTGTTTTTATCTGCTAGGTTAGTCCTGGACTTTCCTATGCTAAAGAGAGCGCGAGGAAGCTTGCCAGAAGCATTTTAACTGGTCTCTCATCTATATACAAGATGATCATTGCACATTCTTAGAAAAGAATATACAAAATATATAAAATATCTAAAAGTTCCGTTTTTACGAAAATTCGATATTATCGAAAGTAGATGATTACCGAAATCAAAATAGATGATTATCGAAAATTAAAATTAGTAGAAAAGTTTGTAATATCGGTAATCCTCGAAAGTGGCGTTCGATTTTGGTAACCTTCGAATGTACAAGACGATTTCGGCAACCCTCAATTTGTAATATCAGTAACCCTCGAAAGTAGCGTTCGATTTTGGTAACCCTTGAATGTACAAGTCAATTTCGGTAACCCTCTATTTGTAATATCGGTATCCCTCAAAGTAGATTTGATTTCAGTAACCTCGAAGTACAAGCCGATTTTGGTAACCCTCAATTTGTAATATCGGTAACCCCGAAAGTTATGTTCGATTTCGGTATCCCTCGAAAGTAATGTTCGATTTCGGTAACCCTCGAAAGTTAATGTTCGATTTCAGTACACTCGAAATGAATGCGGAAGCTCGAAAACAGCCCAATCGTAGGAAGAGAAAGAGTTTGGAATGGTTTTGGTTCTATTTCCAGGTTCCCCAGACCATTCCCCAGGTCCTGTATTATTTACAGTAACCGACTATTACTATTTCATCCTTAAAATCGATAGAAACTTTCAATTTTTTTCTCCCATAGAACTCTATGGGCGGTTTTCGAATCTTCAAATTTTCAAAAAACGGGACAAATTCATTGTTTCGAACATCTCTATTGGCAGGGTACAGTTCACACGTGGGTGGCTCTTATTTAGATTGATCAACATTCAAACCAGTGTTTCAACATTAGCGTTTTTCATACAAAAGCCAAATTACCCCCAGACTATATTAAAACTTTTCTTTTACTCTCTTGAAAAAATAGGATTTTACATCTAAAAATTACTTGGTGACCACTTTTGGTGGTGAATTACCTTAAAGGATAAGTAGACTCTAAAACAAAGGCAATTATATTTGGAAGCTGCATGTGCCATGAGGTCACACGCACTGGGCAATGGCCACACTTTATAGACCATCAGAAGAAGAGAGAGTCGGAAATCTCGGGGGGGGAGCTAAAGACAGGAAAAGACACTATCCAAGATTCAGACTTCAGAGCTCACAGGTAAGCTCAGGTAGGTTCCATGAAAAAAAAAAAAAACCAGCAAGATTACTTAAAGTTGCAGCTTCCCAAATATAATGCATTGATTTTTATCCTTTAAATTAAAAAGCCCCTGAGGTGTAAAAAAAAAATATGGTTAAAATTCATTATAAATAGGAAAAATATTTTTTTGAAATCTTTAATACAACTATGTTACCTACCTGGGGGCCCCTAAAGTCCATGGTTTGTGATGGATTGTCCACACCATAGGGACTAAATCTTGAGTCCCACAGTCAGGGCTGAAATCCCATCCTTAGGAACTTCTGCCCTCTGCTCCCGGACATGCCCTAAAACTTGTTTATCCTCCCTGCGCCACTCTCTGATCCACCTGCCCACTCTCTGAATCCACCTGCCCACTCAGAAGTTGGCAGCTCTGCACCTACGTGTCCCACTTGATCTCCTGTATTCATAATTCTCTCACTTGTTCTCTGTAAAACTGCTTGAATGAAATACAGTTTAATGTTATATCTGCCACCACAGCTGATAATGCTGAAAGGGAACAGAGCTTCCGTATGTTCCTACTAACTGTACACTTGTGTCCCATAAGCTCCAAAACTCTACGACATTACCAACAGGTTCGGAAAGGAGCAAGATCTTTGGGCACCATGATAGGCATAAGGGAGTTGGTGGTTGTGTGGGACATTGTCACAATTAAAGAGAATTATTCACTTGGATAATTAATATAATTATGTTTATTTCCTATAACCTATACAACACATTAGATCAATCTTTCCAAAATTAAAAAAAGAAAGGAAAATACTTTTATAATGATGTTGGAATTATTATGGAAGCAACCTTGCCTTTACAGTTTAGATAAAGAGTCAATTATTAACCAAAAAGAGATAAAATAGGCCATGTCTCTCTCTGGAAAGACTTCATCAAGCAAAACATCAAAGATACTTTTATCCCACACAACTGATCATCCGACTCCACTCACAGCAAAACATCAAAGAACTTTACCCCACACAACTGATCACCAACCCAATCACAGCAAAACATCAAAGATACTTTAATCCCACAACTGACTCCAACTCCACGCACAGCACAAAACATCAACGATATTTAGCCCAACAACACTGATCATCCAACGCACTCTACAGAAAAAACATCAAAGATACTTTACCCCAACACAACTGATCTTCCGACTCCACTCACAGCAAAACTCAAAGATACTTTTATCCCAACACAACTGATCATCCGACTCCACTCACAGCAAAACATCAAAGATACTTTATCCAAGCACAACTGATATCCAACTCCACTCACAGCAAAACATTCAACGATACTTTACCCCAACACAACTGATCATCCAACTCCACTCACAGCAAACATCAAAGATACTTTATCCCAACACAACTGATCATCCGACTCCACTCACAGCAAACATCAAAGATACTTTACCCCAACACAACTGATCATTACTCCACTCAAAGCAAAACATCAAAGATACTTTTATCCCAAACCACGACTGATCATCCAACCTCCACTACACAAAAACATAAAGAACTTTAGCCCAACACAACTGATTAACATCCGAACTCCACCGCAAACATCAAAGATACTTTATCCCACACAACTGATCATCCGACTCCAACACAGCAAAACATCAAAGATACTTTTATCCCACACCAACTGATCATCACGACTCCACTCACAGCAAAAACATCAAAGATACTTTAACCCAGACCAACTGATCACGACTCCACTCACAGCAAAACATCAAAGATACTTTTCCCACACAACTGATCATCAACTCCACTCACAGCAAATCTCAAAGATACTTTATCCCACACACAACTGATCATCCGACTCCAAGCCAGAAACTCAAAGTACTTTATTCCCAACACAACTGATATCACGACTCCACGTCAACAGCAAACATCAAGATACTTTACCCCAACACAACTGATCAATCAACTCCACTCACCAGCAAACTCAAAGATACTTTTAGCCATCACAACTGATCATCCGACTCCACTACAGCAAAACATCAAGTTACTTTTATCCCACACAACTATATCCGAACTCCACTGCACAGCAAAAACATCAAAGAGATACTTTATACCAAACTCACAACTGGGATCATCCGATCCAACTCCACGCTAAAAACATCAAAGACTTTATCCCAACACACCACCTGATAATCCGACTCCACTCACAGCAAAAACAACACAAAGCATACTTTAATCCCACATAACTGATCCTCACCAACTCACATCACGCAAAACATCAAAGATACTTTATCCCAACACAACTGATCTTCCGACTCCACTCACAGCATAACATCAAAGATACTTACCCAACACAATGACTCACGATCTCCACCACGCCTAACATTCAAAGATAATTTCCAACCCAACGGATCAGGTCAAACTCCACTCAAGGCAAACCATCAAGATACTTTTATCCCACACCACGATCTTACCGAATCCACTCACAGCATAACATCAAAGATACTTTATCCCAACACAACTGATCTTCCGACTCCACTCACAGCATAACATCAAAGATACTTTATCACCAACACCAAACGATCATCCGACTCCACTCACAGCAAAACATCAAAGATACTTTATACCCACAAACGTCTTACCGAACTTCCCTCACAGGACATAACATCAAAGAACTTATATCCCAACACAACTGATCTTCACGATACCACTCCACAGCCATAACATCAAAATTTACTTTTCCAACACAACTGATCATCCAACTCCACTCCAGCAACACATCAAAGATACTTTATCCCAACACACTGATCTTCCGGACTCCACTCACAGCATAACATCAAGATACTATCCCAACACAACTGATCATCCAAACTCCACTCACAGCAAACATAAGAGATACGTTTCCCAACACAACTGATCTTCCGACTCCACTCACAGCAAAACATCAAAGATACTTTATCCAAAACAATGTCATCCCAACGCAACTCACAGCCAAAACATCAAAGAATGGAAATACAGTAATACAATAGGATTGACACAGTAGATAGAGATGCTAAATCCAATAGCTACCTGGAAATACAGTAATACAATAGGCATTGACACAGTAGATAGAGAGTGCTAAATCCAATAGCTACCATGGAAATACAGTAATACAATAGGCATTGACACAGTAGATAGAGCATGCTAAATCCAATAGCTACCATGGAAATACAGTAATACAATAGGCATTGACACAGTAGATAGAGAGTGCTAAATCCAATAGCTACCGTGGAAATACAGTAATACAATAGGCATTGACACAGTAGATAGAGCGTGCTAAATCCAATAGCTACCATGGAAATCAGTAATTCAATAGGCATTGACACAGTAGATAGAGCGTGCTAAATCAATAGCTACCGTGGAAATACAGTAATACAATGCATTGACACAGTAGATAGAGCGTGCTAAATCCAAAGCTACCGTGGAAATTCAGTATACAAAGGCATTACACAGTAGATAGAGCGTGCTAAATCCAATAGCTACCGTGAAATACAGTAATACAAAGGCATTTACACAGTAGATAGAGCGTGCTAAATCCAATAGCTACCGTGGAAATACAGTAATACAATAGGCATTAAACAGGTTGGTGGTGAAATCGTTGTATTGGATGTTATATATCTGTGTGTGTCCAGACAAGTTTCCAGGCCCGCACCCAGCCCGACCCGAAAAATCTATACCCAACACGCAACATGCTTTCTTATCCGCTTTATACATGGGACCCGACCTGCTTTTAGTCTTTCTTCCTAAAATTTGTACAGGGAAGTTTAAAAAAGTCTAAAAGTTAAAATAAATAAATGTTTTATTCATAACCAAAAATGTTCATAGAAACAAATCTACCATACCAACTTGAAAACTACAACTCCAGCATTCCCAGGGTGCCTTTTAATACTATTAGTGCTGTAGTGGAATGCTGGGAGTTATATGTAGGCCCACGGGTAGAAATCCTGGTATACAGTATGTACAATGTACACTTTATAATATACCAATACTGTCCCCTACTACCTACCCATGGGCATCTACTGTCCCCTACTACCTACCCATGGGCCTCTACTGTCCCCAACTACCTAACCATGAGCCTCTACTGTCCCCTACTACTAACCATGAGCCTCTACTGTCCCCTACTACCTAACATGGGCCTCTACTGCCCCAACTACTAACATGGGTCTTACTGTCCCAACTACCTAACATGGGCCTCACTGTCCCAACTACTAACCATGGGTCTCTACTGTCCCAACTACCTAACCATGGGCCTCTACTGTCCCCAACTACCTAACCATGAGCCTCTACTGTCCCCTACTACCTAACCATGGGCCTCTACTGTCCCCAACTACCAACCATGGGCCTCTACTGTCCCCAACTACCTAACAGAGCCTCTACTGTCCCCAACTACCTAACCATGAGCATCTACTGCCCCCTACTACCTAACCATGGGCCTCTACTGTCCTAACTACCTAACCATGAGCCTTATTGTCCCCAACTATCTAACCATGAGACTCTACTGTCCCCTATTACCTAACCCTGGGCCTCTAGTCCCCAACTTCTACCTACCCATGGACCTCTACTGTGCCCAACTTCCACCTACCCATGGGCCTCATCTCATTTTAAATCTTTGTCTGCAACTATTGTTGATCTGTGCACGGAAGGTAACCAGTAGTTATCCAGATGGATTAAAAAGTCTATAACTCCCAGCTTCCTTGGCTATAGAGTTATAGTTTTCAAACATCTGGAGATCTACTTGTTACCTATCGATGGTTTTATAACATGTCCTGCAGAATATACATTTCAATCTCCACCCACTGTGTAAACTTGCATTATGGGAGACAGTAAAGTTACAATGAGCAGTACCATAACCGAGAATTATGGGTAGGGAGTGGGTGGAACTGCAGTGAAATATCTACACCTTTATATGGGTGTAGATATTTATGCTATGTTTTGAAAACTATAACTCCAGCATTCCCTGTCAGCACTCTGCTGTTGTACAATGATTGGAAGTTTTAAATGGCAATCATCTGGAGGTTCACATAGTTCTAGTTGAACCTCATCAATGGTAGATTATTCTTATAATCACTGAATCATCACATCCCATAGACCAGGCACTACAAGAGTTAAAGATTACCCTGCCAAAAACACAGTAAAAGGCTGGGAGCTTTGGCAGTAGATTTATTTGCCCTTTATCTGCCATAGTGTGATTTAGTGTTAGGTGCTTTACACACTGCACATTGTCTTGGATTGATAACAATGTATTCTCAGTTCCAGTTATTACAGACAGATCTCTCTTCATAAACAGGAAAAACCTGACCCGCGGTTCTTTTTACCCGAACCCGACCGGCAACCAATCAAACTCAATGGGTACATACAAAAAATAGAATTCTAGTGCACAAACAATTCTAATTGCATATTAGCAACTTCCATAAGGTTACTGCACAGTCTGCTAAACCCTTGTTTGTGTACTAGAATTCTATTTCTGTATGTATTATATTTTTGGTCTCTAGTTGCACTTTAATATGGATGTACAACAGCCCAATTTCTATATTATTGTGGTGTGTTACATCAGTTATGTAATCAGAGCAAGAGAGTGTGCTAAATCCAATAGCTACCGTGGAAATACAGAGTAATAAAATAGGCATGACACAGTAGATAGAGCGTGCTAAATCCAATAGCTACGTGGAATACAGTAATACAAAGGCATTGACACAGTAGATAGAGCGTGCTAATACCAATAGCTACCGTGGAAATACAGTAATACATAGGCATTGACACAGTAGATAGAGCGTGCTAAATCCAATTAATAAGGCTACCGGGAAAGACAGTAATACAATAGGCATTGACACAGTAGATAGAGCGTGCTAAATCCAATAGCTACCGTGGAAATACAGTAATACAATAGGCATTGACACAGTAGATAGAGCGTGCTAAATCCAATAGCTACCGTGGAAATACAGTAATACAATAGGCATTGACACAGTAGATAGAGCGTGCTAAATCCAATAGCTACCGTGGAAATACAGTAATACAATAGGCATTTACACAGTAGATAGAGCGTGCTAAACTCCAATAGCTACCGTGGAAATACAGTATACAATAGGCATTGACACAGTAGATAGAGCGTGCTAAATCCAATAGCTACCGTGGAAATACAGTAATACAATAGGCATTGACACAGTAGATAGAGCGTGCTAAATCCATATCTACCGTGGAAATACAGTAATACAATAGGCATTGACACAGTAGATAGAGCGTGCTAAATCCAATAGCTACCGTGGAAATACAGTAATACAATAGGCATTTACACAGTAGATAGAGCGTGCTAAATCCAATAGCTACCGTGGAAATACAGTAATACAATAGGCATTTACACAGTTGGTGGTGAAATCGTTGTATTGGATGTTATATATCTGTGTGTGTCCAGACAAGTTTCCAGGCCCGCACCCAGCCCGACCCGAAAAATCTATACCCAACACGCAACATGCTTTTCTATCCGCTTTATACATGGGACCCGACCTGCTTTTAGTCTTTCTTCCTAAAATTTGTACAGGGAAGTTTAAAAAAGTCTAAAAGTTAAAATAAATAAATGTTTTATTCATAACCAAAAATGTTCATAGAAACAAATCTACCATACCAACTTGAAAACTACAACTCCCAGCATTCCCAGGGTGCCTTTTAATACTATTAGTGCTGTAGTGGAATGCTGGGAGTTATATGTAGGCCCACGGGTAGAAATCCCTGGTATACAGTATGTACAATGTACACTTTATATAATATACCAATACTGTCCCCTACTACCTACCCATGGGCATCTACTGTCCCCTACTACCTACCCATGGGCCTCTACTGTCCCCAACTACCTAACCATGAGCCTCTACTGTCCCCTACTACCTAACATGGGCCTCTACTGTCCCCAACTACCTAACCATGGGTCTTACTGTCCCCAACTACCTAACCATGGGCCCTCAACTGTCCCCAACTACCTAACCATGGGTCTCTACTGTCCCAACTACCTAACCATGGGCCTCTACTGTCCCCAACTACTTAACCATGAGCCTCTACTGTCCCCTACTACCTAACCATGGGCCTCTACTGTCCCCAACTACCTAACCATGGGCCCTCTACTGTCCCCAACTACCTAACCATGAGCCTCTACTGTCCCCAACTACCTAACCATGAGCATCTACTGCCCCCTACTACCTAACCATGGGCCTCTACTGTCCTCAACTACCTAACCATGAGCCTCTATTGTCCCCAACTATCTAACCATGAGACTCTACTGTCCCCTATTACCTAACCCTGGGCCTCTACTGTCCCCAACTTCTACCTACCCATGGACCTCTACTGTGCCCAACTTCCACCTACCCATGGGCCTCATCTCATTTTAAATCTTTGTCTGCAACTATTGTTGATCTGTGACACGGATAGGTAACCAGTAGTTATCCAGATGGATTAAAAAGTCTATAACTCCCAGCATTCCTTGGCTATAGAGTTATAGTTTTCAAACATCTGGAGATCTACTTGTTACCTATCGATGGTTTTATAACTATGTCCTGCAGAATATACATTTCAATCTCCACCCACTGTGTAAACTTGCATTATGGGAGACAGTAAAGTTACAATGAGCAGGTACCATAACCGAGAATTATGGGTAGGGAGTGGGTGGAACTGCAGTGAAATATCTACACCTTTATATGGGTGTAGATATTTATGCTATGTTTTGAAAACTATAACTCTCAGCATTCCCTGTCAGCACTCTGCTGTTGTACAATGATTGGAAGTTTTAAATGGCAATCATCTGGAGGTTCACATAGTTCTAGTTGAACCTCATCAAGTGGTAGATTATTCTTATAATCACTAGAATCATTCACATCCCATAGACCCAGGCACTACAAGAGTTAAAGATTTACCCTGCCAAAAACACAGTAAAAGGCTGGGAGCTTTGGCATGTAGATTTATTTGCCCTTTATCTGCCATAGTGTGATTTAGTGTTAGGTGCTTTACACACTGCACATTGTCTTGGATTGATAACAATGTATTCTCAGTTCCAGTTATTACAGACAGATCTCTCTTCATAAACAGGAAAAACCTGACCCGCGGTTCTTTTTACCCGAACCCGACCGGCAACCAATTCAAACTCAATGTGGTACATACAAAAAATAGAATTCTAGTGCACAAACAATTCTAATTGCATATTAGCAACTTCCATAAGGTTACTGCTACAGTCTGCTAAACCCTTGTTTGTGTACTAGAATTCTATTTCTGTATGTATTATATTTTTGGTCTCTAGTTGCACTTTAATATGGATGTACAACAGCCCAATTTTCTATATATTGTGTGTTACATTGAAGGTTTGACCAAGACTTCTGGGAAATTGTACTCCGCCCAGAGTTAGGTCATGTGCTCGTTTGAGCAAAGTACTAGAGAGTCAGCTTCAAGCATCCAAGACACACAGGAGAAGCTGTCAGCTCATGTAGCCAAAAAGGCAAGTACCAGTAGGTTAGGACCCAGCTATATAAAGCAACCTTGATGTGGCTGGGTTTAAAGTAATTTGGCCAACTTATTGAACTAATTGCTTTTATTTATCCAGGGTTTAGCAGGCTGTTTGTAGTAGAACCTTATGGAGGGAGCCAATATGCAATAAGAATTGTTTGTGCACTAGAATTCTATTTTTTTGTATGGATTATATTTTTGGTCTCTAGTTGCACTTTAATATGGATGTACAACAGCCCAATTATCTATATATTGTGTCAAACTTAATGTGGGTTACCCGACCTGATGCAGGAAATAGAACTACAGTTAATGATCTGCATTGGTTTGTATTGTGTATACAGCAGATATATTCACAATAAACAAAAGCCATTGGGACTTCTATACCTCTTACAGCTCCATTGGAAAAGTCCCAGCATCCTTGTGCTCTAACCTCCAACCTCTGTTGGCAGCACTGATTGGGCTATTGAACACCTCGCAGTGTATCTAGCATTGTGTGACCATGTTGTATCTCTTGATATAAGCCATAAATTCTGAAGAGTGGCACTTCCCCGGGTTATTGGCTTAAAGAGCAATGTAAATGGGCACTTCACATTCTTACTTGGTATCAGCTAAACACAGATTCAATTATCTAAGGGTTTTTTGTAATACTAATGGCTCCTATTTACAGCAGCACATACAGTATATGTGAGGTTATTGGATAAATAGGACATTCTGATTTCAGGCCTATACATGTCAATAAGTGGCTTGATTAACCACTGCAACTGATATTTTAGTCAATACGGAATCTAGGGAAAATGCCTTCAATGTGACGCATGATTGGTCAGGCTTCACATGATAAACTACTTTAACGTTCAGTTACCAGTTAATCGGGGTATCGCGCCTAGTAATAGCCTAAATGTAACATAGATTCTACTCACGGGACACGGCAGTGGGCGGCTGTTAAGACCCAGTTCTTGTCTATCAGGACTCCCCCGCACACGTGATCAGTAAAATATTGCAGAGAGCACTGCCAGGGCTTGGAATTAGGATTGCACACTCTGCCCCCGATGATTCGATTATTGTCACTGCCATGGACTGAAAGAGAAAGGGGAGAAAAACCCATGTCTGGTGTAGCATATTGAGAAAGGGGGGGATCAACCAGGAATAACCAGTATAATAAATGGGAATGTATGGGACATCTGTGGTATGCAGTTAGATCAACTGGACTTGCTCAACTTAGATTGACTTGTACAAGAATCTGTTGGCAATTGAGAAAGCCAATCAAATGATTAGAGAAATGTCTTCAAGAACTTTAGGTTATCTATACTCTAAGACAATCAAATTTTTAAAAATTGTGCATTTAGATACAGCAAGTTCCCACTACCTCAAAACTTTTTTTCAGATTTTAAATCTGAGCTGTACGTTCTGAAAAATCATAATTTGAAATCACAGCCACTCCAGAAGCAGAAATTATAATATGTTCCGCATCCCTGACCTCTTAATAGGATATTTGGCTGCCTGCCAGCACACTTTCTGCAACAATTAAGAGAATCAGCAGAGAAAAGAAAGAATGGGGGAGATGTGTAAGCAGAGCAGTGTCCATGGTGAGGCTGTGCAGAACTTATAAGTGTCGCAGACACTACAAGGAGGCAGTGAGTAAGGAAGGGTGGGGTCAATTACAATCACTAAAAATTAATAATTTACTGACAAAGCAAGCACAAATAAATATGTGAGCACCACCATTTTACTTTTCTCAAATTGTAGTTTCAGATATTGTAAAGTTGTTTGAGTGAGTATAGTGACCCTTTAAGTCCAGTTAATCTAACTGAATATCACAGATATACCATGACCTGGATGAATGAATATTACATATATGCTATGACCTGGATGAATGAATATTACAGATATACTATGACCTGGATGATGAATGAATATTCATATAGCTCTTATGAATGAATATTACAGATATACTGTGACCTAGATGAATGAATATTACAGATATGCCATGATTTGGACGGATGATGATATATTACAGATATACCATGGCCTGGATGATAAATATTAGACATACCATGACCTGGATGAATGAATATTACAGATATACTATGACCTGAATGAATGAATATTACAGATATACTATGACCTGGATGATGTATATTACAGATATACTATGACCTGGATGAATGAATATTACAGATATACCGTGACCTGGATGATATGAATATTACAGATATACCGTGACGGAGGAATGAATATTACAGATATATCATGACCTGGATGGATGAATATTACAGATATAACCATGACCTGGATGAATGAATATTACAGATATAAGTGGCCTGGATGAATGAATATTACGATATACTGTGACCTTGAGGAATGAATATTACAGATATACCATGACCTGTGGATGAATGAATATTACAGATATACCATGACCTGGATGAATGAATATTACAGATATACCATGACCTGGTGAGAATATTACAGTATACCATGACCTGGATGGAATATACAGAATACCATGACCTGGATGAATGAATATTACAGATATACCATGACCTGGATGAATGAATATTACAGATATACCATGACCTGGATGGATGAATATTACAGATATACCATGACCTGGATGGATGAATATTACAGATATACCATGACCTAGATGAATTAGAACCGTTACAAGCATTGTATGGGACACTTGTAGAATCATTAAAGAGTTATAAGTAAGGGTTGGACCCCTTTTAACGAAAATAGAAAAGCATTATTATGAGCTATAAATGTACTGTATAGGAAACACAGTTAAAATACAAAAGAAACCAAAGATTGTATACATATCTTGCCATAACTTGTGTTCTTTGTAAGACAACTACAATAAACAAACAATGTGAGAAGCACACTGTAAAGAACAGTACACAATTATTTTAATAACCAATGAAAAACACACATTTTTTGTGTAAAAGTAAACATTACAATATAGGAAAAAATAAATATTTTGAAAAAGAAAATAAGAACCATAATTCTTTAATTATATGGCAGTAGGATCGATTATTCCTACCCCCTGTTCTTCTTTAGGGTCTGAGCAATTACTCAGACCCTGCAAACAGGGGTGCCTGTTACACTGTCTCCTTAATTTCCATATTCAGGTAAAGAACATATGGCACACATGTGCAAAAATCAAAGAGACCAAGAGACAGTGACCGCTGCGTGTGGACTAGTTTAATTACCCTAAGAAATGGAAGCAGGAATACTTGATCCTACTGCCAAATAATACAACCACAGAACCAAGGAATTTATTATTGTCTATACAGTTTCATTGTCTTCATATAAGACTCCTATGACTAAAACTCTTAGAACAGGAAAAATAATAATGCATTTAATATTAATGTTGTGAGTAATTAATATTAATTATGAACATTAAACTCATTAATATTCAATATTAAATATATGTTACTTACCAACTGTTCCCAGCACAACTAAGACCAGGAGGAGGAACATGCTGGAAGTAGCCATGTGGGAGTAATAGATAGTCAGGGACCTTGGCTTCCAGTTTTCTGGTGTAGATAAAGTGTCAATTATTAACAGCTGTAAAGAAACCTCCCAGATACAATGGGAGAGAAAGGATCTGCTCACTTTTTTAATGTTGTTCCATTTCTTAATATTTTGAATATTAAAGGACAACTACACTGTAAAAATTTACTTGCCTGGGACAGGGAGGTAGGATTATTTATTTTAACCTCCCAATATCATTTAGTTGAGGAGCGCCAACATGTGCTGTTTTTATCTGCTAGGTTAGTCCTGGACTTTCCTATGCTAAAGAGAGCGCTGAGGAAGCTTGCCAGAAGCATTTTAACTGGTTCTCTCACTATATACACGATGATCATTGCACATTCTTAGAAAAGAATATACAAAATATATAAAATATCTAAAAGTTCCGTTTATCGAAAATTCGATAATTATCGAAAGTAGATGATTACCGAAATCGAAAGTAGATGATTATCGAAAATTAAAATTAGTAGAAAAGTTTGTAATATCGGTAATCCTTGAAAGTGGCGTTCGATTTTGGTAACCTTCGAATGTACAAGACGATTTCGGCAACCCTCAAATTTGTAATATCAGTAACCCTTGAAAGTAGTGTTCGATTTTGGTAACCCTTGAATGTACAAGTCAATTTCGGTAACCCTCATATTTGTAATATCGGTATCCCTCGAAAGTAGCATTTGATTTCTGTAACCCTCGAATGTACAAGCCGATTTTGGTAACCCTCCAATTTGTAATATCGGTAACCCTCGAAAGTTATGTTCGATTTCGGTATCCCTCGAAAGTAATGTTCGATTTCGGTAACCCTCGAAAGTAATGTTCGATTTCAGTAACACTCGAAAATAGAATGCGGAAGCTCGAAAACAGCCCAATCGTGAGGAAAGAGTTTTGGAATGAGTTTTGGTTCTATTTCCAGGTTCCCCAGACCATTCCCCAGGTCCCTGTATTATTTACAGTAACCGACTATTACTATTTCATCCTTAAAATCGATAGAAACTTTCAAATTTTTTTCTCCCATAGACTTCTATGGGTCGGTTTTCGAATCTTCAAATTTTCAAAAACGGGACAAAATTCATTCGTTTCGAACATCTCTATTGGCAGGTACAGTTCACACGTTGGGTGGCTTTATTTAGATTGGATCAACATTCAAACCAGTGTTCAACATTAGCGTTTTTCATACAAAAGCCAAATTACCCCCAAACTATATTATCAAACTTTTCTTTTTACTCTCTGAAAAATAGGATTTTACATCTAAAATTACTTGGTGACCAACTTTTTGGGTGAATTACCTTAAAGGATAAGTAGACTCTAAAATCAAATGCATTATATTTGGAAGCTGCATGTGCCATGAGGTCACACGCTCTGGCGCGATGGGCCACACTTTCATAGACCATCAGAAGAAGGAGAGTCAGGAAATCTCGGGGGGCGGAGCTAAAGACAGGACAAGCACTATCCAAGATGTCAGGAACTTCAGAGCTACACAGGTAAGCTCAGGTAGGTCCTAGAAAAAAAAAAAAAACAGCAAAAGATTACTTAAAGTTGCAGCTTCCAAATATAATGCATTTGATTTTAGAGTGTACTTATCCTTTAAATTAAAAAGCCCCTGAGGTGTAAAAAAAAAATTATGGTAAAATGTCATTTATAAATAGGAAAAATTATTTTTTTGAAATCTTTAATACAAACTTATTGCTTCACCTACCTGGGGGCCCCTAACGTCCATGTTTGGATGGGATTGTCCACACCATAGGGACTAAATCTTGAGTCCCACAGTCAGGGCTGAAATCCCATCCTTAGGAACTTCTGCTCTCTGCTCCCGGAATGCCCTAAACTTGTTTATCCTCCCCCGCCCACTTTCCGAATCCACCCTGCCCACTCAGAATGTGGCAGCTCTGCACCTACCTGTGTCCCACTTGATCTCCTGTATTCATAATGGTCTCCACTGTTCTCTGTAAACTTTGCTGGAATGCAAATACAGTTTAATGTATATCTGCACACACAGCTGATAATGCTGAAAGGGAACAGAGCTTCCCGTATGTTCCTACATACTGTCCAACTTGTTTCCCATAAGCTCCAAAACTCTACGACATTACCACAGGTAGGGAAAGGAGCAAGATCTTTGGCACCATGATAGGCATAAGGGGTTGGGGTGTGTGGGACATTGTCTACAATTAAAGAGAATTATTCACTTGGCTAATTAATATAATTATTTTATTTCTCCCTATAAACCTAGAAACACATTAGATCAATCTTTCCAAAATTAAAAAAAAGAAAAGGAAAATATTTTATAATGATGTTGGATTATTAGTTGGGAAGCAACCTTGGCTTTACAGGTTTAGATAAAAGAGTCAATTATTAACAGAAAAGAAGAAAATAGGCAATGGCTCTCTCTGGAAAGACTTCACTCACAGCAAAACATCAAAGATACTTTATCACAGCAAAACATCAAAGATACTTTACCCCAACACAACTGATCATCAATCATCTGACGCACATCGAGGTAGGAGCACATGGAATGCATCAGAAATGGACAATGAGTGACAGGCCTGGGATTGGCTGCACCCAAAGTGAAATTGTGAAGTCCCCCAGGTCTATATTCTTAGTGCCAGAATGTTTTACTTGAAACCCCAAACATATAATTAATGATTAGGATTATTCACAGTGCAGTCCCTGGGGCCTAGAGAGTTCCAGGGGCTCAGCTTAAACAGTCTCCCAGTCCTTACAGTACACATTTTGCATACATAGCACAAATCACATACAACCACTAACCGATTTTAATCCATCTCTAGTATGATGCACCTATTTTTATTAAACATGGTGTGAGTCATTGTCCAAAGTGGTGTTGTGATTGGCTATTTATACAAACCATTAGGCTGGGTACACACCATCAGATATTTCCGGCCGACTGACCAATAGTGACATGTATCTGCCAGAAATATCTTTGTGTGTGCGGCGACCACGACCAAGCCCATTCGCCCATTCATCAGCTAGGTGGTAAATCATGGCAGATCATGCGGTTCCCAATGGGACTGCGCGATCGGTAGTGCGAACTGTCTGCCGCGGCCACTAAAGCAACTATAGCAACGACCTACATACATTTGTCCCCGCCGAACGCTCGCTAGTAGCAAGCGCTAGGTCGGGGGGGGAAACTCGCCTGGTGCGTTCCCAGCCTTAACTGGTAAAAATGTTAGTGGTCAAAGTTCTTATTTGCTCCCTGATTGAATGGACAGGGTTTAGTCAGTCCTGTCATGGCTGGCTGAATAAGGCTTACCCAGTCCGAGTACTTTACCATACTACAGTGGAGGTATGTTGGGAGGTATGTAACATGATGTAGCATATTTATAAATCTGGTATTCATTGCGAATTAAATGCTATGTGCATGTGCGGCCTGGAAACACGTGTACACTCACAGGTAACCCCCATGAAGTTACCCCATGGACCAGCCTTTCCATAACTACTGTAGGTTTTATAGCAGACATCCCACCCTGCCAAAACTCATTTCAGGGAGGGTACCCACATATTTCAGGGAGGGTACCCACATATTTCAGGGAGGGTACCCACATATTTCAGGGAGGGTACCCACATATTTCAGGGAGGGTACCCACATATTTCAGGGAGGGTACCCACATATTTCAGGGAGGGTACCCACATATTTCAGGGAGGGTACCCACATATTTCAGGGAGGGTACCCACCCATTTCAGAGAGGATACCCACCCCCTAAAGCCCCACCCCAAGATTAACGCATAATCCATGCATACAGACACACACTCATGAAAACAGTCAGACACACATACATACAACAAGTCATGTCACTATTAAGTGTTTTTGTCACTTAACCGCTAAAAGACTCTGACATCATTGTGCCCCCTCACTCTATTTCATAACAACACATTTCAGGGAGATTGTATATTATTTCAGGGAGTCCGGGATCTGCCATTAAAATCAGGGAGACTCCCTAAACTCCAGGGAGAGGTGGGATTCCTGTTATAGGGCAGAGGAAAGTATTTTCTAAGGCATTTTTTATATCATTTTGAGATTTTATTTTGCTTCACATACAGTTTCCCCTCAGTATTAACCGAACACCCTTCTCTTCCAGTAGGTAATTGCTGTCATTGTGTCACACCTGTACTAAAATACAAGCAGGGAGTTTCAATAAAAGTTCTTATCGTTTAAAATGGTGCTAAATTTGTCCCAACCAATCAGATCTTATTTAACATTTGAAAGCTAACATCTGATTGGTTGGGGCAAATTTAGCACCATTTTAAACGATAAGAACTTTTATTGAATAACCCTGAAGGATATATGCTTGACATAATGAAATAATGTTTTGGATCATAGTCACCCTTTAAATAGTCATGTTATTTTGTGACCCTCAGCAATGATGTAATACCCCTGATCCACCATTAAGATCCAATGAGGCTCCAAAGAGGACATTTCCCCACGTGAGTGATGTCCCATTACATCATTAGTATTTCCTCATTGGCAGTTTCCATGATCATCCAGGCAGGCCTGGGAGCTTGTTTAACAGTCAAGTTGACCAGTAAGGTTTCCATCCCATAAGGTTCCTATTGAGAAATTTGTGCGAAAAATGACATTGGCTTAAGGGACTTTGTCCATCCCCTATTGGACATTCACTTTACATTTTCTGGGTAGTTAACCAGCCCCATACTTCTGGCAAATACCACAGTTTTGTCATCTGTATTTACCAGCACATTAAATTCCACATTATGATAAACATGGCCACTGTAAGCTTGTCCAATATACAAGTCCTGAATTGGTGATGGTCAGGTAACTACCTAAGTAACAGACTCTGCAACCACAGGAGGGCCCCATCTTATTTTCTCTAGCCTTCTCCCAGAAAACCACTGCAAATGAAGTTCAGGTAGGGGCCCCATCATTGTTTTGCTGGGGGGACCCAGTGATTCCTAGTTACGCCACTGGTGATGGTATGGAATTCCAGGAATCAGACATCATGGAGGTGGTAACATTATGATTTGCTGGTGTTTTGGTCACTCCGAGGGTAAGAAGTTTTATAAACTAATAAAGTGGCTACTGTAGAGTTCTATGGTATACCCGTCACTTAAAGACTCATTGGCGGCCATTTGGTCCATCAATTTTTAACCTCTGTTAAGACTATTTAAAAAAAAGTGAGAAAATGAAAGCCAAGGGGCAAATCTACTAAACCGTGTTATCAGAAACCTCTGCCGTGGGGGACAAAGGTTATGACAATGTGGCTATACAATCCCATAAGGTACCAGAGTACAGCAATAATATTGTTTAGGCAATCATACAATTCTAATCATGGTCATAAATGTACGACCACCATTGTAACTGTACGATTGTGATTGTAATTGTCAGACCGTGATTGTAATTGTCAGACCGTGATTGTAATTGTACAACCGTGATTGTAATTGTCAGACCATGATTGTAATTGTCAGACCGTGATTGCAGTTGTACAACCGTGATTGTAATTGTCAGACCGTGATTGTAATTGCCAGACAGTGATTGTAATTGCCAGACCGTGATTGTAATTGTCAGACCGTGCTTGTTAATTGTACAACCGAGATGTAATTTTATGACTGTGGTTGTAATTGTACAACCGAGACTGTAATTTTATGACTGTGATTATGTACAACCGTGATTGTATTTTGTTCAACAGTATTGTAATTGTACAACCGTGATTGTAATTGTACGACCGTGATTATAATTGTACAACCGTGATTGTAATTGTATAACCGTCATTGTAATTGTCAGACCATGATTGAAATTGTCAGACCGTGATTGTAATTGTCAGACCGTGATTGTAATTGTACAACCGTGAATTTAATTTTACTACCGTCATTGTAATTGTACGACCGTCATTGTAATTGTACGACCGTGATTGTAATTGTACAACCGAGATTGTAATTGTACAACCGTAATTGTAATTGTCAGACCATGATTGAAATTGTCAGACCGTGATTGTAATTGCCAGACCGTAATTGTAATTGTCAGACCGTGATTGTTATTGTCAGACCGTGATTGTAATTGTCAGACCGTGATTGTAATTGTACAACCGTGAATTTAATTTTACTACCGTCATTGTAATTGTACGACCGTCATTGTAATTGTATGACCGTGATTGTAATTGTACAACCGAGACTGTAATTTTATGACTGTGATTGTAATTGTACAACCGTGAATTAATTTTACTACCATATTGTAATTGTTCAACAGTGATTGTAATTGTACAACTGTGATTGTAATTGTACGACCGTGATTTAAATTGTACAACCGTGATTGTATTTGTACAACCGTAATTGTAATTGTCAGACCATGATTGTAATTGTCAGACCGTGATTTTAATTGCCAGACCATGATTGTATTGTCAACGTGTTGTAATTGTCAGACCGTGATTGTAATTGTAACAACCGTGAATTTAATTGTCAGACCCGTAATTGTAATTGTACAACCGTGAATTTAATTTTACTACCGTGATTTTAATTTTATGACCCTGATTGTAATTGTACGACCGTGATTGTAATTTTACAACTGCCATTGTAATTGTACAACCGTAATTGTAATTGTACGACTGCCATTGTAATTGTATGATCACAGTCTAGAAAACACGTCTTGTTAGAGAACAGAAGTCAATGTGCGGGATTATTCATGGTGCTTCTTTTTGCATTGAGCAACTGTAGCTACTGAAGCCTTTCCAGGTCTTCGGTCTGTGCCATAAGGTGTACCAGCCACAGAAAACCTGGAGAAATCCTTATTATATAACTAAACTATTATAACTGATAAAGTTAAAGGCAAGTTCGCCCTAAGTGATGTATCTGGAGACAGACCCCCTGAAAGCGAAAGACCAGGTGGAGTAAGTATTGTCGTCTCGGCTATTTGGGGTCCTGCTGATATGAATTGGACTTGGGGTATGGTATTTGTCCTTTATAACACAATTCAGACCTTCATTTCAAATAAAACTTTTTTTAGTTTGATTTTTTAATTAATAATCAAAATAAATTAATCTACTAAATAAATATTTATTATTTAACGTAAAGGGAAACTGTGGTCTCCATACAGACAATCTTTATTGAAAAAAGCCCCGTTCCTACCTTTCAATGACTCCAAGGTCCTGCTTATAGCTGAAATCTATGCAAATGTATAGCAGTATAAAGAGTGGGTTTCCAGCTAAAACTGTGAGTTGTGACATCACCCAGCACCATTGCTCTGACCCCCTTGCCACAGGCACTGAGCATGCCCAGTTGTATACTACTTTCACACACTTCCTTGTTCATCCTGACTGTCTGAGTGTAACTTAAAGGGATTTAGCTCCCCCCTTTCAGCAGGCTGCCTAGGGGTTATTATGACCCTCTCTCTCTTTTTCTAACCACATTAACTATGTTATGAAACCTGCCTCTTTTTTTCTTGAATGTAGCCAATCCGCGGTTCCTTTCTCTCCCCGACCACCGCAATGCTTATGCAGCTCTCATCCTATCGCTCCTGGACTATTGCAACTACTTTGCTCCTCCTTATATTTCTTCTCTAGCCTCCCCATACTGATGTTCTGCCTGTACCCTCCGCTCATCGCAAACCAGCTCCTGTACAGACCCCCACTCGTACTGCTTCCTCTCGCCTTAATCCTTTCTCTCTTATGGCTCCCATCCTCTGGAATTCTATTTCTCTCTGTTTAGATCAAGAAACCTCAATTACATACAACTTACTCCAGCACTTAACCCATTCCATTGTAACTGTATGTTACCACCACCTAACTAGATTGTAAGCTCCATGGGGCAGAGACCTCCTTTCCTCTTGTGGCAAAGCTCTAGCCCTTCTATTTATATCATTTATATCTTTATGTACTGAACTATCTATGGATTTATCCCCCTTGTATAACGTTATTGTATTTTTACTGTACAACGCTTTATAAATAACTATACATACATACAGTACATACATGCACTAAAATTATATATTAAACCGTGAACGCCAGATATGGAGCTAAAATCAATAGGGAACCAGTTGCGACTTTGACTCCGTATTATTGCCCAGCGGCTCTAGGTAATGAGCCACTAAAACTTAATAACCATAGAAGTTAGAGGCTTATTTGAAAGGTATGACAAAGCTCTTTTAAATGGCACGTCCAGCTAAAGCTCTTTTAAAGGGCATTCCACCCCCAAAACTAAAATGTAACCCCATACTGGCCCCATTCTGTAGTTACATTTCTGCTCCTTATGATTCTCCTGTAGCATCTTTTCAAAGTCAGAAAAGTGAAGAGTAGGAACTGTCAGTGAGTCATCCGGTGCCTTAACCTTAACACGGACTGTGAAATGTGCAGGGGATCCCTTTCCGCTCACCCCTCCCACCATCCGGATCCCTCCTCTGCAGCCATGGCACCTAACGTGAATCCCTTTGCCATAGGTAGGTACCTCTACCTTATGACAAAACATCATTTTCTGGGTGAACATGCCCTTTAAATAGAGTTTCCCATTGATTATTATTTATTATTTTTTGCTGAATACCCAAAATGCATTTTGCTATGGCCGGGGGAAAGGACTTCTTCCCGTTGCTTTGTATGGGGGCAGCGGGAGTAATTAATTCTAAAGATAAACAAAGACTGGTGAGAAATGTTTATCTGGAAGTGTTTATACACACGGAGCTACTAGATGATTAATAAAATCCCAGCATTGCAGAAATTGTTCAAAGGAAATTTCCAGATTCATTCAATAAAAGGAATTTCTGGAACACTCGAAAGTTCTTTTTCCATAATATCCTGGATCCAGTCAATGTAGTTGAAACTATGGTGAAGATTCCAGGTTTGTTTGCAAACCGCAGACCGGATTTCCCCAGGATGTGATCCCTTGAAGTTTCCCATCGCAGATCAGTGGCCCTCCGGAGTCTCCCTATGGAGAGAAGAGAATTAGTAAATCTCAATACAAAGTAATACCGACGACACATTACGGAGAACTACCAATAGTTACCATTGCATTATGGGGAATATTTATAAATGGTCCTATTGGTACATACTTTTTTATTTAGATCATTTATGGACATTTTACCTCACACGTGTCTTTCCCTCCTGCCATGTCTCCTGCACACAGCATGTTGTCGGTTATGATATCAGTTGGGTAACTGCTACGGCAGACAGTCTGATTCACTGTGGTGACGTTTACACACTGCAACAAGGCTGGGAAATTTGCTGATGGGTAACAAGGCCAAAGATGTATATGAGCAAATGTGAGATCTATATCTTTTTTTACTTCTGAGCATGCTCTTAAAGGAATAGTGTAGTCGTAATGCCTTGGACACTGTTTATTGTAAAAGATCAAATAACACCCTTTTGAATTCACACAATTTATACGTAGGACGATTTTACAATAAGTGGCTTCTTAAAGGGATTTCTGGCAAGGCTATCCCTTAACTATCCTTTTAAACAGGCTGGAATGATTACAGTATATATCTACATTCTCACACGGCCAGAAACTATTTATAGGAAATATAGTTATTAGAAACATTGTAAATATTGAAATTTGATGTAAATTTAAAACATCAATCAAGAAGACCATTCTACAAAATCTAGAATAAAGCAATTTCGATCATTCAACAGACAGCAGGTTTTTACTATGATGGTGATTTCCTGTACCAATTTGGGACCACTTCCTTGAGATTCTCCTGCACTCCCGAGAGACCACCCCAGACTCCCACATGGAGAGGAGTCTCCGATCTCTACAGCCATGCCCCATTTGGCCACCTTCCTCCCTCCACCCCTAGGCTACTACCTCTGCCTAAGTGCCGTCACAAACGTCAGGCACCTCATCAGGCCCCCGTTCCCCACACTCCCGAAGCCTCAAAGGCAGGGTGGGATGTCTGACCTTGTATGTTTTTTGGATCAGACAAATTTTCACTAGAGTATCCTAATTTTTGCAGTGCATGCACAATAAGAATCTGACACAGAGTTTAGATAAATCCCCTTCTAATAAGGCACAAGGGTTTTATGAGCGCCAAAAGCGCCATAATTATAAACCTGCAGTATCGCTCTTTAGCGATCATACATTTAGGACCGAACGTTCGTTAATTAAGTAGAATACTGTGTGGTAGTAAACTACCGCAATGGGATTCTATGGGGATCGTGAATCTACGATTTTGTTTTCATAGACTTACGATTGGTATGGTAAATTTATGAACGGTATCATAAATTTACGATCGTTAAGCCGATCGTTAATCTCCAATCGGTCAAAGATAGTAAAATTTACGATACCGTTCGTTAAAGGCACGGTATGCTAAAAAACGGTACCGCAGCTTTATAAGTATGGACTTAACACTGTATGCAAAAAGGTCAGGTGAGGTAATATCATAAACTTCTGATTGGCCCTGTCCATATAAAGTAGACTTCCCCATGAGTTAAATGTCACATCTTGGGTGTAGTCCCTGAAGGAGGTTAGAGGCTCCATCTTAGACACAAGGCCTTCACTCGATGGGAGGGGGTACTAACAGTGCCATTTTGAGCAAGGAATATTAGAAAATAGCTGTACACATAATATTTTAGTAAAATAGACACTTTTCTCAATTCCATCACAGTTTACCATTGCCTCTTAACTTACTGTGTTGTCTCAGTTCTTCTGATGGGTAGTAAACTGACCACTAGGGATGGCCGGTTCGTGGATCCTAACCCGGATCCGCCACGGATTTATCCCATTCACGAACGGCGGATTTTTCCAGATTTTCCGCCTTCCGAACTTCCGAACCGCGGATTTCTCGTATTTTCGAAAATTTTCTAAATTACGAGATTTCCCGTATTTTCGAAAAAACATATTTTCAAAAATTTTCGAAATTACGAGGATTTCTCGTATGTTCAGTTTTTTTTATTTTATTGATCCGCTCGCGGATTTTCGAATTTAGAGGTGGGTCACATAACCTGCACTAGACCCAAGACAAAGTTTTGATGGTACCAAGCAAAAATTGCCTCCTTCCCCATCACAAACTAGCTCAGAATAATACACCCCTGCAGTATGTATGTATGTATTTTTTTTGTATTTTATTTCTTATATAACGCTACATATTCCGCAGCGCTTTAAAATCATTTACAATCATCAGGCCCTGCCCCGAAAGAGCTTACAATCTAAGCACATTTATTTGACCATACAACCTATCAGTATGTCTTATGATTGTGGGGGAAACCGAAGTGCCTGGAGGAAACCCACGCAGCACGGGGAGAACATAGGGCCCTATTTATAAAAGATCGGTATCGTTATCGTAAAATACCGATCGTTATCGTAAATAACGACCCGGTTTTTACCGATAACGCCCATTATTTACCGATATCGTTAAATACCGGTCGTTTATCGGTAAATACCGGTCGTTATTTACCGATAACTGTCGTTATATACGAAGCCGGTATCAGTAAATAACGGTCGTTATCGGTAAATAACGGTCGTTATCGGTAAAAAACCCGTCGTTTTTTACATAACGATCTGATTTTACGATACGATACCGATCTTTTATAAATAGGGCCCATACTAATCCTTCAGATGTGTCCAGGTGGAATCAAACTCAGGACCTCAGCGCTGCAAGGCATCATGCTAGCCACTGAGCCACCCTGTACTATGTAAAGGGGAATTGTTCTGAATGTCAAGGTTAGTAACCCCAAAGATCTATGTATTGTTCATACTGGGCTAAACCATACAATTCAGCCAATTGGTTATGGCAGTTGAATAAAGAATCACCCTAAGTAGAGTACTTTATATAAATGTTCTGATCAGTTGTATATAATTTAAAGTTACCCCTCCAGGGCTGATTGTACTCCCCCATCCGGAAGTCAGACATGTTGTATTTTCTTCAGCCAAATGAGTGGGTAAAGTGGCGGTGTTCACATGGTCACTAATGTTGGCTGGAGATTCCAATTTTAGAAGCATGATGTCATTATCATAAGTAATGTTATCAAAGGAACAATGTGGAAAGACTTTCTCTGCATATCTGTATTGCTTCTGTCTACAAGCTTTCTTCTGTCATGGGCGCCCAAAACAACTTGAATGTTGCTGGACATAAGGAAAGTCAATAAACAAAGATTAGAGCAAATTGAAGGCTGACCTAGTAGAAGAAGAACATTTAATTTTGGGTAACATAGGGCAGAGAGCCAGATAAACGTAAAGGATATCTAAACTGGAAAAATATTTACAGAATCTGAAGCATCTTACATTTCAGCTTTCAATCAAGTGCCTTATTATCATAAACTCTTCTGCTGTGTGCATTTAGGGGGGCAGTGGGTACATGTGAAATTCATTCTGGGAAATTCCCATGCGGGCTCATATGATTACGAACATCTTGCCCTCACAGTGAGTTGTGCCTGATAAAGGGGTGTTGGTTAAGAGTGGGAGGAATACTTGAAGACATGCAGCAACACACGCCACCTCAGAGTAAGTGCACTAGAATGTACTCATTTATAGAGTAAGGTGAGGCAGTCATTTTTTTTTCAGTTTACATACCCTTTAACAAAAGTTAATAATTTGGAAGATACTTGCCCTTGTTCCTATAACACGGAGGGGCAAAAGTGACATCACTTGCATCTTCTGAATTGATCCAGCTGCACTACACTTTTTATTAGGATGGATATAACGCCAACCAGAGGATCGCTGACCCGACAAGAACAAGATAAGATTTTTCCAACATATTAACTTTTGGGAAGTTTGAAGCTGTAAACCTAGAGCTGGATTCATCTTACCCTAAGTTATGGAAAAAGCTGAATTAATGATACTGATGAAATTTAATGACTTACGACTATCAGTCAATGGGCTGCTGTCAAGACCCACCACTCGTTTATCAAGATCCCTCCGCAGATAAAGTCACTAAAGTAATAGAGGGCAGCCTGCCATGGCTGGGAGTGTGGGACACATTCAATCCCCCGATAATGCGGTCAATGTCATGGCTCCTAGCTGGGAAAAGAGAAAGAAATTCTCACCCAAAGCACATTAAGGATTTCCCTAAGTTACTCACAGTTCTTCACCTTTCCAATGCCAGGACTTTAATCTTCTTAAAATGCCTCCATCCCATAGCCACTTAGCAATATCAGATTGTACATGTTCTGCCCACTTTACAGGAGAATTACAGTATATGTGTATAAAGTTTTTTTCAAAAACAGTTAAAAAGAAAAGTACCTGGAGTAGGAGGTAGGTTGGTACTTTCTACCTCTCAATATATTTTCTTGGAGAAGTGCCCGAGCAAACCTTCTGCCAGGCTTCCTGAGTGCTTCAGCAATATCTTTATATAGGAAGGTCCAGGGCACTAAACCTGGCAGATTAAAACTGTTAGTGCTGTAGCCTCTCAATAAAACAATATTAGGAGGTAGGAAAGTCAATCCCTGCCCCAGGTAGTTTAAAAAAGTTATTTTTAAAGTACTAAAGTTTTTTTTTACTTTAAAGTAGAAAGTCGATCAGAATGAACAAATGATAGTCTTATAATAAATCAAGTTAATCTGATTCCCTATATAAAAAAGACTCAAACAGTTACAGTATAATTTAATGCTTAAAATGTTATCCGCTAACTAAAAAATGCCTCCCCCCCAAGATCCTTTGCTTCTGGTACACACTTCCCGTAAGTCAAATCTTTATGTAGTTCCAACCCCATAAGCTTGAATTGGGCTTAAATCCACCAGCAGCATTGAAAGATGGGGAAAAGCCAGAGAGGCACCATTAATAATTGGAATAGTTTTAAGGCATTGGTGTCCACCCTACCTTAATCTGCATATTGCCACTTGTGGCAACCTGGCCACTAGCCATATCCCTCCCAACTCCACCCACTTCCACCAGAACTCTGCCCATTCCACCAGAATTCGTGTGGGCTCCATAATACTTTAACTGTCTATAAATATTTTGTTGCTTGTTATACAATTAAAAATGCATTTTAATCATCTTTATCTGTTGGTGTTTCCTGGCTGTGACAAGCTTCCACAAGGAATTATTATTTACGCAATAAGCTAATCACTTGGCCTTTTAAAGTCCAAAAAAATTTCCAAATCAATTCCTAGCAAAGTGAAATTTCTATTTTATATAAACAATCCAGGTAAAAGAAAATAGTTATTATGTCTTCTTACCTGCCGATCCCAACAGAATTATTATGAGAGTAAGAACATCTGGTTGTATAGAGTCTGGGATAAAGTTGTATAAGTCTTTATGTTGTTCTGGGCTCTAGATTGGAAAGTAAATTATTAACGAACAGATAAAGAGCATTGGGTTTTTCAGTGGATTTAAGCTGGAGGCATTAGCTCTGTGAAGAGAAAATTAATCACTTTAAATGTCTCACTGATAAATTACAGAATCGTTTAACTGGAAATATGGTCCCAAAATAATGTGTACAAAGCAACATTTTTTAAAAAAATTTTTAGTATAGTATTTGAGGTTGAATAAAGACACACGTCCATCCAGTCCAACCCATCTAGCATACCCATTTCCTGCCTAACTGTTGATCCAGAGGAAGGCAAAAAGAAACCACCAAATTTATGAAGGGGAAAAAATTCCTTCCTGACTCCAAGTGGCAATCGGAAATTTCCCTGGATCAACTCTACTTTATGTATCAATCCAGTAACTTGTAACATTCCTTGTTTGTAGAAACTCACACTTTTTATTTAAACTGACCAATGAAACCTGCCAAACACGTCCACTGGAAGACATTCCATAGCTTTACCGTTTCTCTACAAGTGACAAACCCTTTCCCAACTCTACTTTTTGTATCAATACCAGTAACTGTAACATTCCTTGTTTGTAGAACTCATCCAGCTTTTTATTAAACTGACCAATGAACCTGCCATAACAACGTCCACTTGGAAGACAGTTCCATAAGCTTTCCGTCTCACAGTGACAACCCTTTCCGAACTCTACTTTATGTATCAATACCATAACTTGTAACATTCCTTGTTGTTGTAGAAACTCATCCACCTTTTTATTAAACTGACCAATGAACCTGCCATAACAACTTCCACTGGAAGACATCCATAGCTTTACCGTTCTCACAGTGACACAACCCTTTCCCAACTCTACTTTATGTACATACTAGAAGATGGTCGAACTATTGAAAGTTCGGTCCGTTTTCAAACTTTCGAACATTGTAAAAGTTCGAAAGTTCGAAAACGGACCCATTAAAGTCTATGGGAGGCAAATAGTTCGAAAAGTTCGAGTCAAATCCAACTAAAATATTAATGGTAACTTAATTGAAATGGCTGTGGGACCTGGGAAATGGGTCTGGGGAGCATGTTCAATATCCAGGACTTTCGTAAATCGATTTTACTCTTACACGCGCTACTTTCTGAGCTTCGCGTTCAAACGTTCGAGGTAACAGGGACATTTTACTCGCAGATTCGTTGCTCGCGCCTAGATACCATGTACATTTTACTCGCGGATTCGAACGTCGAACGTTCGAACATTCGATAAATCTCGAAGTCCGGGAAATATCGAAAGTCCGCGTCCGGGATAGTTCGAGAAGTCCGGGTCCGTTCGAACTCGAACAGTTCGGCTCGAACTCGGGTTCGAGTTCGAGTTCTATGCCATCCCTAACAATACCAGTAACTTGGAACATTCCTTGTTTGCAGAAACTCATCCAGCTTTTTTATTAAACTGACCAATGAACCTGCCATAACAACGTCCACTGGAAGACAGTTCCATAGCTTTACCGTTCTCACAGTGAAAAAACCCTTTCCCAACTTGAAGCCAAACCTTCTTCTTCAAGTCTAAAGGGATGTCCTCGTGTCCTCTGACATGTTCTATTGGTGAACAATGCCCCAGATAGTTATATGTATGGCCCGTTAATGTATTTTAACACAGTTCTCATATCCACACAACGCCTTTTCTCCAGCGTACATAATTGTAACTTTTCCAGTCTCTCTTCATATTCAAGCTCCCCCAATCCCTTGTTAATTTAGTTGCCTTCTCTGAACCCTTTCCATTTCAAAGATGTCCTTTTTGTACCAGGATTCCAAATTGCACTGAATATTCCAAATGAGGCCTTACCAATACTTTTGTAAGAGGGAGAATTACATTTTCCTCCCTTGAATCCATATCTCTCCTTTATACAAGACAATACCATGCTGGCTCTGGCTGTTGCCGCCGGCACTGCTTGCTACCTTTAAGTTGTTATCCACCAAAACTCCAAGATCCTTTCCAAAAGGGATTCACTTAACACAGAGCCATTTATAGTATAAGTAGCACAAGATTTTTAAGTCCAAACATGCATTTCAACATTGAATTTCATCTGCCACTTAGCACCCAATGTGACAATCTATCAGATCCCCCTGCAACGATGGCACATCCTCTGAGTTTTAATGTCGACAATGTTTTGTGTCGCAGCAAACACAGAACCTTGCTGACATACCCACTTCCAATCATTAATAATAGATTAATAGAAGCGCCCCCAACACAGAACCCTGTGGCAACACCCCCACTTAGCACTTTAGTCCATAATGAGGAAGCCCCATAACAAACTACTCTCTTGCATCCTTTTCATTAACCAATTTTTCATCCATGTACAAATTGACTCCCCGACCAACAGACCTTAGCTTATTCATTAGTCGCCTATGGGGACTGTATCAAAGCCTTTGCAAAATCCAAGTAACTACATCTACTGCTATACAGAGTCTAAATTTCTTACTACTTCCTCATAAAGCCAAGCAAGTTAGTTTTTGACAAGATCATTCCTCCTAAATCCATGCTGGTGCTTATAAGTCGGTCCTTGAACAACTCCTAATTACTTTTGAAACTACTTAATAATTTAAGTGGTTTTCCAGATATTTTCATTTAATTTTGTGTTATGGAGGCATCCATTGTTTCTTCTTCTCCTGAAGTGGGTGGAGACATTTTCTGGTCTTGCGCCAATTAGAAGGGTTTTGCATGATGACATGCTCACTATGTCAGTCAGTGGAGATTTAAACACCATTCAAATGGTTTAAAATAATGACCTAACCTAATTCTATGACTTTCTTGTCTTTGATGGCCTTTACCCAGTTATAGTTAGGATCAAAAAAATCTATCTCTATCTATCTATCTATCTATCTATCTCTCTCCTATCTTTCTCTCTATCTATCTATCTATTATCTATCTATCTCCTATCTATCTTCTATCTATCTATCATCTATCTATCACCTTCATCTATCTATCGATCCATCCATCCATCATCTATCTACAATCATCCTCTATCTACCTTTCTATTTATTATCTATCAGCTATCTTTCGATATTTTCGGACTTTCGACAAATCATGTTATGCCGACCGTCGATTATCAAGTAAAATGTCTATTATACCTATACGCGAGCATTAATCCGCGAGTAAAGTGTCCATTAAAACCTATAACGCGAGCATCAAATCCACAAGTAAAATGTCCATGGTATCTAGGCGCGCATCGATCCGCGAGTAAAGTGTCCTATACGCGAGCATCGAATCCGCAAGTAAATTCCATGGTATCTAGGCGCGAACATGAATCCGCGAGTAAAGTGTCCATTAAAGCCTATATCCAAGCATCGAATCTGCGAGTAAAATGTACATGATACCTAGACGTGAACATCGAATGTTCGAATGTGAGAGCCCGACAATAGCGCGAGTGAGAGTAAAATTGGTTTTTGGAATGTCTGGATATTGGAACATGTTCCCCAGCACATTTCCCGGTCCCACAGCCATTTACATTAAGTTACCATTGATATTTTAATTGTATTTCATTAGAACTTTTCAAACTATTCGACTCTTATTGACTTAATGGGTCGGTTTTTGAACTTTCAAACTTTCCATATAGTTCGAAAGTTCGAAAACGGACCAAACTTTCGAAAGTTCGGCCATCTCTAACTAACTACTTCCAGCCCAGCCACTTTTCATTTTAACTGTTTAAAAAAAAAAAAAGCTTTAGTTCTCCTTTAATTCTTTGTGTTTTCATTTGGAGCCAGAGGACATTTTTCCTATTCTGGTTTGAACGGATATATACTCACAGCTCTTTTACCTTCCTCTGGCAGGCATTATGAGTAAGTCGAAAGGTTGAACTAGGGTTAAGATTGATGGGTATTTCTCTTATTGTGACACTGACAACTAGTCTATCCAAAAAGAAAATTCATCTTTTAACTAAAAACGTTTCGGATTATTTAAAAAAATTAAAGTAATAAGATTGAAGCCATTACAAACACCCAATCTCCATTCACACCTGGTAACTTCCCAGAATCTAAATATACATCAGAATAATTGGGCCAATTTTCCATGGCCGTCTAGAAACTTTTGGCAAAGGACAGAGGCCATCTTAAGACTGATTGTTAATACATTTGTCCTGTTATTTTGCAAGAGGGAGGTGGAAACGACAGTGGAAATGTGCATTTAGGGTTTATACATTAAGGGTAGAACAAAGGGAATACAGAGAATTGAATTCCATTATTGTGAAATTTAGCAGTTTAGTTTTTTAGACTGTAACAGCTTTAAGATCTTCCTTATAGATTTTTTAAGGGTTAACTATTTAAAGGGATATACGGTAAAAAACAGAATTATATATCTGGAAATCTGTAAGATACATAATGATACTCTTTAAAGTGGAACTTTGGCCTCCACACAAGTTCCCTCTATACAAATTAAAATATCTATCTCACCTTTAAAGCCTTGAGTTTAGAATCTAGCTGCTGTAAACCAAAGTTATAGACAAAAAGTATTTATGTATAGAATAGGAAAGTTTCACTCTAGTGTGTCTCTTTAACAAACTGTGTCATAATAAGCTGTGTTCTTTATGTGGGTACACACCTTCTAATCCCTCGTCCCAACCGACCATACTGCTCTTCCGACTAGTCTGCAGGACGAAGTTTTCCAGGCCCAATCTTCAGTTCATATAGTGTGAGGTCTGATTCTGACAAATGGACCGGTCGGACATCAGTCCCGTCTGGACGAAGAAACCATCAATATTTTGTCCCGACCGACCACAGCTCCCCTTTAAACCAAGTTTATTTTGCAAATCAGTCCTTAAGGACCATGAGGTATTGTAAAAAAAGACTACCAGCCGTAAAGTAGTAAAGGACTTGCTTTCTCAAATTATGTCAAATCTATAAATAAATACATGTGAGCAGCATTTACTCTGAGGTGTGTGTTTTTTCCTTCAACCTTTGCTCAGGATCATTCTTTCCCCCCTCACTCTTAAGTGACACCCCCCTTTTATCAGACCTGACACTGTGAGGGCAAGCATGCTCTGTATTACTATGATGCAGCACTGGGAGAGTAATTTCCTACAATGCAATTCACACAACTGTTACCATCCGTTAACAGAAAAAACTGCACAAGCAGAAGAGTTAATTAAAATAAGGCACTTATTATATACTAATAAACCATAGAATAATTTCCAGTTTTTTTTTTTTCATAAAACTAATAGAAATGAATGAATGTTGCTATTGCTTATTAAAGCCGCAAACCCTCACCCTGTCGTTGTAATGTATACAAGTGAGACCCTGAAATTCTAGGACCTGATCTCTTACCTCTTGGATACATTTGATTTCTCAGTATTTATAAAGTGGAGCTTTAAATCACCCCCTATAGGAGGATAGGAGGTGGAATTGGGTTTGTCCTAAAGGGCTGTACACCCCCAAAACTATAATCCCCCCAACTACTGCCCCACCACGTAGTGTAGTTTAATCCTTACCTCACATCCCAGCTCCATAGGTTTCTCCTGTAGACCCCCCCCAAAGTCCAAAAACTAACCACCAGGAGATAGCAGGGCTCTGCTGCTATCTTGCCTCCGGTAGATATTTGCCCATGCGCCACTGCAGCCCTTCCTCCCCCCTCCCTCCCTCCCCCTCCCTCTCCCTCACATTCTACAACCCCTCCCCCTAGCACAAATCTCCTAATAATGTGCTGTTCCCCATGTCTCCCAGCCCAACCCATATTTTTTATTTTCAAAATCTCCCCAAACTTACTTACCTCCCCTCTTTCCTCCGCTGCACTGAATACCGGCACGCCGCGTCCGTGATTGGCTGCCGCTCACCAATCACAGACTCGACTGGCCGTTCCCGCCACTCTGCTTGCTTTCTTGCAACAGAAGCCGGGAGCGCAGCGGAGAAGAGGAGAGTAAGTACGAGTTTGGGGGGCTTCTGAAATAAAAATTACGCGGTTGGGGCCTGGGAGCATGGGGAACAGCATATTAAAAATTACATTTAAGGGTGGACATCCCTTTAAAACTGGCTTTTTTTTCTGTTAGTTTCTTTTTTTTTTCTTGAAACACAAATTCATGTTATTGTCTATTCATCTTATTTATTATCTATTGTTCTTGGGAGCCGTAGTCCTGCAATATTTGGATCGATTGTTAGTTTCATGTTGTCATGATACTTCATGTCCCCACCCTGGAAACTGGATCACTGTGTTTTTGTGTATTTATTGGGTTTGGAATACAACCAAATTCACACCGAAAGGAAAATCACATCAAATTGTCTTAAATGAACAACCTGAACTAGGGGCATATTTATAAAGGATTGTCTTTTTCGCCAAATAATTAGCGCAGCGACATCGCAACGAAAATAGGCGCCATTGGGGGCTTCGTTTCGCCTTATTTATAAAAAAGCTAAAAAAAACACACTTCGCGGCTGAAAAAGGCGAACGGGCGCGAATAAGAGCGAAAGTATCGCACGAAAACTTAAAACCGCATCTAAGAAGACTGCCTTGTGAAAACCATTGGAAACCAGAAAAGCCCCACTAGAAAATGAATGTCAAGTTCAAATGGCCACCTCACATTTACTAAGAAGTCAGCCATGTCTTATTTAGTCAATCTTCTTAAAATTCTCAATTGGAATACAGTTTTCTTTTGCACTGCACATTCACCTTTCTAATGGCGCGTCGCCTTTCTAATGTGCGTTCGCCTTTCTATTGCGCGTTCGCGTTTTCCAAAGCATATTCCATTATAATGTGCTGTTCGCCTTTCTAATTGTGCGTTTCTGCCTTTCTATGCAACGTTCGCCTTTCTAATGCGCTGTTCGCTTTTCCAAGGCATATTACTTCTAATGGCGCGATCGCCTTTCTAATTGTCGCTTTTCCAAGGCATATTACACTCTAATGCGCGATCGCCCTTCTAATGCGCGTTCGCTTTTTCAAGTCTATTATCCCATTAGAATGCCTTTTCGCTCAAACAATGACTTTTCCATTCACCACTTCAGGGTCGCGCTAATCTTTCGCTCTTTTTAACGCAAAAACCAACCTTTCGGCTCTTTTATAAATCGCGTTTTCCTTTTTGCTCCTTTTTCGCTAAATTTACGGATTGCGAAGTGGACGTAAAGGGTACGATAGCCGCGGAAACGGTTTCGCCATTCGTTAACGCTAGCCTTTATAAATAGCGTTAACTGTCTTTTGCGAAAACCCATCCATGCGAAAAGCGAATGCGAAAACATTTCGCTACTTTTCGCTCTTTTATAAATATGCCCCTAGTAGATAATGGCTCTTTTGCCAAACCTGAGAAAACTAATAGCTTATACCATGGTCATTCTACATACTATACTATACTATACTATACTAGACTAGTTGTAGGACATTCCTAAACTAAAATCCTTACTCCTATTAGAGATGTTGAACTTCCTAAAGTTCTATGTCGTTTTAGACTATAGACGTCAGTAAAAGTTCTAATTTTGAAACTGCCTTTAAGTCCACTGGGGGAAAGTTAGTTTGACAAATTTGATAAATACAAATTAAAATAGCATATATGATTAACTTACTTAATAGCTATGGAGACCTTTGAAATGTTCGGGAATCTTCATTCACGATCAGAATTAGGGTTAGCAAAATGTCTACTATTCAGGGTTCTGGCTGAATGAGGTTAAGTGAACACTATCAATTTGAGGTAATCGATGTTATACAAGGGTCCCGAATGTCCGTATTCAGTGGTTAAGCCGAGTGTGCAAGGGAAGATGGGGCCCTATTTTGAGGGTTAAGTGAACTAAAACATTTTGAGTTTTATCGACGAATTCATGGTTACAAAACATGACACATTTCTAGTTGTTAATGGAGTGCTAGAGTGGCTGAGGTTATTCGCAATTGCTTTTGATCGCAAATTTCCGGAAGCTGGAAAACCGAGAACTTGTATTTCCAGGCCCTATTTATAACAAGATTCGGTATCGTATCGTAAGAATAACGATCGTTATCGTATAAATAATGACCGTACTTCTTTACGATAACGACCGTTATTTACCGATATGCTGGCTAAATAATACTGTCGCTTATCGGTGTAATAGCGGTCGTTATTTTACCGATAACGACCGTTATTTACGGCTATCACTGTAAATAACGGTCGTTATCGTTAATAACAGTGCGTTTATCTGGTAATAAACCGTCTGTTATTTTACGATAACGATCGGTATTTTACGATAAGATAGCGCAAGAGGTTCTAAATAGTTTGAATGCGTAGTAACTCGTAAAATCTTTCTTCACCCCCTCGAGTCGTAGTATTCTAGTCCATTCCTAACGCTCTATGTTGGTCGGGCCCCCTTTTGTTTTCTTTCAGTTTCTTCCAGTTTGGCATTTGCGATGTTTGGTCCATGAGAACTTTAGGCACACACAACCCATAACTATGCGTCCTGCCAGTGAGCGTTTGCTAGGCTCGTCAAGAAGCTCGTACAGTATTAATAGAGAGCAGATCCTTTGCGAAGAAGCTGATGACCTCTAATACTGAGATCTTATATTCAGGATCATTCCTTCTCAGCTGGCTTGTGAGGTTTGGAGGGGTTGAGGAATGTAATGTGGTTTTCAGGTGGACATGGCCCTTTACAGGACTCATCACAGGTTCATAAGTAATTTTATTCTAAAGCAAATATCTCTGCATTTAGAAAAAAGTTATAAGATAATTAAGAACTTGGCTGGCATGACTGCTGTTGTGAACTCAGAACTATGCTATTGCAGACGGAGTGTCCCCAGTTTTGAATACGCATTATTTTTGCATCTGCCAACTGGATTTTTTTTTCTATTTGGCAATCTGGTGAGAAGGTTTTGTTTAGTTTTCCTGAACAGACAAACAGCCTATTGGTCTTAACTGGCCGTAGACTCTCACCATGTCTTCTTCTGCTAAAGACTTAGGGGCTAATATATAAAGTGTGATGAAGGATTTTTGGCGTTATTTCAATACCATGATATTGACGACATATATAAAAAGGTGAAGATCTTTCTCCGTCTCCCTTTAGAAATCATGTCTTTGTTCGCATAAATTCCGTCCCTAAATTGAAATAGGAAATCTTTGTAGGCAAAGCCTGAAAACTTTGAAAAGCAGTGCTCCATTATATAGCTTATATGGCCCTCAAGGTTAGTACGTCAGTTAATTTAATAGAGAATACAACAGACTCATTCTCACATACAGAGGGATTACAAACTCTTGGAAATGTTAAAGAGTCGACGGATGGAGATCTCAATGCTACATCTCTGGACCATCTTATATTCCAGAACTCCCATCAATGGCTGTTAATTTATAGCATGTTTACTGCCAATCAATACCTTGTTGAAGCTTACTGTATCCTTATATACACCTCTGGCAGAGAAGTAGAGGTGTGGGAAGGAATTTAAAACATCACGTTAATCATTACCATATAAGAAATATTTGTTTAATGACTATTAAGTTTAATTTTGTGTCCTATTGGGTAAATTGAGTTTCAACCACTTGATATTATTTTATATAACAATAGTTTTTTTTGTGGTTAAACTACAAGTGTCTATTCCAGTCGCCCAGCCCTTCTGTACTAAATATATCATGAATCCATCGAGCTGTTTTTCGGAAAGTTGAGATTTTGAATGGGTGGAAGCATGGTAGTGTTTTATCCTTTGGCAAATATTTATATGGATTGGACTTATCAGCAATGATATTGTTAGGGGTTAGGGGCTTGTCTGTCTTTGGGATGGCTCAATATAAAATGCTATTTGAGTTAGGAATTGAACTCGCAGCCATATTTAACTTATAGTTATTTATAGTTTACTATTTATATAGTTGTATATTTATAGTTTGCTATAATTAGAGATTATTTATTGTTGTGTAATCATTTTAGTGGATTATTAATAGTTAATATTTATAGTTATTTATCGTTTGTTCAATTCGCATTATTATCAGTTAATACTTTAGTTTATTTATCGTTTCTTTATACTTTAGTATCATTACTCGTTTTCACTCGTTTAATCTTTCTCGGACCTCCTCGTATTTTGCGTCTACTTTCTCGCTCGTCCTCGTTTCATCTTTTTTTTCTCGGTTTGTCTCCTGCTCGCTTCCCATTCCGCGTTTCCCCTCTTTCTCGTTTCTCGTTTGATCTCCTTTTTCGCTTCGTCCATTGTTTCTCTTTCTAAGTTTCCTTTCTCTTTAGTCTCCTTCCTCGCTTCTTCCTCGTTTCCTCTTTCATCGTTTTTTCTCCTTCTCGCTTCCTTCCTCGTTTCCTCTTTCTCGTTTCTTCTCGTTTTTCTCCTTCTCGCTTCTTCTCCGTTTCCCCCTCTTTCTCGATTTCTTTTCTCTTATGATCTCCATATCCTCGCTTCCTTCCTCGTTTCCCATTTTCTCGTTTCTTCGTTTGTCTCCTTTTCGCTTATTCCTCGTATTCATCTGTCTCCTCGTTTTCTTTCTCGTTTGTCTCCTTCTCGCTTCCTTCCTCGTTTCCTCTTTCTCGTTTCTTTCTCGTTTGTCTCATTCTTCGCCTTCTTTCCTCGTTTTTTCCTCTGTCCTGGTTCCTTTCTCTTTTTTTTCTCCTTCTCGCTTCTTACCTCGTTTCCTCTTTCTCAGTTTCCTGCTTTCTCGTTCGTCCTCTTCTCGCTCTTCCTCGTTTTCCTCCTTCTCGTTTTCTCGTATTGGTCTCCTTTTCGCTCTTCCTTGTTTCTCTCTTCCTTTCTTTCCTCGTTTTGTCTCCTTCTCGCTTCATTCCTCGTTCCGCTTTCCGTTTCTCTTTCTCGTTTGTCTACTTCTCGCTTCTTCCGCGTTTCCTTCTTTTCTCCGTTTGTACTCCCTATTTCCGCTTCTTCCTCGTTTTCCTTCTTTCTACGTTTCTTTCTCGTTTTGTCTCCTTCTCGTTTCTTTCTCTTTCCTCCTTTTCGTTATATTTCTTCTCGCTTCTTTGCCACCCACTGTCGCTGTCTCTCCCTCGCTGTCCTGTTTCCTCCCTCTGTGCCCGTCGTTTCTCCTCCGTCCTTTCACTGCCCCTTCTCTGGGCTTCACTGGTACCCCTCCCTCTGTTCTTATGTTTTACTATGATCATGGGAAATTTGACACTATGATTGGTTTAGTGTATCATAAATGGGCCTGGTGCACTGTGCATCAATTATAGAACATGTATACAGTTTTCCTCTGTGTCTAGTTTGGTTTTCAAATTAAGGAGAATAAAATGTAAACACCATCAGTTTTTAAAACAGATGTAAAAAGGACGAATTCATAACCTGGTGAATTCGAGAACCCCAGTTTTGGCAAACGAATCTGAAGGGTTTCGAAGTCCCCGACGAAACTTTCGGAACTCCCGAATATTGACGGAACCCGAATTTTTTGACATTTCGATTATATATCTAAAATCAAAGTAAGATATTATCGAAAATCTAAAATAGACGCATTTTCGAAAATCGAACATTTTTTTTTTTCTTTTATTTTTTTTTTATGAACTTTTGAAACTTTCCAAAACTTTTAAAATTCACAAAAGAAAGAAACTGACCAGTTTCGAACATTTCTTTCCAAAAACAGAGCGTAATTTTGTGGAAAATTCCGGATTTCAGAAACCAGGGGTTCCTCAATAATTTATTGACCTCTTTCACCGAAATTTCATCACTGCATTGGCTCTTATTCTGGTTCGTCTGCATTTTAACCTGAAACTGAACAGCATTTCTCATTCATTTTTGAACCCCTACCTATCAAGCTGATTGGAAATTGGAATTTAGTCTGAGTAATCGTTGCTACACAAGATCAGACTTCATTTTGACAATTGACAGTTTCGTTTGTCATATAAAAGGTATTTCAGCATAGTATATCAATGATGGGCCTTTTTCCCTCTTGTGGCTGCTTATAGAGTCCAAAGTAAACATGAGTTCTCTACTGACACGCGTTCCTCTACTGCTTGCGCTTGGTAAGTTTATTTTAACAAAGATCTAAGACTGCAGAACCAATAAAACATAGAATAAAGCATTGTTTCTTTTATTGTTTATTGCAGTTTTTTAACATCTACACTTGGGAAGAATCAGGTAAAAATGCAGAACTTCAATACTTAAAACCAAGTGTCCTGCACTGGGGGGGGCGGGGTTCCAGACTTCCCTGCCTGCATGGCGGTTTTTTCAAATATTATGGCGTCCTCCCCTTGAAATACACATTTCCGTATTTCCTGGTTAAGGAGGTGTTAATTAGGATGGCCAAACCCGTAATCCCGCCGCAATTTATCCTGTTTCGCGAACGGTGGGATTTTTCCAGATTTTCCTTTCCGCCTTCCGAACTGCGGATTTCCGTATTTTTCGATTTCGAATCCACGTATTTTCGAAAATTTTTTCGAATTAAGAGATTTCCGTATTTTAAGAAAATACGTAATTTCGAAAATTTTTCGAAATTACGAGATTTCTTGGTATTTTTGAAATACGAGAAATCTCATAATTTCGAGGATATTTCATTTTAATGTCTGCTCGAGATTTTCGAAATTTTTCTAAAATTCGCGATCCTCGGAGGACCGATTTTCGAGTTCGGACATCTCTAGTGTTACAGGAGGCCCTTTATATTTAAAATAAAAAACCACGTCCTAAATAGAGGTGGGGGGGTTCAACACCATCTTTCCTTGCCATGTACAATGCGGTTTTGACACTTACTGCTGGGCGTTCCTAAACCCTCTTAGCCACTATCCAATCACGGCCCTTAACACCTGGCTGTGATATGCTAATTGGGATTTTCCAGGGTACCATAATTGCCACAGATTCTTGTACAAAAGTCCATTCTGAATTGGAGAAAGCCAGTCCCGGATGACTAGCGAAACGTCTTCACGAACTAAACTTCAAGTTCCAGTTGATCTAATTGAATCACAACAGATATACCTTACCTGGATGAATGAGAACCTTCACAAGGCATATTTCTTTTTGTTCTCCGTAGGAATCCGTTCTTGTATCCTTATGGCCTTCTGAAGGTGACGAAACGGCCGCAAGTAGAAAGATGATGGTGCATCGGAAAATGTTCCTCTTTTAACAGCTTCACATTCTTTAATAAACCTACACGACATCTATGTATAGTGCCCAAAGTTGGGAACATTAGTAATATTATGTCCTATTTCAACAGTCATTAATTTTTACAGTAAAAGTACAATACATAAAGTGATAAGCCCTCACTAACAATAATATAATAGTTAGAATATTTATTCTCTTATTTAAATAGTGGTAAACACAGTTCCCGAATAACCAACTACCTACGCGCATTAGATTTTAGGATCATTTTCATTCTTTCCACCACCACGATGAAGTTGGAGTGTGTGCCTTGTAGTGAATTGACTATAACATGCCCTTCCATGTACATCTCATTTCTGCCTCTAGGTAACCATACCGGGTGATTTTGATTTCCTTAGTAGCCAATCGGTTTCAGTCTCAACCCCCAATGCCCTTTTCCACTATCGGACGGACAGACGTTTTGTTGCACATTTTGGGCTGATGTGGACATTACTCGAGGTTTGGTTTACTATCGGCAAAGCAACGGATGCCAGAGCCAAGTTGCTCCTTCTTAAAACCGAAGCCATGGCAAAGCCTTTACCAAATCTAACACTTTACCGCACCTGGGCATTTGGTGGCCACTTGGGCCAAAGTTTTTTATTTTTATGTGCACAGTGAAAAAGGTCAGAGCTTCCTTTTTAAAATGAATGTAAAAGTGTAAAGGGAACAGTCACGCCAGACACGTTTTACTGTACTTGTGGACAACCCCACCAAAACCTCAGTGATCTTACCTTTGTCCCCTTTGATCACTGGAATGAGTCTCCTGCTTAGTCACTGGCCCCATTATGGAAGGTTGCTGGAACAAGAAGCTGGCCATTGTGCAGAAATCCTCATTCCAAGAGACCACTGGACAGGGTCAAGCCTTGCAGTTTTAGGGGGTCCTTATGATAACAGTAAATTTTTGATCTGGGGGTGGAAAATGTCCCTTTTAACACAATATTTAAAAATTATTATAGAATATGAAATGTTTTAAACCATCAGGGAGATTCAATAAAAGTTCTTATCGTTAAAAATGGTGCTAATTTGTCCCAACCAATCAGATCTTATTTAACATGTGAAAGTAACATCTGATGGTTGGGGCAAATTAGCACCATTTTAACGATAAGAACTTTTATTGAATAACTTGTATGTTTATACTATTGACCGATCCCAGTACCCGTCAGTTCCCCAACAGTGCTCCATAAAACTTGCAACCGGCAAACGCAGAACAAGGAGATGGCAGTTTCGTACAGAAGATTGTACCTTCTTCAAACTGCCCCCCCTGTACGAAGGAATAATATTGGAATACGAGCACTCCTACCTTCTAACTTTTATACTACTAATTACAATAGGATAGACATATTTAATTTTGATAAACGTTCGCCTTTAAGAGGCCCATGCATTTCCGTAAGGTAACGTTTCCACTACTATAAAAAGTTGCACAGATCGTCAGAGAAGACTCCTACTGAATAATGGTGAGAACTGCCAATGTTTAAATGAAAGAGACCAGTCTGTGGGTAGCAATCTGGTGGTTACTCCTACCCCTAGCTTGGTGGACTGGTCCAAACCAATTTTTTACCAATCGGTTGCGGGGTAAATGACCAGGAACACACAATCAGGGAGACTTAACCCCTCTATGTAGTTCTCTCTTTTACAGAGAGTCAATAACGACTTTGTAATCTCTGGGTAAATCTCGAATGGTGTTTAATAATGCTGCGTACCCACACTTGGGATCATTTGTCCCACTGACCCCCTCAACACTTGCTGTAGTATTGTTTCTTTCTATGCTACAATTGCCCGTTTGTCAACCGATTTCGGTTGTATCCACCCAAAGAAACCATTCAATATTGCAATTTCAGGCCGATCAATCAATAACCGAAATTCCCTCCGTCAGGTTCCATAATATTGGATTGTGATTACCCAACTTTACCCCCCCTTGACTATTGAAACACTAATTTCCTGACATCAATAGCCACATAGTAAGAGCAGCAAAGCCCCTATTGAATTGAGTATGCATTTGGTATACCCCCCACAAATCGGCCACAAGCATTAAAGTCACTAACTCGGTATGATTTAAATCGTTAGCGTGAACTTTCAAGCCCCTTTTTTGCAGCTTCTGCAGCTTCCTGGATTTTGGGGGAAGGAGGGCCACAAATTGCCTGAAAAACCACGTAAAAATACTCAAAATCAAATCAGTCTAATTAATCCAGCTCTGTGATTACATCCTGCAGACCAACACGTTCAGTCTGTTCTTACTACTGATGGCAAGGTTCTTTATCATCCCTGAATTATGGAGACAATCCAATGACAACAGGGACTCAAATGGGGAGACAAAGGATACAGGACTAGGAGGTAAACCAGCACAGGTATGGAGATCCATTCCCCCGCTTCCTAGGTCTTTCATTCCTATATTACCCAAATCAAATGGAAGGGCGAGCCCTGTCCACTCCATAACAAAACCAACCATAACTAAAACCAATTTATAGAAGACGGGCTTTCGGGCGTACTTCTTGGCTTACTACTTAAGTATAAATTAAAATTTAACAGAATATCGGGTCCCATATAATTGAGAACGACTGATCGTGTTTCTTTTCTGGAAACGGTTTCCTCCTCCTCGCAAACCCAAAAGATGACATCCTTTAAAGACTCACATTTGTACGTGTCATTCATATTTTACAGAATCCGTAATCAGTCTACATACATCACATCTTTCTGTTATTCCATTAAAATGAACTATGGTGGGATTACTACCTGTCAACGAATACTTTCCCTAGCTTGGAGGAACTAATGCTGTTAGTAATAATATGTGGAGCTTGTATTCGATGACCTTTTTTCTAAATCAAAAACCTTACAAAGCTTCGCAATTGAACTCTAGATATAAGGAACAAGATTTCTAAAAGTTTGGTATTGGTCGAATTGAACAAAAATCAATTCCTATTTACCGTCCTGATTAAAATTGCTGGGCACGCAGTGTGTGATAGGAAGGTGGCTGGAACCAGTTCGTTTCTGCTGATCCTATCTGCAGGCACGGTATTAATACTTTCCTGATTTATGTTTTGGTCCAATTATTGGTTCCCTGCATTACTAACCAGATATTTTAAGGATAATTATGTCCCCATTCTGACAGAGTTAAGCTGGCTCCTCCCGCCATTCAGTCCAATCCGATTCTCACTGACATCACAGCCAATGATTGACTGCTGTTTCATCTGCTGCCTCCTGCACATGGTCAAGCTTTTAAAAAGCAACCAATTTTTGGAAAGGGGGAGTAGGCAGATACCTACAGGAACAGAACTTTCATAAAGGGCATTCCAGCCTAAATGCATTTTTAATATAAGATCCCCCCTGGGCTCACAGCCCCAACGCTATATTTTTTTTTAAAAAGACCCCCCCAACTCTACTTACCTCCCCTCTTTCCCTCCGCCGCCGCGCTCCAACGCCCTCTGCTTGCGAGAAAATGCAAGCGAGGGCGGGACCGGCAGCCGCGTCCTGTGATTGGCTTGTGCCAATCCAGGACGCGGCTGCCGGTCAGTCAGGTGCAGCGATGAAAGAGGGAGAGTAGTAAGACGTTTGGGGAGCCAATCACGACGCGTCTGCCGGTCATTCCAGTGCAGCGGAGAAAGAGGAGAGGTAAGTAAGAGTTGGGGAGCTTTATAAGATAAAATATAGCGGTTGGGGCGAGAGGCCCAGGGAGGCAATCTTACTTATTACCATTTTAAACGCTAGGGGAGGGATCGGAGGGGAGGGAGAGGGAGGGGGGTGGAGGTAGAGGGAGAGTGGAGAAGGGCTGCAGTAACGCATGCAACAATCTACCTGAGGCAGGTGGAGGCAGAGCCCTGCTAGCCCTCCCTGGTGGGCATTTTTTTGGCACTTTTGGGGTGGACTAACCGTAGAACCCTAAGGAGCTGGGATGTGAGGTAGGATTAAACTACACTACATGATGGGGGCCAGTAGTTGGGGGATTATCTTTTGGGGGGGACCTGCCCTTTAAATATCTATTATCTTTGTTTGTTAGGCCATTTGGCGAAACTGCGGATTGTTCATCGGGCGGCGGTGTAACGCTATTTTAAAAATTAAAACATTGGTTAAGTTAATAAAAGTGACCCCAGCCAGCAGTCCCGTTAGGACTACAATTACCTTTAACGGGCAGCGTCATTTAAAGCAGCAGTTTTATTGAGACTGCTTTAAATAAGTTTTTTTTAAAGATTATGTTAAGATGTATTTTTCCTTTAATTAACTTCGCATTGTATTAAACATTGTGTATTCCTTTAAAAACATTTATCATTGTTACTGTTGTTGAATCCTAAATAGTGCCCGGTTTTTAATAGCGGAGATGAACCCTTACTTTAATATCCCATGGCTCAAGACTTCTGCAATTCTGAATATTCACCGAACAAGCACGTGAAAACCGTCCGGGTCGATGGGTCTTTCCAGTGCAACAATTAATCGTTCCAGGGGGATGTGGGCTGTTTAAAAGGTACATAAAGAAATTGAACTTTAAACTTAAACAATAAAAAGACCTATGGTAACCTGTGGTTGGGACTTAAACCAAGCACTAATACCAGATATATGTATATTATATTTTATTACTAAAAAAAACACACTATTCCAGATGCTTGCCAGCTCTATCAATAAATTACTAAAAAATACTGAATACACCCTATATTATAACATATGGAACACTAAAAATCTCAAATTATCGTTGTATATGAGATAAAAGGCACAAAATAAAAATAGCTGTGCAAAATAGCATAAAAGTTCTGATATCCAGGAATCCATTTGTTAAGTTAAGAAGCCGCCTGGACAAATGTAATCCACATGGACCAAAATAACATACAGGTAACTTGTGTGGCGCTCACCCAATAAAATACAAAAGTAGAAGTGCACATAACGTCATCACTTCCTAACACACTGTCGGCCAGTAGTCCTCCGATCCCCCGGACCGAAAACTTATCGTCTGACTGTGGCCTGTAGCTCTGGAACCCAAATAGAGGAGACCATCACAGATCACTGCACGTGTGTTAGGTAGGTTATTCCCGGTGTAATAATCAGAAGTCAGCGGAGGGACGGGACAAGACTGGGTAACTCCAATTGCACGTCACACAACCCTTTTCACTCCGTAGAGCTTCCTCAAGGCAGTGCACTTACTCAAAGGAAATCTTCCTCTTATTGGGTAGACCATCACCAGCTTTATGCATACTTCGGGATAAACTATATTTAGCTCCCTTGGTCAGAGATCTACCAAGGACTGTTTTTGTTCTGTCAGAAGCAGATTACGATGATAGGAACAGGTATAAAAACCATGGGCGATCGTGCTGTCCTCTATGGGACTGCATGCTCAATCAAGGTTACTGATGGACAAACGGCTTGCTTTTGCCACGTCTAACAGTCCTTCTCTTCCTGCCAACCGGTCGCAAGTGTCTCAAACGGTCATCAGGAGGAAGAATGGCAGACGTGTACCACCTTTGATACCCCAAGATGAACCACTCCTATTCTACTGTCCCACCTTCTGTAACTAATATTATTCTTGAAATAACGTTAATATATTTAATTGTAGGGCACTGGTGTGTATTCGAAGCACTGCAAGTGTGTAAGTTTTAGAATTCTGATTGTTTTGCTTTCCTCATTACAGCAAATTTCTCAGGCTGGAGAAACCTTTTGGACGGAACCGTCTTGCTCTGTAAGTGCCAGTGCAACGTTGACGGAGAAATCGTAAATGCCAGCTGAGGAGGGTGTCCGATTAAGTTCTGATGCCAGGATGGTGGATTTTATTTTCATCTGTAGAGAAAAGAATCCGAAGAGACACAATCTGCGAATGAAAATCCCAACTGGGACAAACATTTCATTCTGCTACTACAATATATAAAATCCTAGAATTTTCCAGATATTTCTCTAGATTGTATTAGCCAATATTTAAAAAAAAATAATTTCAGGTTTATATTGGTTTGGTGGCGATGGGCACCATAAATACCCATGGGTCCCCAGTGTGGTGGGCCCCTATTTTCCTCATTAATACGCGTGATAAAGCAAGTACCCCTAAATGTTTTCTTCCTTTTTTCTTGAATTTATAAATACCTATTATTCGGTATATACGCTCTTGGGATGAACTGAGTCCACCGTCCATTCATTGCGATGGTTAGTTTAACACTGGTGTTAAATCATGCGCTAAAGGTAGCGCAAACACAAACGATTTTTAAATCGCGAGATAAATTTGCGCTAACGGTAGCGAACCACTAGCCAGAACTTTCAATCCAAATACCTGCCCTATCAAGGTGGCTATTTTCACTGTTTTTAAACACCACCAGACTTTGCTACAGTTGGTTGGCGATATTATTGTATTTTAAAATGTAATTTGAATTATTCAACTCTTTAGATAAAATGTCCTTGAAAGTTTTTCAGCAAAAAAAGTCAACATGGCAGTAAGGCGTAGGGAAAGAAGAAGGGAGAAGGACTAGAGATTAAGAAACACTAGAATAGACTCACAAGGACAATTGAGACTTTGAGTGTTTATAAAGCTTCCATGGGGATTAGGAGACTCAGAGTGTAAAGGGTCCACATTCTATTCAATTGGAAATGAATCTCATTATTGAAGCTGTTCCTAATGGCGACAGTTCAGGGTGACTGGGATGTTGCTTTCACTATTAATAAAACATACACATAATGGAAACGGACAACGATTTGAAGGTGGGAGAATCTGGCCGCGCTTTTAATACTTTATTAATAAAACTTGTTAATACAACCAAAATCATTTGAACTTAAACGCTGCTGTTTTAAGATTACCTTAACCGCAGTATCCTGGTAACCTTAACCAAACCACTATGCTATACCATAAGTCTAGAGCCCAATTCTATCAGCACCTCCATACATGGGCAATTTGCCTAACAATTGCCCATGTTAAGCCCTCCACTGTAACACAGCGTGTTTTCAATCAGTTCTGCAGACCTACACAAAAATGTCAGTTCCTCTGTCCGATAGATGTATTTTATCATCTCTATATAAGCCAGAACCTCCATCCACCAAATCAACCATGACGATAGGTAAGTATTGAACTTTTTCCTAGGCAAACTTTTTTGTATATATTACATTAATTTTCTGCGACACTTTTCTAGCGGAACTAGGACTTGAGAGTCGATCCACAAAAGGCGAGGAATAATTTCCGAAAATGCAACAACAGACTTTGGAACATGACTTTAACATCCGCCATCTCTTCCTTATTTGTTTTCAATTAATTCTACTGATTTTAACTTTCCCTATGTCATTGAACCCCCCTATGTTAGGATAAGCTATCGGGAAATGCCCCCACGGAGTTAGATTCCCTGGCCAACATAGGAAACATAAGCTCTCCCACTTAGGCCCCACGCAGACCATCCATGCTTTTCATCAATTTGTTGGAGGACAGATTGGTACCGAATTTGCTTTTTTCTGCCCTTCTCTTTGCCCAGAATATACGAAGGAGATGACCCAGTATCCAGGTTTTCAGTTGTTTCTGTTTCTGCAATAAATCAAAGGGTAAGTCCACTACACTAAAGACATGCGAAACATCTGAGTTATATCTAGCCCAGAATCCCCACGGCCGAGCCTTTTTTCTTTTATCTGTTGGAATTGCAACAATGCTGCTTGTGTGGGCTGCTCCTATTCTAAAGGAATGGGATGTGTACTTGGGAAGGATGCGAGTTTGTTTATTCTGCACAACATAACTTAAACCTTTCTAACTGGGAAATTCCCATAAAATGTACATCTGAGTAGCATTCCAGGGCCAGGCGTTGAAGATCTTAGATGGACAAAGTCTGAGAAGGCATCACTGGGCATAAGTTAAAACCTGTCAAATTTACCTAACCACTGTGTGCGGCCCTGTACCTTCTACATCTGTCTTTGTCTAGTCACTAATAACTCTCTGAGCTTATTTTTTTGCAGAGTTTAACCGTCTGAACCACTGCAGCCCCCCCGGAGATATTTTGGGGGGGAGATCACTCACTACTTCTTAACGCTAAGAAAAACGCCAGAACTGAACGCTAAGGCGAAAAGGGCTAATTCATAATGGGATCTACAAATACTTCTAATGCTGCTTATCAACCTAGTGAGTAATATGAAATGTGTTAGGTCTGCGTGAGTCTAAGTCTAACCGAAGAGCCCTATAGTTTGAATGCCTTCAATAGCTGTTTAAAATGTACAACAGGTTATCAAATGGTCGCCCAAATGAAGGAAAAGGAGATGTGTCCTGCAACGGAGGCTTTCGGATTGTACCGGGACTGGCACGGGGGGCCAGGGGGGGGGCTTCTCCGGAGGAGCCATAAGGGTCGAAAGAGGTAAAATCTCATGTGGAGAGAAAAGATAAACGAATGATGTCTGACAGAAGATAAAGATCGACGGTGGGGGGAGGAATGAAAAGTATCAAATGTGGGGCGGGTGCGCTATAAACACGCCCCTGCCATGCTGATATTCATGAAGATTGCCATGAACGACTTGAAATTATTGATTCCTGAGAAGCATCTTTATGATGGAAAAATTAACCTTCCAAAGATCTTTCGGGAGGCTTGTTGCGGCAAGTCAATGTCCCTCGACTTGTCATAGATCGCCTCTGAAACCTGTTCTCTTGGTTTTGTCTTGTATAGGTCGGGAGGTCCAGGCGGCAATAGTAGGTGGAAGCGTTACCAGGCCATGACGTGCCTTGCAACCAAGGTGGTTGATATTATATGTGAGAGACATTAAAACAAGCTGCCAATGACCTAACAAGGACCTCAATTAACTTTTGAAGATTTGGAAGTAATGAATAAGAACAAAAACTACCCCCACGTTGTCGCAGGTTTTCTATAAACCTCTTATTGCTTAACTGAGTGCCCCAAAGTAAAGGAGAAGAAAAAATGGGGATATCCAATAAAACTTAGATAGTCAGGTGCTTGAATCCAACGGGGACTGTTGGCCATTACTGAAAAACCATTCCCCTGATATAACCTCCGCCGCAACGCGACTGACCGCGGCCAGCGGCGTCGTAACATTTGGGAGACTGTGTCGACTATCCAAAAATTCCGGTCTGCCACTGGTTGTTGCCAGTTAAAGTTTCTAAAAAGATTATTCCAAATCCTCAGTCCTGTTTTTGCTTTCCTCTCCCTATTCTAATAAACCATTGGGCATTTTTTAACGCCAATCGTTTTTCCGATAGGCACGTCGATTAAACACACCCGCCCATAGGTAAAATCTTACATCGAAATTTAGATGGCCAACAACTTTGGTAATGTCCGCAGTGTTAATGGGGGGTGTTTTTACACGCATAGGTTGGGCTTCATTATCAAGCCTTTTAGTTTTGGCCAATTTATCTCGGTAGGGTCGAAAAATGACATAGAACAGGTTAATTGTAATTCCTAGAGACTTGTAACTCTGGTGACCAGGCCGAACTGTATGTTTGTCATCTGCTAATCGAGAATACATAATTTATTATTTGTTTACTGGGTGGGTAAATAATTAGAATTGGAAGCTTGGTGCACAGGTCTTAGATGTTGGCGATCTCTTGGTCCACTATAAATAAAAAAGGATCAGGCTAGAAATAGTGTATAAACCTCAGATCACGCAGACACCCTAGCTGCTCACCACCACATTCCGATAAATGTAGTCGCAAAAAAGTTTCGAAATAAAAGCACGGAATAGGGTCGATCGGACGGCCCATTGGCAGGCATTTATCATAAAAATAAAACTCTTAAGATATGTTACGAAGGGCTGAAAATTGGGACCTGGTAGACGAGTGTTGGGGTGGGATTGCTTTAAGTGAAGGACTGAAGGCTGACTTAGATGTCACACTTGGCCTAGGTAAGGGCGGACCAGGCCGCGGTGATCTTTCGTTTACAGAGATCATATAAGCTTATGGGGTGGAGTCAAAAGAACGAGATCCTAACTTGCAGGCCCATGTGGTCTGCTTCGGGATGAAAGCATTAACCGACGGGCCCCTGGGGGTGTATGAAAGATGTGAATGAGTCGGAATTCATTCACCGCTTTTTTGGGGGACAAGAACCAAGGGGAGAAATTCCTAAAATTAGGGAATGCGGAAAATGAAACGGCCTGCTACCCTCCCTAACGAAATTTCTTTTCTTAAGTTTGTTGCGACTATTGATGATTAAATGTGACGGACTTGCAGGATTATGAGACTTCCTAATCACCTGTACTGTATTATTAAAGGGACCAAACCCCTGCGTAAATCCCCAATCCCGCCTCAATTATCGAAGCTTTCTGCCGATTTTGGATTAAACCTTTAAGCGGCAGCATTTCGGTTATTATCACCCGTGTAACACTGACTGATTGATTGATTTTTTCCTCCGTACTTCTGGTTTGATTTAACTAACCTGCTTTTGGGCAACGAAAGGCAGCCAACATTGCGTGTGCGCCCACAAATGGAACCACAATCATGCCCGAAACCGGACACCGGTCGTGGTTTCTGCCACTTAAATTCAGCATTTTCTTGTCAGGTACCACAAACATTGTCACCTACTCGCTGCCTGTAGGGAGCCGGTGTTTGAAAAACCTACTCCTGGTAGCTAACGACGTAGTCCTGCTGGGACTCTTGATAGCCAGAGATCAACCGTCTTTTGTCCCCATTGCCTTCTCTTTATGGATGGCCATTTTTTGGAGCGGGATGCTATCATCACTGTAGGAAAGGCTGGTAATAAGAAAACACACCGCTAGCCCACTGTAGATTATGGCGTCCGCAAATCGTATTCCAAGGTGGTTAACCACCCTGAGAGGCCAGTTCCGGTGTTTTTGTACAGAAATGGTCCAATACGATATGCTTGACCAATTGCTAAAGTAAACGGGCAAGCTGGGCACCTTTTATCTGTTCTCTTATCATTAGGATCACTATTTTTAACTTGTGATCCTTAGCTGTAGGGGCACAGAGAGGCTAATGCTCTGCTATCTGGATGCATCTATGCAATTTTCGCGGCTTGACCGGGGCATGTGAGCGAGGGGAAGGGCCACCGAACGGACTCGGTAGACTCAATAGGTTAGGGTCTTTGAAAGAAGTGTCCGTCTTCGTGGAGTAACGTGCGTGCGTGCTGGCGGTTCGGCCGGGGGCCTGCCTCAAAGGTTCCGCGGGGCTGATGCGTGCTCAGCAATATGGGCATCGTCTCGATGGTGCGCTGTAAACCGGGTAGAACGTTGAGAGGTGACGGCTGCGGGCCAGAGGGACTAAGGGGCAAGGGAACATAGTGGGGCCCAGGGTTGGTGACCGAGCCCGCTCTAGTTTAAACCAACGCCCAAGGGACGCCGACCGCTGCTTCGCAGACCGTACCGGCCACGTCTGCGCGGCGGAATCCGGGTCCAAAGGGCACAACCGCGACCTGGCCTGTGGCGGGCAAACCACCACTAACCACCACGCGTGCGGGATGCGTGGGATGGGGGCACTGCAGTGGTGCTGTCATTCACTGCAATTTATTCGAGACGCCACTGAAGCTGGCCTCCGGAGGCGTGCGGGGCACGGAGGAAGCAGGCCGCTGACAATTCAGGGGATTGGGGGGGGGTGGGTCCGGTGACTCGTGTTACGTGGCGTGTGTGGCCGCCTGCGTTTGGCCACCGCTTGGCACAGCGCGAGGTCACCCGGGTGAGTCCATTGGGGCCTGTCGGGGCGGGGCCGTTCGCATCAGCGTCGCCGTGTTCGCCACAGCGTCACGGTGGGCGCTGTCTCGAGGACTGCCTGTACCGGGACCCTTGAAAGGAGGAGCGTGCTGGTAAGGCGGGCGTACCCTGAGCCAAGTTCACACGCGGGCTGCCACTGTGGGAGGGGGAGCACGCAGGGCTGACGTTCCACACCTTCATGCCAAACGTCCAACCAGGTCAACACTACCGGGTGTGGGGCAAGGCGGGAGGGGGGGTGGGTGGCGTATAGTGTGTCCGTCAGGGGCGGGCCGGGGGCTTCCGACCCTGGTTGTGCGGAGGTGGTTCCCCCCGCCGGCTGAGCGTCTCGGGGAGCGTCGGGGCAGCGCGCGCCTCAGAGTCAGAGTCCTGGCGGGGGTGCCGGGCCTCTGCGTTCGCTGTCCCGCACGACGGACACCGCGGTGCACCCTGGGGTACGCGGCGAATAGGTAGTGAGAGGAAAGGGGTGGGGAGAGTGGTCGCCGGGGTGGCAGAGGCCGTCACTTTCGCGGGCACAACCTGTAAGGGGGTGAGGCCAACGGGAGCCAAAGGGCAACTCGCACTCCGCAGGTAATTGTGAACGGCGAGGGTAGGCCGTGCCATTCCCAGTCTTGTGGCGGCAGTTACGGGGGGAGAGGGAGGCGATTGGTAAGCATAAGGAGCAGGAGACTAAGGTCGGTGGGGGGAAGGGTACAGAAGTAAAGTGTCGTAAAATGTATATGGTGTCTACATAGCGATAATGTATGCGACTAGTGCTAGTATGGTTTGTGGCGCAGTCTTTAAAAAACCCACACGATTCCGGATGGTGCGAGTGACCATGGAGATGACAGAACTCGAATGGCGGCCCAGAACAGGTCCCGAATGCTATAAGGGCAAAATCTAAAGATCAGTCTGTTCAATCTGGCTTCGTTCTGCTTCATGCATCTAGGTGGATGGGGGGGAGGGGGTACTGCCATAGGAAAAAGTAGCAGTTTAAGCCCCTCTGGCTCCCGGGCCGCCTGTGGTCACAGGGGCTACTCCCCATGATATTTATTGGCCCGATGAAACAGAAGGAACGCCTGGCCACCTAAAGGCGAGCAGACCCTGCAACCGCCAGGGGGCTCCCATCCTACTACTTTTCCTATGATAAGATACAGCCTCCTCCCAAGTTACGCCATTGAGCATCACCAACAAAACGCGTTTGCAATCCGTTAGCGTGTGAGAATCAGTGCATATAATGGCCCCAATGGCATGTGGGGGGTGGGGGTGTTAAGATCCCATTTATGGTTATTGTAATGTAAAGAACAATATGTCGCTCAAACCATGTGGTAGTAACATACCGAAATAAGTATTATATGGGATCTTTTATAAATCTAAATCTACGGAGCACCGGTTCCGTAGAGCTATGATCTTAATTTGGGTACACTGCAATGGTTGGTTTACAACCGTAACTAAGAATTACGATCACGGCCACATCGGTTAAATGAACGGGTATCGTCAAAATAGTGGTTTCCTCGCTTTTGTAAATATGGGCCCATTTTGTGGATTTTGCAGTGAAACGGATCGTAACCCGTTGCTGTCTGGCATAGAATGGCCTCAGCCCTAAAGCGGGGACAATGAAAGACCACACTTTGGTCAGATATTTAACCTGTTGTTTTCCAGGTGTATATAGCGTGCAATACAATTGGGGCTCTATGTGTTTACTTCTCAAGTGCTTGATTGTATTTGTGTAATGGTGTTTGGCAGTGGTGAAAGTAATATCAGCCTGTGTTCTTCAATGTGTCTTCAGTCATAGAGCTCCTCAATAATTACAAACAAAAACCTGGAGCTGTCGGAGGATTTGTACGTGTTAGTAGAATATGTCGGGACAATAGTGTGCGGGCAAACGTGGGATCTGTAGTTCTTACCTCAACAAACTATCGGTCCTATGTACCCCCATGGGGACGGGGATGTGTACCAGGTTCCCAAATATACCCCTGCTCTTGGGGGGCCCCGGTTTGACCCTGGGCTGTGTAACTATTAAAGTTAGCAATTTACTTACGTATTTTCGCGTGATTTAAATGAAAGGAATGTAATGATGCAGAGTGTGATAGTGTTAGTAAGGGTATAGTATAGTGGGTGGTGGGGTATACTGGTGGGCAGTTGGGAGAGTTTTGAAATAAAACGATTGAAGAGCGGGTCCTGGGCAGGTGCGCACCTAGGCTCAGCATACCCTACTGATCGTAAGGGCCTTCCGTCTGTGAGGGGCGGACTTGATGTTATAAGGGTGAAACTGGCACCAAGGGGTGTGCGTGTCAGAGAGGTACACGGAAAAAAAATTCACTTGCCTGCGCCGTAGTGGCGATCATAATAATCGGGCGGAACAGCGTCTACTAAGCTTCACGTGAATGTGGCTTTCAGAGTTTTGTTGTGGGTACTCGAGGTAGCTCCAAGGAACCGGTGCTGTGATTGTTGGCGCGGGGGTGTGGGGGTGTGGCGTACCGGGAGGTGTGGGGACAGCTAGTATCTGGAAAGCCTGGTGGTGTGCGGTTCGGCGATCGCAGTAGTAGAGAAGGTGGTACGGGGCAGACACGACTGGTAAAGGCGTGGAGGGGAGTGTGCATAGCAGGCGGGAAAGACCACAGCCGTAACACAGAAGGGTGGCGGCGCGAAGTAAGTGGCCGAGAACACGGTAATCCGGCCGAGATAAATCCAGCAGGACTGCGGCCAAGGTAGAGGAGAAGTGTCAGCCAGAATGACAACCAGGGGGATGGTGGGGGTGTTCCAGTTGCCCACTGTAGATCCATTTGATTTGGGGACATTGTAGACCCATAAGATGCGGTTGTCATTAGAGAGATCCAGGCCACATGACATCTTCACACACGTTCCATTGGACTGACGGACTGTTCGGATTTTTTCAGAACTTTGGACTTATTTTCGAGGGTTTTACGAATTGGTACAAAATTATTTGGATAGCCCCTCAACATACCGCCTGAACTCGAAATGTTTGCCGTCCGTATTTTCGACACATACAAGGTTATTTTCAGGGTTTACCGAAAATAACTTTCATACATTTTGTAACCCACCGAAAATGGTTCCAAACCTTGAAAGTATGTTCCATATTCGGATCTTCGAAAACAGAACACAACTTTCCAGTTTCAACATCTCTATTGCCAGGTGTAGCCCCCTTGAAGATTTTGTTTGGCCATAATGTGTACATCCCAGCTTATCCACTTCCTCCCCTTTTACTTTGAATCGGCAGGTGAAAAGCATCACCTGAGTTCCTGATTTCACCCATATACTGGTATATCTTATGGGCCTTCTTTAGTTTACATACATCATAATTGGATGGTTAAACATGGTTTTTCATCGTGAATTTATTTCCAGAAACACCTAAAATTATTTTCCAATTGAAAAGTCACCCCCTCTCTAATGTAACTCTACTCTTTTAAAACCTTTGAGTGCTAAAGATCATTTTAAACTAACCACAACCAATTATTAGTTTACAATGGGGAGCCCTTCATTGCAGGCCATGCCATACATTTACACCCTGATGCAACGTACCATATGATTGCCTACGCACAGTAATTGGCCATTCAATACCAACAGAGGTTCCCTTAAAGACTGAAATGAAGTCCTGAATGGGGCGTAGTTTTGTAAATTTACAATCCGTGGATTAAACACACACTACCCTTGTCCTGGTATTTTAATGGGTTTTATAATACCAAGGTGTCAGAACTTTTTCAGATAGTGGCAGGTAAATATAAAAACATTTTATAAGCCTACCCCCTCCTATTTAATAAAGGTTAGTGTGGCTTGTTAGACAATCATAAGGTAAACTGTTTTTTTGTAGGGGGGGTGGGTTCTTAGGGGTATTGTGTTTGAATCGCCGATTTGTCACTGGGTGTTTAGAGTTCCGAATTGCAGATTTTTAAACAATTTTTCGAAACCTGAACTTTTCTTCAAACCGAAACATTCCAAACTCGAAAACTTTTGAGTGGGAAATTGTCAGTCCCTAAAATCAAAAAATGTTAAATGTTAGTGAAAATTCCCAAAAATTTCCAATTCACCTGGATTTTCGTAAATTTAATAGGTTCTGCAGAACTGCTATCGAACAAAACTAAGACGGGTTTCCTCTTTAAATGTCTGACATTTCATAATGTTTACCTTATAGGGTGTAAGGCAACCAACAAGGTAATAAAAGAACTCCCTTAATTATAGACACGGATATTTACGGGTGGTTTTAGTAAACCAGTTTTTATTTGCCAGACATTGCAGACATATTTCCTAAGTATTTTACTGGCTACAAGAAAGTGGCAGATGTTAAAAGCATGTGCAAGGCCGATTTGAGACATGTGTATTGCCATATAATGCTGGCAGACCAGATTGGTCTGGACAGGGGAGTAAGACCAAACGACTCCTCTGTGCACAATACACAGGGGTTGGGTCCTTCGGAGTGCAATGCATTGTGTTTTCGCACAAGGGAAAAAAAAGGGGGGAGAAAATGAAGAAGAGGGGAGGGGGGGGGGCAACTGGCATCCTTTCCAGAGTTTTTACATTGAGCGGGGCAAAGTTAGCTGGAAGGAAAGGTTTAAAAAAAAAAATAATTTATACCATAGACACTTAGGATACAGTCAGGGTTGAGCTTTCAGGGGTCACATTGTATCCGGAATTACTGAGAATAATCACTCGAAAATATTAACCGATCTTGCCAGGTTTTCAGATCAAGGCTAGATCCCATCATATGACCTTGATAGTTCCAACCCTACCCATTAATGTCTGTATAACAGTACATATAACATAGTATTGGAGGTTGTATAAAGACATACGTCTCTAAGTCCAACCTTTATACCTACCCATAATGTCTGTATAACAGTTACATAGTATAACATAGTATTGGAGGTTGTAAAAGACATACGTCCATCTAGTCCAACCTTTATACCCTTACCCATAATGTCGTTAACAGTTACATAGTAACATAGTATTGGAGTTGTTATAAGACATACGTCCATCTAGTCCAACCTTATATCCTACCCATAATGTCGTATAACGTTACATTAGTAACATAGTATTGGAGTTGTATAAAGACATACGTCATCTAGTCCAACTTATACCCTACCCATAATGTCTGTATAAGTTATATAGTAACATAGTAATTGGAGGTTGATAAAGACTATTCGTCCATCTAGTCCAACCTTTATACCCTACCATAATGTCTGTATAACAGTTACATAGACATAGATTGGAGGTTGTATAAAGACATTCGTCCATCTATCCAACCTTATACCCTACCATAATGTCTGTATAACAGTTACATAGAACATAGTATTGGAGTTGTATAAGACATACGTCCTCTAGTCCACCTTTATACCCTACCCATAATGTCTGTTAACAGTTACATAGTAACATAGTATGGATGGTTGTATAAAGACATACGTCCATCTAGTCAACTTTATACCCTACCCATAATGTCTGTCTAACAGATTATGTAACATAGTATTGGAGGTTGATAAAGACATATGTCCATCTAGTCCAACCTTTATACCCTACCATAATGTCTGTATAACAGTTACATAGTAACATAGTATTGGAGTTGTATAAAGACATCGTCCATCTAGTCCAACTTTATTACCCTACCCATAAGTCTGTATAACAGTTACACAGTAACAAGTATTGGAGTGTTGAATAAAGACATACTGTCCATCTAGTCCAACCTTTGTACCCTACCCATAATGTCTGTCTAACAGTATATAGAACATAGTATTGGAGGTTGAATAAGACATATGTCCATCTAGTCCAACCTTTATACCCTACCATAATGTCTTTAAACAGTTATACAACATAGTATTAGGTGTTGTATAAGCATATGTCCATCTAGTCCTAAACTTTATACCCTACCCATAATGTCTGTCTAACAGTTACATATAACATAGTATTGGAGGTTGATAAAGACATATGTCCATCTAGTCCAACCTTTATACCCTACCATAATGTCTGTATAACAGTTACATAGTAAACATAGTATGGTGTGTTATAAAGACATACGTCCATCTAGTCTAAACTTTATACCCTACCCATAATGTCTGTCTAACGTTATATAAACATAGTATGGGGTTGAATAAAGACATATGTCCATCTAGTCCAACCTTTTACCCTACCCATAATGTCTGTATAACAGTTATATAGTAACATAGTTTGGAGGTTGATATAAGACATAACGTCCATCTGTCCAACCTTTATACCCTCCATAATGTCTGTCTAACAGTTATATATAACATAGATTGGAGGTTTGAATAAGACATAGTCCATCTAGTCCAACCTTTATACCCTACCCATAATGTCTGTTAACAGTTACATAGTATATGGAGTTGTATAAAGACATACGTCTATCTAGTCCACCCTTTATACTCTCACATAATGTCTGTATAACAGTTACATAGTAACATAGTATTGAGGTTGTATAAGACATACTTCCATCTAGTCCAACCTTTATACCTACCCATAATGTCTGTATAACAGTTACATAGTAACATAGTATTGGAGGTTGTATAAAGACTCGTCTATCTAGTCCAACCTTTATACCCAATAATGTCTGTATAACAGTTTATAGTAACATAGTATTGGAGGTTGTATAAAGACATAGCCATCTAGTCCAACCTTTTACCTACCCATAATGTCTGTATAACAGTTAACATAGTATTAGAGGTTGTATAAGACATACGTCATCTAGTCCAACCTTTATACCCTACCCATAATGTCTGTATAAACAGTTACATAGTAACATAGTATTGGAGGTTGTATAGACATACGTCCATCTAGTCCAACTTTATATCTACCCATAATGTCTGTATACAGTTACATAGTAACATAGTATTGGAGGTTGTATAAAGACATACGTCCATCTAGTCCAACCTTTATACCCTACCCATAATGTCTGTTAACAGTTACATAGTAACAAGTATTGGAGGTTTGTATAAAGACATACGTCCATCTAGTCCAACACTTTATACCCTACCCATAATGTCTGTATAACAGTTACATAGTAACATAGTATTGGAGGTTGTATAAAGAACGTCATCTAGTCCAACCTATATACCCTACCCATAATGTCTGTATAACAGTTATAGTACATAGTATTGGAGGTTGTATAAAGAACTAAGATCATCTAGTACCAACCTTTATACCCTACCCATAATGTCTGTATAACAGTTACATAGTACATAGTATTGGAGGTTGATAAAGACAATGTCCATCTAGTCCAACTTTATACCCTACCATAATGTCTGTTCATCAGTTATAGTAACATATATTGGAGTTGTATAAGACATAGTTCCATCTAGTCCAACCTTTATACCCTACCATAATGTCTGTATAACAGTTATATAGTAACATAGTATTGGAGGTTGTATAAAGACATACGTCCATCTAGTCCAACCTTTATACCCTACCCATATGTTTCGAACAGTTACTAACCATAGTATGTTCTGGAGGTTGTTAAAGACATATGTCCATCTAGTCCACATTTATACCCTACCCATAATGTCTGTCTAAGTTATATAGTACATGTATTGGAGGTGTATAAAGACATTCGCATCTAGTCCAACCTTTATACCCTATCCATAATGTCTGTCTAACAGTTAATAGTAACATAGTATTGGATGTTGTATAACGACATCGTCCATCTAGTCAACCTTATACCCTACCCATAATGTCTGTCTAACAGTTTATAGTAACATAGTATATTGAGGTTGTATAAGACATACCATCTAGTCCAACCTTTATACCTACCCTAATGTCTGTATAACAGTTACATAGACAAGTATTGGAGTTGATAAAGACATCGTCAATAGTCTAACCTTATACCACCCATAATGTCTGTATAACGTAATAGTAACATAGATTGGAGTTGATAAAGACATAGTCCATCTAGTCCAACCTTTATACCCTACCCCAATGTTGTATAACAGTTACATAGTAACATATTGGATGTTGTATAAAGACATACGTCCATCTAGTCCACCTTTATACCCTACCCATAATGTCTGTATAACAGTTACATAGTATAGTATTGGAGGTTGAGAAAGACATATTCCATCTAGTCCACCTTTATACCCTACCCATAATGTCGTATAACAGTTACATAGTAACATAGTATTGGAGGTTGTATAAGACATACGTCCATCGTCAACCTTTATCCCTACCCCATAATTCTGTATAACAGTTACATAGTAACATAGTATTGAGGTTGTATAAAGACATTCCCATCTAGTCCAACCTTTATACCCTACCCATAATGTCTGTATAACAGTTACATAGTAACATAGTATTGGAGGTTGTATAAAGACATATGTACCATCTAGTCCAACCTTTATACCCTACCCAAATGTCTGTAAACAGTTACATAGTAACATAGTTTGAGGTGTTGTATAAGACATACGTCCATCTAGTCCAACTTTTTACCCTACCCATATGTCTGTATAACAGTTACCATAGTAACATAGTATTGGAGGTTGTAAAGACATTACTCCATCTAGTCCAACCTTTATACCAACCCTAATGTCTGTAAACAGTTACATAGTAACATAGTATTGGAGGTTGTATAAAGACATACGTCATCTAGTCCAACCTTTATACCCTACCCATAATGTCTGTATAACAGTACTAGTAACATAGTATTGGAGGTGTATAAAGACATACGTCCATCTAGTCCAACCTTTATACCCTACCCATAAGTTGTCTAACAGTTACTAGTAACATAGTATTGGAGGTTGTATAAAGACATACGTCCATCTAGTCCAACCTTATACCTACCATAATGTCTGTCTAACAGTTACATAGTAACATAGTATTGGAGGTTGTATAAAGACATACGTCCATCTAGTCCAACCTTTATATCCTCTACCCATAAGTCTGTCTAACGTTACATAGTAATAAACATAGTATTGGAGGGTATAAAGACATACGTCCATCTAGTCCCACCTTTATACCCTACCCATAATGTCTGATAACAGTTACATAGTAACATAGTATTGGAGGTTGTATAAGACATTCGTCCATCTAGTCCAACCTTTATACCTACCCATAATGTCTGTTACAGTTAATAGTACATGTATGTGAGGTTGTATAAAGACATATGTCCATCTAGTCCAACCTTTTACCCTACCCATAATGTCTGTATAACAGTTACATAGTAACATAGTATTGGATGGTTGTATAAAGACATACGTCCATCTAGTCTCAACCTTTATACCCTACCAAATGTCTGTAACAGTTTATAGTAAAATAGTATTGGAGGGTGATAAAGACATATGTCCATCTAGTCCAACCTTTATACCCTACCATAATGTCTGTATAACAGTTACATAGTAACATAGTATTGGAGGTTGTATAAAACATACGTCCATCTAGTCCACTTTATACCCTACCATAATGTCTGTACTACAGTTAACATTAACATAGTATGAGGTGGATAAAGACATCGTCCATCTCAGTCCAACCTTGTACCCTACCCATAATGTCTGTATACAGTTAATAGTAACATAGTATTGGAGTTGATAAAGACATACGTTCCATCTAGTCCAACCTTTATACCCTATCCCATAATGTCTGTTAACAGTTATATAGTAACATAGTATTGGAGGTTGTATAAAGCATAGTCCATCTAGTCAAACCTTTATACCCACCATAATGTCTGTATAACAGTTAATAGTAACATAGTATTGGAGTTGTATAAAGACATACGTCCATCTAGTCAACCTTTACCCTACCCATAATGTCTGCTATAACAGTTATATAGTAACAAGTATGGAGGTTGTATAAAGACATATGTCCATCTAGTCCAACCTTTATACCTACCCATAATGTCTGTATAACAGTTTACATAGAACATAGATGGAGGTTGTTAAAGACATACGTCCATCTAGTCTCAACCTTATACCTACCCATAATGTCTGTATACAGTTACACAATAAACATAGTATTGGAGTTGTATAAAGACATATGTCCATCTAGTCAACCTTTTTAACCTACCACATAATGTCTGTTTAACAGTTATATAGTAACATAGTATGGATGGTTGTATAAAAGCATAGTCCATCTAGTCCAACCTTTATCCCTACCCATAAGTCTGTATAACAGTTATAGTAACTAGTATTGGAGGTTGTATAAAACATAGTCCATCTAGTCCAACCTTTATACCCTAACCCATATGTCTGTATAACAGTTTACATAGTAACATAGTATTGGGTTGTATAAAGACATACGTCCATCTAGTCCAACCTTATACACCTACCCATAATGTCTGTATAACAGTTACTAGTAACATAGTATTGGAGGTTGATTAATAAAGACATATCCCCATCTAGTCCAACCTTTATACCCTACCCTAATGTCTGTATAACAGTTACATAGTACATAGTATTGGAGTTGTATAAAGACAATACGTCATCTAGTCCTAACATTTATTACCTACCCATAATGTCTGTTTAACAGTTACATAGTAACATAGTATGGAGGTTGATAAAGACATACGTACCATCTAGTCCAACGTTATACCCTACCATAATGTCTGTTATACAGTTACATAGTACATAGTATTGGAGGTGTATAAAAGACATACGTCCATCTAGTCCAACCTTTATAATCCTACCCATAATGTCTGTCTAAACAGTAATATAACATAGTATTGAGTTGTTTAAAGACATACTGTCCATCTGTTCCAACCTTTATACCCTACCCATAATGTCTGTATTCGTATAAAGTTATAAACATATATTGGAGGTTGTATAAAGACCATCGTCATCTAGTCCACCTTTATACCTCCCATAATGTCTGTTATAACAGTTATATGACATGTATTGAGGTTGTATAAAGACATTGTCCATCTAGTCAACCTTTATACCCTACCCATAAGGTCTGTACTAACAGTTACATAGTACATAGTTTGGTGTTGTATAAAGACAACGTCCATCTAGTCAAACTTTTCCCTACCCCTAAGTGTCTGTTAACAGTTATATAGTAACATAGTATTGGAGGTTGAATAAAGACATATGTCATCTAGTCCAACCTTATAACCTACCCAAATGTCGTTACAGTTACATAGTAACATAGTATTGGAGGTGTGATAAGACATACGTCCATCTAGTCAACCTTTTACCCTACCCATAATGTCTGTATAACAGTTAACATAACAACATAGTATTGTCTAGGTTGTAAAGACATATGTCCATCTAGTCCAACTTTATACCACCCCTAATGTCTGTCTATAAACAGTTATATTAGTAACAGTATTGGAGGTTGATAAGACATGTCCATCTAGTCCAACCTTTAACCTACCTAATGTCTGTCTAACAGTATATAGTAAAATAGTATTCTGGTGTTGTTAAAGACATAGTCCATCTATCCAACCTTTATACCCTACCCATAATGTCTGTCTAACAGTTATTATAAACATAGTATGGAGGTTGTTAAGACATAACGTCTCTCTAGTCACCCTTTATACCTCACATAATGTCTGTATAACAGTTATATTAGTAACATAGATTGGAGGTTGTATAAAGACACGTCCATCTAGTCCAACCTTTATACCCTACCATAATGTCTGTTCATAACAGTTACATAGTATTGGAGGTTGTATAAAGACATACGTCATCTAGTCCAACCTTATATCCCTACCATAATGTCTGTATACGTTACATAGTAACATAGTATTGGAGGTTGATAGACATACGTTTCCATCTAGTCAACCTTATACCCTACCCATAATGTCTGTATAACAGTTACATAGTACATAGTATTGGAGGTGTGTATAAAGACATACGTCCATCTAGTCCAAACTTTACTACCTACCATAATGTCTGTATAACAGTTACATAGTAACATAGTATTGGAAGTTGTATAAGACATACGTCATCTAGTCCAACCTTTATACCCTACCCATAATGTCTGATAACAGTTAATAGTAACATAGTATTGGAGGTTGTATAAAGACATAATCCATCTAGTCCAACCTTTATAACTACCCATAATTCTGTCTAACAGTTACATAGTAACATAGTATTGGAGGTTGTATAAAGACATACGTCATCTCAGTCCAACCTTTATACCCTACCCATAATGTCGTATAACAGTTACATTAGTAACATAGTATTGAGGTTGTATAAAGACATTCGTCCATCTAGTCCAACTTTATACCCTACCCATAATGTCTGTATTACAGTTACATAGTAACATAGTATTGGAGGTTGTATAAAGACATTGTCCATCTAGTCCAACCTTTATACCCTACCCATAATGCTGTATAAACAGTTACATAGTAACATAGTATTGGATTTGTATAAAGACATACGTCCATCTAGTCTAACTTTATACCCTACCCATAATGTCTCTAACAGTTATATAGAACATAGTATTGAGGGTTGATAAAGATATATACATCTAGTCCAACCTTATACCCTACCCATAATGTCTGTATAACAGTTACATAGTACATAGTATTGGAGGTTGAATAAAGACATACGTCTATCTAGTCCAACCTTTATACCCTACCCATAATGTCGTCTAACAGTTATATACTAACATAGTATTCTAGGTTGTCAAAAGACATATGTCCATCTAGTCCAACCTTTATACCCTACCCATAATGTCTGTCTAATAGTTATATAGTAACATAGTATTGGAGGTTGTATAAAGACATACGTCTATCTAGTCCAACCTTTATACTCTTACATAATGTTGTTCTAACAGTTATATAGTAACATAGTATTAGGTTGTATAAAGACAATGTATCTAGTCCCACCTTTATACCCTACCATAAGTCTGTCTAACAGTTATATAGTAACATAGTTATTTAGGTTGTATAAAGACATACGTCCATCTAGTCCCAACCTTTATAACCTACCCATAATGTCTGTATAACAGTTACATAGTAACATAGTATTGGAGGTTGAATAAAGACATATGTCCATCAGTCCAACCTTTACCCTACCCATAATGTCTGTTATCAGTTATATAGTAACATAGTATTGGAGGTGATAAAGACATACGTCCATCTAGTCCAACTTTATACCTACCCATAAGTCGTCTAACAGTTATACTAAACATAGTATTTAGGTTGTATAAAGACTATGTCCATCTAGTCCAACCTTTATACTACCCATAATGTCTGTCTAACAGTTATATAGTAAAATAGTATTGGAGGGTATAAAGACATATGTCTATCTAGTCCAACCTTTATACCTACACATAATGTCGTTCTAACAGTTATATAGTAACATAGTATTCAGGTTGTATAAGACATATGTCCATCTAGTCCAACCTTTTACCCTAACCATAATGTCTGTCTAACAGTTATATAGTAACATAGTATTCTAGGTTGTATAAAGAAATACGTCCATAGTCCAACCTTTATAACCTACCCATAATGTCTGTATAAACGTTACATAGTAACATGTATTGGAGTTGAATAAAGACATATGTCCATCTAGTCACAACCTTGTACCCTACCCATAATGCTGTCTATCAGTATATAGTAACATAGTATTGGAGTTGAATAAAGACATACGTCCATCTAGTCCAACCTATACCCTAACCATAATGTCTGTCAAACAGTTATATATAACATAGTATTCTAGGTTGTATAAAGACATATGTCCATCTAGTCCACCTTTATACCCTACCCAAATGTCTTTCTAATAGTTATATAGTAACTAGTATTGGAGGTTGTATAAAGACATACGTCCATCTAGTCCAACCTTTATACCTACCCATAATGTCTGTATCAGTTATATAGTAACATAGTATTGGAGGTTGAATAAAGACATACGTCCATCTAGTCCAACCTTTATACCCTATCCATAATGTCTATCTAACAGTTATATACTAACATAGTATTCTAGGTTGTCTAAAGACATATGTCCATCTAGTCCAACCTTTATACTACCCATAATGTCGTATAACAGTTACATAGTACATGTATTGGAGGTTGTATAAAGACATGTCCATCAGTCCAACCTTTATACCCTACCCATAATGTCTGTTATAACAGTTACATAGTAACTAGTATTGGAGTTGTATAAAGACATACGTCAATCTAGTCAACTTTATACCCTACCCATAATGTCTGTCTAACAGTTATATAGTAACATAGTATGGAGGTTGATAAAGACATATGTCCATCTAGTCCAACCCTTATACCCTACCCAAATGTCTGTAAACAGTTACATAGTAACATAGTATTGGATGTTGTATAAAGACATACGTCCATCTAGTCTAAACTTTAACCCTAACCATAATGTCTGTATAAACGTTTAAGATAACATAGTATTGGAGGTTGAATAAAGACATAGTCCATCTAGTCCAACCTTTATACCCTACCCATAATGTCTGTATAACAGTTACATAGTAACATAGTATTGGATGTTATAAAGACATACGTCCATCTAGTCAACTTTATACCCTACCCAATAAGGTCGTCTAACAGTTAATATAGTAACTAGTATTGGAGTTGAATAAAGACATATGTCCATTAGTCCAACCTTTTACCCTACCCATAATGTCGTCGTAACAGTAATAGTAAACATAGTATTGGAGTTGTATAAAGACATACGTCATCTAGTCCAACCTTTATCCCTACCCATAATGTCGTATAACAGTTACATAGTAACATAGTGATTGATGGATAAAGAATACCCATCTAGTCCAACCTTATACCCTACCCATAATGTCTGTATAACAGTATAATAGTAAACATAGTATGGGTTGTATAAAGACTATATGTACATCTAGTCCAACCTTTTTTCCTACCCATAATGTCTGTATAACAGTTAATAGTAACATAGTTTGGGGTTGTATAAAGACATACGTAATCAGTCCAACCTTTATACCTACCCATAATGTCGTATAACAGTTACATAGTCACATAGTATTGAATGTTGTATAAAGACATACCCCCATCTAGTCCAACCTTTATACCCAACCCATAATGTCTGTATAACAGTTACATAGTAACATAGTATTGGAGGTTGTATAAAGACATATAGTACATCTAGTCCAACCTTTATATCCTACCCATAATGTCTGTATAACAGTTACATAGTAACATAGTATTGGAGGTTGTATAAAGACATACGTACATCTAGTCCAACCTTTATACCCTACCCATAATGTCTGTATAACAGTTACATAGTAACTAGTATTGGAGGTTGTATAAAGACATACGTCCATTAGTCCAACCTTTATACCTACCCATAATGTCTGTCTAACAGTTACATAGTAACATAGTATTGGAGGTTGTATAAAGACATACGTCCATCTAGTCCAACCTTTATACCTACCCATAATGTCTGTAACAGTTACATAGTAACAAGTATTGGAGGTTGGATAAAGACATACGTCCATCTAGCCAACCTTATACCTACCCATAATGTTCTGCATAACAGTTACATAGTAACATAGTTGGAGGTTGTTATAAAGGACATTCGTCCATCTAGTCCAACCTTTATACCCTACCCATAATGTCTGTATAACAGTTACATAGACATTGATTGGAGGTTGTATAAAGACATTCGTCCATCTAGTCCAACCTTTATACCTACCCATAATGTCTGTATAACAGTTACATAGTAACATAGTATGGGATGTTGTATAAAGACATACGTCCATCTAGTCAAATTTATACCCTACCATAAGTCTGTCTAACAGTTATATATAAACATAGTATTGAGGTTGAATAAAGATATGTCCATCTAGTCCAACCTTTATACCCTACCCATAATGTCTGATAACAGTTAACAAGTAACATAGTATTGGGAGTTGTATAAAGACATACGTCCATCTAGTCAACCTTTATACCCTACCATAATGTCTGTTAACAGTTTACACAGTAACATAGTATTGGAGGTTGAATAAAGACATATGTCCATCTAGTCCAAAACCTTTTACCCTACCCATAATGTCTGTCTACAGTTATATAGTAACATAGTATTGGAGGTGATAAAGACATACGTCCATCTAGTCCAACCTTTATACCCTATCCATAATGTCTGTACTAACAGTATATACTAAACATAGTATTTAGGTTGTATAAAGACATAGTCCATCTAGTCAACCTTATACCCTACCCATAATGTCTGTATAACAGTTACATAGTAACATAGTATGGAGTTGTTATAAAGACATACGTCCATCTAGTCAACTTTATACCCTACCCATAATGTCTGTTAACAGTATATGTAACTAGTATTGGAGGTTGATAAAGACATAGTCCATCTAGTCCAACTTTATACCCTACCCATAATGTCTGTATAACAGGTACATAGTAACATAGTATTGTGTGTATAAAGACATACGTCATCTAGTTAACTTTATACCCTACCCATAATGTTGTATAACAGTTACACAGTAACATAGTATTGGAGGTTGAATAAAGACATTGTCCATCTAGTCCAACCTTTATACCCTACCCATAATGTCTGTATAACAGTTACATAGTAACAATATATTGGATGTTGTATAAAGACATACGTCCATCTAGTCTAAACTTATTACCCTACCCATAATGTTGTTAACAGTTATATAGTAACTAGTATTGGAGTTGAATAAAGACATATGTCCATCTAGTCCAACCTTTATACCCTACCCATAATGGCTGTATAACATTACATAGTAACATAGTATTGGATGTTGTATAAAGACATACGTCCATCTAGTCAACCTTTATACCCTACCATACTGTCTGTTAACAGTTACATAGTAACATAGTATTGAGTTGTATAAAGACATACCCATCTAGTCCAACCTTTAACCCTACCCATAATGTCTGTTATAACAGTTACATAGTAACATAGTATTGGAGGTTGTATAAAGACAATAGTACATCTAGTCCAACCTTTATACCTACCCATAATGTCTGGTAACAAGTTAATAGTAACATAGTATTGGAGGTTGTATAAAGACATATGTCAGCTAGTCCAACCTCCTTATACCCTACCATAATGTCTGTTAAAGTTACATAGTAACATAGTATTGGAGGTTGTATAAAGACATACGTCCATCTAGTCCAACCTTATCTCTACCCATAATGTCTGTCTAACCGTTATAGTACATAGTATTGGAGGTTGTATAAGACATAGTCATCTAGTCCAACCTTTATACCCTACCCATAATGTCTGTATAAAGTTACATAACATAGTATTGGAGGTGTATAAAGACATTCGTCCATCTAGTCCAACCTTTTACCCTACCCATAATGTCTGTGTATAACAGTTACATAGGAAATGTATTGGAGGTTGTATAAAGACATTCGTCCATCTAGTCCAACCTTTATACCCTACCCATAATGTCTGATAACAGTTACATAGTAACATAGTATTGGATGTTGATAAAGACATACGTCCATCTAGTCACCTTTATACCCTACCCATAATGTTGTTAACGTTATATATAATAGTATTAGTGTTGATAAGACATATGTCCATCTAGTCAACTTTATACCCTACCCATAATGTCTGTATAACAGTTACATAGTAACTAGTATTGGATGTTTATAAAGACATACGTCCATCTAGTCCAACTTATACCCTACCCATAATGTCTGTATAACAGTTACACAGTAACATAGTATTGGAGGTTGAATAAAGACATATGTCCATCTAGTCCAACCTTTGTACCCTACCCCTAATGTCTGTCTATCAGTTATATAGTAACATAGTATTGGAGGTTGAATAAAGACATACGTCCATCTAGTCCAACCTTTATACCCTACCCATAATGTCTGTTAACAGTTATATACTAACATAGTATTCTAGGTTGTCTAAAGACATATGTCCATCTAGTCCAACATTTATACCCTACCCATAATGTCTGTCTAACAGTTATATAGTAACATAGTATTGGAGGTTGTATAAAGACATACGTCTATCTAGTCCACCCTTTATACTTACCATAATGTTGCTAACAGTTAATAGTAAAATAGTATTGGAGGTTGTATAAAGACATACGTCCATCTAGTCCAACCTTTATACCCTACCCATAATGTCTGTCTAACAGTTACATAGTATTGGAGGTTGTATAAAGACATACGTCTATCTAGTCCACCCTTTATACTCTCAATAATGTCTGTATAACAGTACATAGTACATAGTATTGGAGGTTGTATAAAGACATACGTTCATCTAGTCCAACCTTTATACTCTACCCATAATGTCTGTATAACAGTTACATAGTAACATAGTATTGGAGGTTGTATAAAGACATACGTCCATCTAGTCCAACATTTATATCCTACCCATAATGTCTGTAAACAGTACATAGTAACATAGTATTGGAGTTGTATATAAAGAATACGTCATCTAGTCAACCTTTATACCCTACCCATAATGTCTGTAACAGTTACATAGTAACATAGATTGGAGGTTGTAAAAGACATATCCATCTAGTCCAACCTTTATACCTACCCATAATTCTGTCTAAACAGTTACATAGTAACATAGTATTGGAGGTTGATTAAAGACATCGTCCATTAGTCCAACCTTTATACCTACCCCTAATGTCTGTATAACAGTTACATAGTAACATAGTATTGAGGTGTTATAAAAGACATTGTCCATCTAGTCCAAACTTTATACCCTACCCATAATGTCTGTATTACAGTACATGTAACATAGTATTGGAGGTTGTATAAAGACATACGTCCATCTAGTCCACCTTTATACCTCTACCCATAATGTCTGTATAACAGTTAATAGTAACATAGTATTGGAGTTGTATAAAGACATAGTCCATCTAGTCCAACCTTTATACCCTACCATAATGCTGTCTAACAGTGTATATAGTAACATAGTATTGGAGGTTGATAAAAGAATATATCCATCTAGTCCAACCTTTATACCCTACCCATAATGTCTGTAAACAGTTACATAGTAACATAGTATTGGGAGGTTGTATAAAGACATACGTCTATCAGTCCAACCTTTATACCTACCCATAATGTCTGTTAACAGTTAATAGTAACATAGTATTAGGTTTGTAAAGACATATGTCATCTAGTCCAACCTTTATACCCTACCCATAAGTCTGTCTAAGTACATAGTAACATAGTTTGGAGGTTGTAAAGACATACGTCATCTAGTCCAACCTTTATACCCCATAATGTCTGTCTAACAGTTAATAGTAAACATAGTATTGGAGGTTGTATAAAGACATATGTCCATCTAGTCAACCTTTAACCCTACCCATAAAGTCTGTCTAACAGTTAATAGTAACATAGTATTAGTTGTATAAAGACATACGTCCATCTAGTCCAACCTTTATAAACCTACCCATATGTCTGTATACAGTTACTATATAACATAGTATTGGAGGTTGAAAGACATATGTCCATCTAGTCCAACCTTTATACCTAATAATGTCTGTTTACAGTTATATAGTAACATAGTATTGGAGGTTGAATAAAGACTACGTCCATCTAGTCCAACCTTTATACCCTACCCATAATGTCTGTTAACAGTTATATATAACATAGTAGGTCGGTTGTATAAAGACATATGCCATCTAGTCCAACCTTTATACCCTAACCATAATGTCTTGTCTAACAGTTATATAGTAACATAGTATTGGAGGTGTATAAAGACATGTTCATCTAGTCCAACCTTTATCCTACCATAATGTCTGTCTAACAGTTATATAGTAACATAGTATTCAGGTTGTATAAAGACATATGTCCATCTAGTCCAACCTTTATACCCTACCATAATGTCTGTCTAACAGTTATATAGTAACATAGTATTCTAGGTTGTATAAAGACATATGTCCATCTTCCAACCTTATTAACCTACCATAATGTCTGGTATAACAGTTACATAGAACATAGTATTGGAGGTTGATAGAAGGACATATGTCCACTAGTCCAACCTTTGTACCCTACACATAATGTCTGTCTACAGTTATATAGTAACATAATTGAGGTTGTATAAAGACATACGCCATATGCAACCTTTATACCTTACCCATAATGTCTGTGTCTAACAGTTATATACTAACATAGTATTCTAGTTGTATAAAGACATTGTCCATCTAGTCCAACCTTTATACCCTACCCATAATGTCTGTCTAACAGTTAATAGTAACATAGTTTGAGGTTGTATAAAGACATATGTCCATCTGTCCAACCTTTATACCTACACATAAAGTCTGTCTAACAGTATATAGTAATGAGTTTAAGGTTGTATAAAGACATATGTCCTCTAGTCCAACCTTTTACCCTACCCATAATTCATGTCTCTAACAGTTATATAGTAAACATAGTATTTCAAGGTTTGTTTATATAAAGCTATATGTCCATCTAGTCCAACCTTTTTATACACCTACCATATTGTCTGTACTAACAGTTACTATAGTCCTAGTATTGGAGGTTGTAATAAACCATCGTCCATCTGTCCAACCTTTATACCCTACCCATAATTTGTCTGATAACAGTTACATAGTAACAATAGTATTCTAGGTTTGTTATGTAAAGGAACATATGTCCATCTAGTTCCAACCTTTTTATACCCTACCCATAAGTCTGTCTAACAGTTATCATAGTAAACTAGTATTGGAGGTTGTATAAAGACATGCGTCCATCATAGTCCAACCTTCTTTTCAGTTAATAGTCACAGAACACTAATATCCAACATCTCGTAAAACATTTCCGGCAGAACAATTCTAATATCCACACCATAACGCACTGCACAGACAATTCTAATATCCAACACCGTATTAAGCCACTGCACCAATAAAAGCAACAAGAACCAATCTAATATCCAACACCGTAACGCCACCGCATCACAGAACCCAATCTAAAGATCCAACACCGTTAACACACACTGCACAGAACAAATCTAATATCCAAACACCGTAACACACTGCACAGAAACAACATCTAATATCCAACACCGTAAACACACACGCACAGAACAATCTAATATCCAACCACCGTAAACGCACCGACACAGCACAGAACAATCTAATATCCAACACCGTAACACACATTTGCAGAAAGAACAATCTAATATCCAACAACCGTAACGCACTCATGACAGAACAATCTAATATCCAACCCGTAACACACCGCACAAAAAAAATCTAAATCTCCAACACGTAACGCACCGCACAGAACAACTAAATCCAACAGAAAAACGCACACCAGAACAACGAAACAACACCGAAACAACCACACAAACACAACCAACACCAAAATAACACACCACAGAACAACACAACAAAACACGAACAAAGCACAGAACAACGAAAACAAAAACACGCCCCCCGTAACACACTGCACAAAGAACAATCTAATACCAAACACCGTAACACACACTGCACCCAGAACAACAAACATCTAATATCAACACCATAACGCACTGTACAGAAAAAATCTAATCCAACACCGAACAACACTGCACACAGAGACAATCTAATATCCAACACCGTAAACACATGCACAGAACAATCTTAATATCTCATAACACTGTAATAACAACACTGCACAGAACAATCATCAAATATCACACCTAACGCACTGCCACAGAACAACTAATATCCAAACACCCGTAACACACTGCACAGAAACAATCTATATCCAACACCGTAAACACACTTCACAGAACAATAATCAATCAACACCGTAACGCACTGCACAGAACAATCTAATACCAAACACCGTAAACACACTGCACAGAACAACAATAATATCCAAACACCGTAACACACCGCACAAACACATCTAATCTCTAACACCGTAACGCACTGCACAGAACAATCTCATATCCAACACCGGAACACACTGCACAGACACACAATCTAAGATATCCAACACCGTAACGCACCGCACAGAAACATCTAATATCCAACACCGTAACCACTGCACAGAAAATCTAATATCCAACACCGTAACACACTGCCAGAAAACAATCTATATCCAAACCGTAACGCACTGCACAGAACAATCTAATATCCAACACCGTAACCACTGCACAAGAACAATCTAATATCCAACACAGTAACACCCTGCACAGAACAATCTAATATCCACCACACCGTAACACATGCCACAGAACAACCAAATCTAATATCCAACAACGTAACACACCACACTGCACAGAACAAAATCTAATCTCCAACACCGTAACAACTGCACAGAACATCTAATATCCAAAACCCGTAACACACTGCACAGAACAATCATCTAATATCAAACACTGTAACACACTGCACAGAACAATCTAAATCAAAACCGAACACACCCACGAACAATCTAATATCCAACACCGTAACGCACTGCACAGAACAAACTCTAATATCCACACAGTAATAACACACTGCAACAGAACAATCTAATTATCCAACACCGTAACACACTGCAAGAACAATCTAATATCCAACACCGTAACACACTGCACAGAACAATCTAATATCCAAAACCGTAACATACGCAAAGAACAATCTAATATCCAACACCGTAACACACTGCACAGAACAATCTAAATATCCAACACCGTAATAAACACACTGCACAGAACATCTAATATCCAACACACGTAAACACTGGCACAGAACAATCTAATATCCAACACAGGTAACACACTGCACAGAACAATTAATTCCAACACAGTAAACACACTGCACAGAACACATCTAATCTCCAACACAGAACACACTGCCACAGAACAATCTTTTCTGAGATTGTGTGTTACAATCTTTTCCTGTCTTTGATGTGGATTTTGTTCAGAGACCCCGCCGTCTGTACTTGTTGCATTATCAGCCCAGATTCTCTTGACTTGTCCGTGCACGGACCTAATCTGACAGTCTGACGATAAGTATAGCTACCTTAAGGGAATGCAATGTGCTTCTACTTTTGAGAGGGTGGCTATTGCTGCTGTCACACTTGTGACTATTGCACATGATTCCTGAGATGTTAAATCTATTGATATTGATATATTTTTTTGCTTTTTTTCATCATTTTAATATAATATAATAAAAGATGTTTTTAGACTTTTTAAACCTTCATACTCTAGACTTTTTTTTTTGTTGATGTGACTATGTATTGTAGTGACAGATTGGCAAACAAAGTAATGTAGAGCACTATGGACAGCTGGGTACATGATTACATTATGACTATAACCCGCCCGGACGTGATTGGATAGCAGGCTCCTTAAATAGTAGGAATTCCTGAAACCAGAGCGCCATTGAAAAATTCTATTAGCAAAACGCGTTGGGGGTGCTGGGTCCCCCATCTACCCATCATGTCTCTGGTCTCCAAAAAAGTAGCGTAGTTGATACTCTGCATACTTTGTAATTCCTGTGCACGCACTATGTGACTGACTTACTGCTAAGTATATATGGCTATAGGCTTATATTCATTGTGACTATGTACTGTATATGGCGCCAGTATATGTTGCCAGGTTATAACAACTTTAGTAGGGGATCTTTATGGGTTCCTTGTATCAATATTATTTTTGGTGTAATAATTTTGGATATTTTGATAATAACTTTTAAGATGAGAAATAAATATATGTTGTAGGCCACATATCCGTGGTTTTCTTAGTATGCATTGAGATTGATTTTTAGGATTGGCTACTTTTTTTGCATTAGTTAAGTATCATGGATCCAGTGCATCTATGAGAAATTGTAATACAATATTGTGATATTCCAATATAACATTGCATTGTTACGTGTATGGCCACAATATCGTCTAGATCCCATACAGTCTAAATTGTATTTATTATTTGTTGAAACTATTCGTCTTACTATGGTGCATGGGGAATGGACAATGCAAGAAAACTTAATAAGGTTTATCCACATAAAGGATCACACAGAAACCTCAAATATTACACTTTCATTCATTCAATTTATACTTACCCCTTAAAAAGACAATGTGACTATGTCGGTTTGATCTCCAATAACGTTCCTATTCCAGCTGTTTGAAAATCTCTGGTAACAAGGGGATTGTATCATTTTATACAATAAAAAGGCCAAATTGTTCTTTGTGTGATTAGTGAAGAAGATAAAAGTTGGTCCCATCTTAATATGGGTTTCTTAAAGGGTAAGTACACCGTAAAAACAACTTAATGTTACTGGCTAGCTGTGGCTTTGAATATAAATGTGGTGGGGTTTTTGGGCCTATTACCGGTACCCTCCCATACCCACATCTAGCCAGTAACATAAAGTGTACACTGTACATACCCTTTAATAGTCAGAAATCTAAAGGGAAACATAGCTAAACCTTGACAAAATTTTAAGGGAAAATACTGTTCTACTTACCTTCCAGGTTCCTGCTTTTAGTATTGTAACTATTGTGCTCCTGTGTGTCTCAATTCAATTTTCAATGCAACACAATTGCTGTAATGTTTCTAAAATGTTTGAGAAAACACTAAACTGATTTGTTCAGTTTATGCCTTAAAGTATTAAAGGGGAATTTTATTCCTGCAGCAATGACAGTTTTCAAGCTCCTCTTCCTCCTTCAGGTCAGAGATGGGACAATTGTCAGTGACAGTGTCTGTGGGAGGAGTTAGAAATGATACTGCATGGTATCGCTCATAGGAAACTCTTTGTAAAAGAAGATTGTTTTTCCCTAATACAGTCTTTCCTGAGTTCCTATTGCTTTGCAGTATATGAATATGCATACACAAGATTGCGTTTTACTGTGCACTGGACACAAGAAAACACAACATGGGGAATGCAATTTTATAGAGTGTCCACTTGTCTCCGCAAAGCATAAAACACACATCAGCTGCAATGTCAGCATCAACCAATTAGATGTTATGTAAGTGCTGTAACCCAATAAAAGCTAATATCTCATTGGCTGCTGCAAATTAAAGAGCATAGGCAACCTACTTATTAATCTGTCTGCCGGCAGGGGGGGGAATAGAAAAGATAAAATCTATATTGCGATTAAATCCATACAATATAATATATAAATAAACAGCAAACATATAAATATGTCCAACTACACAATGTTGTCTAATATGTAGCAGATCCCATGGTAGATATGTCTTTTTCTATACTAATCCAGTGGGGATAATCTGGAGTACAATGTGTAGAAAGGTATCTACTTGAGTATCAGATGTAGGCTCATCAAAGCTCAAGCACTATAATTAAAGGGCAAGGTGGCATTATGTTTTTGACCTATTTATCTTCCCATCATTAATTAACTTCCTGCATTTCAAGCCCTGTTGATTGCAATTCAATATTTATCTTTATTGAGATGTTGTCAGCTGTCGGGACCTTCCAGAAACACCCTCCTTTTGCCATCTCTCTACTAAATGTTCTACTTTTCCTTATTCATTTACTTTTTGAAAGATGATCGAAAACAAATGTGGTCCGAAAATTCAATCCCAAGTGTGAGCAGTTATTATTATTGTGGATTTATATAGCACCAACATCTTCTGTGGTGCTTTACAATTACATGTAAACATTCACATGCTCTGCCCCGAAGAGCTTACAATCTAAGCACATTTATTGGAACATACAACCTATCAGTATGTCTTTATGATTGTGGGGGAAAACTGAGTGCCAGGAGGAAACCCACGCAAACATGGTGAGAACATACAAACTCCTTGTTAAAATTTCTGAGCCCCGAGACACACGCAAGCCCCAAGACACAAGCAAACACCATCTAAATGCAAAGTGAGTCTATAGTATGTAACGTAATAGAGTTTAGAGGACAATAAAAACCCTCAAACCCAACCCCCCCATGTAAACTACCCTAGTGATTTATGTCCAAATCGCAAGCCCTGAATAATTAAAGAAATTGGAGCTTCCTGTCTGTCCAATACCTAGTTTATGGAAAGATGCACTCTGCACAAAGTGATTAGATATACCTCCAGGGATGAGGCCCTGGCATTTTAGGCCAGAGGCACCCAATAATAATGTCTGATATATAATAAACATTGTTATCTGGGATAACTTCCAGGGGATCAGCCAAGTGGCCATAGGGATCCCGCTAACTAAGCGCCCCTACTTGTTACTCTTCTTCCTCCCTCAGATACTGCCTCCCAAGGCAACTACTTTGAATAAAGCAGGGAGTCACTTCCAATAGGTTAATCCTAAACACAGTGAACCAGATTTGGCCTGGCCTGTTTACTAGAGATCTATCCAATATGGTTCCCCAACCATGTCAAAACAACAATCTGATTTAATTCCATAGTTGTCTCTGGTAGCATTGTCTTGGGACTTCTATGAGATTTTGGGTGATATTTAGCCCAAACCAAGTTGTATCTCAGACAATTGTCCAACATTCCTATTTGATGCCCATGGCTGATACTTCATTGGTTTAAAATAAAAGCTCTTTTGCTTGAACTCATGTAAATTGTGCTTATTATTTGTATTACAAAAATGAGTATTATGATTAAATATTTGTGGAAAGGTTAGATATAGGGAGATGTGAAAGGCAGCCATCTTGGTTATACATTTGGTTACGGTTGTATTGTGTCGTAACCCAAGATGCATCTCTTCCATTTAACTCAGCTTCTGAGTTCCCCTATTAAAGGAGTCATCTCTGTTTGGCAATTTGAATTGGTTTCGTTCACAAAAAAGTTCATTTATATTTTTTCCATTTTTAAAAATTTTCCAAACTCAAAACTTTTCATCGAAAATCGAAACATTGGAAAATTATATTTGAAAAATTGAAAATATCTATTAAAAAAATTGTTGAAAATATAATTCGAAAAATTCTGATTCAATTGGATTTTAGGAACTTCAATAGGAACCGATATCGTTCACCTCAGACTAATAGGGAGATACAATAAAGTATATATTGTATATAGTAATATGTGTAAAGCAGACGTTACCCGATGTCATATTGCATTATACTAAAGTAGAGATTTTCATAATTTCATATCAGGTTCCAGCATCTTTAATGGAAATCGATGCAATATGCGAAACTTTAAAGTTTTGCAGTATTATGTAGCGTAAAACCTACCGTCTCTGAAATGGAGACATAAGCCAATGCTTCTTACCTGACCGTGACGCAGTAAATCGTGCAAACTGATTACTGCATCACATGATCTCAAGCAGGTAAGTAACATGACTTTGAAGGGCAACTAAATTAATAAGGGGAATGGGGGGGCTCGACTATGCAGGCAGATTAGACAAGTTAGGGCTGTTTACATTGGAGACGCAACGTTTGTATGGGCATATGATCACTTTATACAAATATATTAATGGGCCATACAGTAAACTCTCTGGTGCATTGTTCACTAATAGGTCATATCAGAGGACACGTGGACATCCTTTAAGGTTGGAAGAAAAGAAGTTTCATCTTCAGGTTAGGAGAGGTTTCTTTACAGTGATAACGGTGAAACTGTGGAACTGTCTTCCAGCAGATGTGGTAATGGCAAGTTCATTAAATAGCTTTAAAAGTGGCCTAGATAAGTTTCTAAAACTAATAGATATTGAGAGAATTACTGGTATTAATACATATATTATAGTTCTGGTTGGTACAGGGATACTATATAATATTGAGAATTACTGGTATTAATACATATACTGTAGTTCTGGTTGGTACAGGGATACTATATAATATTGAGAATTACTGGTATTAATACATATACTGTAGCTCTGGTTGGTACGGGGATGCTATATAATATTGAGAATTACTGGTATTAATACATATACTGTAGCTCTAGTTGGTACAGGGATACTATATAATATTGAGAATTACTGGTATTAATACATATACTGTAGTTCTGGTTGGTACAAGGATACTATATAATATTAAGAATTACTTGTATTAATACATATACTGTAGTTCTGGTTGGTCTAGGGATGCTATATAATATTGAGAATTACTGGTATTAATACATATACTGTAGTTCTGGTTGGTACAGGGATACTAAATAATAATAAGAATTACTGGTATTAATACATATACTGTAGTTCTGGTTGATCCAGGGATACTTTCCTATTGCCATTTGGAGTCAGGAAGGATCCCCACCCCCCTCTTTTTTTTTTAAGCTGTTTTTTTTGGGGGGGGGGTTGCCTTCTTCTGGATCAACTGTTAGGTAGGGTTAAAAAAGAGAGAGAAAAGGTTGGACTGGAAAGACGTATGTCTTTATCTCAATTACTTTGTTACTATGTTTGCCAAAGTTTGCCATAGGTATGTTTATTTCCATCTAGTAACAGTAAATGACATGTTTGAAGTAACGTCAGATAGATTTGCATAGTGAAATATGTTTAGTTGGTAGTTTATCTTCCCTAACCCTATAAAGCCAAGTCAGGGTGTGTACAATACAATCTGTAATTATGGGATGAACCTTTATACACCTATCTTTGTACAAGAAGCTTTGTTGCATTTGTGCATACATTACCATGGAAGGTCTGTCTGTATTTTTGGTTAATTAATTCTAGGGACACACAAACAGATTTTTACTCCGAATCAATTCCTGATATAATCATTTTATTCGATTGCTGGGGATTTTGAAGGAAAACCAGTGGAAAATTAATGGGACTTTTTTTGTTAATCTTGATCAAAAGTGTAATTATAATTCAATGTATATGGCCGAGCAACAAAATATATTCAGAATTTCCATAATATCAGTACAAATGTTCAGAGATTTCATACTACTGACAATCCGATCACTGTTGGAATATTGATCAACCTCAATATTGATCAAGTTCTGTGCTAAACTGGTTCTGGGAATTTTGAATGAAATATCCCAGATCTACAATTGTCCAATGTTCTATCCAACATCCCAAGAAGGATAATGTCTTGGTTAAGTAGTCCTAGTAGAATATTACAGAAAAATCTAATAAGGCTACGTTTGCATTGAGCGTTTTTTCAACACAGCGGAACATCGCATTTGCGATTTAGTGCGATGTTCTGCTGCGTTAACGAACAGAGGCAGCCAGTATTTTTAATGGTTATGCTGTGTATGAACGCAACAAACTGCTGCATGCAGTGCCTTTTTAAAATGCACCACATAGCAGCAGTGCAATGTGACCGGCTCTGTGCTAATTTTGCACATGCATGTTAGTGTGTAAACAAAGTTTAAATGTGCGGCTGTCGGGGTCTCTTTTTTTTGCTGACGATACAAAACTATGTCGACCATTAAAAACTTCAGAGGATGTGCAATCGTTGCAGGGGGACCTAGATAGATTGTCACATTGGGCTGCTAAGTGGCAGATGAAATTCAATGTTGATAAATGTAAGGTGATGCATTTTGGACTTAAAAATCCTTGTGCTACTTATACTATAAATGGCTCTGTGTTAAGTGAATCCCTGTTAGAAAGGGATCTTGGGGTTTTGGTGGATAACAAACTTAAAGGTAGCAAGCAGTGCCAGGCGGCAACAGCCAGAGCCAGCATGGTATTGTCTTGTAAATATACAATATTTATTTCCAATCAGGACCATTTCTAGCCATCCTAGTGCCCTAGGCACCATCACACCTACGCCCCCCCCCTCCCAAAAAAAGAAAATAAAAAAAACTCACGGTTGGGTTTCTTCCTTCGGACACTGTCCGCTGGTGCTGTTCTTTATAGTGGGTAAGAGGCACATGCTGTACCAGATGAGGTGGGCATATACACCAATGAAATACTGATTGGAAGGACAGGATAGGTTTCAGTGGATATATGCAGCACCAGTGTTCTCCCAAGAAATTTCCAGTTTCCAGCTGGGTGGTATGAAAAAGTAGCCCGGTCGGGCAAAACAGGGAAATTTGGTGAGATCTGAGCTGTTTAACTCTTTCAGTGCCAGCAGAATTTTCAAGAGTATTGACATTAACACTTTCAGTGCCAGCACTTTCCAAGGGTATTGCCATTAACCCTTCAGCGCCAGCAGAGCATTAACATTAACCCTAGTCACCAGGGCCACCTGCTATTTTTAAACTGCTTAAGGGCACGGCCACACTGCAGAGCAAACGCAATCGCGGTTTCGCTGCGTTTGCGCATGCGTTTTCTCCATTAGGTATAGGAAAACACATGCGATTGCGATTAAAAATGTGGAACACAAATTGCAATTGCAACGCACCCAAAAACGCACGTTTTCAATGATTTGAAAAAACGCAAGCGCAAACGCAGAAAAATTTCAGCAGTGCGGCCTAGCACTAACCCAGTTCTTTTATCTGAGCTCATCCTCCCCCCCCTTCCTTCACCTTCAGTTCATTTGCAACACTGTAAGTAGAGGTAGCTCTCTACTCACTACAATGTTGCAAATTACAGCAGCAGAACAAGGAGAGCAGTTCTAGCACAGCAAGTAAAGGCTGACAGGGAGATGCTTGGGGAAACACTGGGCGCCCTGGTTTAACATAGGCACCCTAGCTCTTTGCCTATATGGCCTATGACTAAAATCGGCCCTGTTTCCAATTGCCACTTGGAGTCAGTAAAGAATTCCCCCCTTCTTCATTCTGGTGTTTTTTTGTTTTTTTTATTATTATTGAATGTTCGAGGCTATTTTGGAAAAATATCGAAACAAGTAATCCAAATCAGACAAGTAATTTGGATTTCAGTACCGAGGGGTTCTGTGTCGGATCCGTGTCCCATCTCTAGTTGCTGGGACTAGTGATGTCATTAGTGGGGATCTCTGCTGACTATATAGATTGGTGCGATGACATCAGCTTCTGCTTCATCATAGTCACCAGTATGGGATTAACCTTTTTAACATTGTTAAAGATGGAGGAGATCCAGAGGCCCCATAAACATTGACTATTTTCCATAATAAATGGTTTGATATCATCACAAAGCTGTGATAGTTTACCGCTTGTTATTGTATACTATCTATATTTAGACCTAAAAGTCCAATAATACAATGATACCTATGAAATGGAGCATATTATGGATTATACTGGTATAATAGTAGAGTAGAAGCCAATCTGATGGACTTTCTTCTGATCTACAGAGAGTAAATGGAAGGTATCTGAAAAGACTGGCACACACGGTTCAATTGTTTTCGGTGAGTTTGATAGAATTGAATGAAAAATAAATCTATGTTTGGTGTCTGTTTGACTGTCCTGCTACCCTGGGATATGAAACAAAAAGCTCGGACGCGCCCCGCACCCACCATGAGATAATTCCGGCTGATCAGCGTCCCTATTGGTTGGCCGGAGATAGCTCATGGTGTGTACCCAGCCTTAGGCGTATGGGCTAAACATGAGAGAATAATAACAATATAAATGAAATCAAGTGAATTATAAATAACAAAAAAACAAAGAAACTTCCTCATCCTTAATTTAGCTCTGGTGAAGAAATTGTTTTATTTACTGGCAGGCAGGCAGGCAGGCAGGCAGGCAGGCAGGCAGGTGTGTCCCTACAAATTGCTCATTATTTATCGTAAAACTGAGCTTGTTACTTTTAATGACTTTCATTATAACCTGAACACTATAATAATAATAACAACAATATTATAATAATAATATAATGTATTTGCGACTGGCTGATGTGATTTATTGGTTTATCAGTGGAAATTACAAAACGAATGCAAAATGAATGCAGGGGTTTCGCTAAATATGTTCCAAACACAGGTAACGATGTGTCCGTGCAGGATTGCTACTGAACTCACCGCCTACAAACATTGCGAGAGATTCACTAAATATGTTATTTTATTACAATATCAGCAGACAATCTAAAAGCTAAACCTAGAATCTGCTGGTTAAAGTACTACTACCCCTGTTTAAAGTCCAGCCCATGTTAGTGCTTCTTTAAAGTCCAGAATAAATCACAAGGTACAGGCGAAATTATGTGATTTTCCTAATCAGTCTCTCCTTCCCCTTTAATTACAGATATCATATGATTAATGCAAAAGCGTCCTTGTAAATATGTACACTTGGGGGCGCTAGTAAGGAGATGCAGTATAAGGGACTAGTACATTTTTAGCATTACACCCACACTAACCTGTTTATAAATTATATTGGGTTAGGGTGGGTTTAGCACTAATATTTTACCTTTAAGCCAGTAATCACCTACAATAATCCAGAATCTCTTTGCATGTCATTACTGCATGATGTAGGACTGGGGGTGGTATATTATATTCATGAAAAAATGAGCCCTGCGGGACCCATGAGTGGGCCTGGCTATGGGGGTATCAGGGTGAGTCTTGAGAAGATTGTGGCATGTCCTGGGCAGCCCAGAGCAGAGCCAAACGAGGGTCCTAGTTCCTGCCTGAGATGCCAGCCTGCCCCCTGGTATATTATGTGTACGCTGTACCCTTGTCATACTGGCACAGATAACTAATATAGGAGGCCATACATGCAAAGATAACGTCTGTACAATATCCTGGTTTCGTAGGACAATTGGATCATGTGTGATATCCGACAACTGAATCTGAATTTATGGGATCGCATTGTCATTTTCATGTGTATGACCTTAAATATTAAATAAAATAACAAAAAGAAAGATTTGATTTATGTCCAGTTCTTCGTTCTGTAGTGTAGACAGGTTAACCGAACATTATTGGGCAGCGTAGAATGGAGTGAGGGAGACACAGATAATACACTGATGTACAACTGACCAATCAGAGATGGAACTCTAGTCACCTTAGACTTACAGTATCTACATGGGACTCAAATTGAATAAGGCTGGGGACACACGGAGGGACATTTTGTCCTGACCCAGAGCTCGCTACTAGCAAGTGCTCGGCCGGGACAAATGACTGTAAGTCGCGCAATATTGGCCGTGGCCGACAGCTCATGTGACAGATCGCCTGTACGAATGAACGGGTGATTGATCTCGCCAACGGCCACCCCACATATACAATGAGATTTTTTTACCATACTGACCGCTACATGTCACTATCGGTCGGCCGTTAATATATGATGGTGTGTACCAAGCTTTAGGATGGTCTAATCCCCCTTGTATTTAAAGGGACACTAAAAAGATTTGATGTACTGTGTTAGTATATAAAATGTGTTTCTATTCACAGGGAGGTGAGAACGCTTACTGCCACCCTCCTGTGAATAATAGAACGCCCAGGGAACACTGCTGAACTTACCTTACCGGCTTATCTTCTGCGCATGCGCGCCAATACAAAAGATAGGAGCACAATCGGGCAGTGCGGCTGACAGCTAAGGAGCAGCCTCATGTGGAGTTACTTATCCCGGGTGACATAGCGATTCAATACAGACTCAGGCTGGCACAAATGGCGGACGGCAACACATGTGTAAAGCAATCCACAAAAAAACAGTGATCACATGTGCTCTGAAAAGGGATCACAGCACAGGCAATGTTTCCACCCACACTGACATTTCAATCGCTAACAGATCGCAAGCATGATCCTCTGCACATGAGAAACCGCGGCACTGTGGCCAACCCCAAAGGGGCATATTTATAAAAGAAGCACTATTTTTCAACATCAAAAATCTAGCGTTATTATTATTGTAGATTTATATAGCGCTAACATCTTCCGTGGCGCTTTACAGTTGCATTAATATACACAAGGAAAACATACATGTTACATACAAGGGAAGTGCAAGTAATACAAAGTGCAAATAATTCAAGTGCTGGTCCAGCAGCATTCAGTGTGGTAAGTTACAGCATTACTGTGGTACAATAGGATGGAGGGAACAAGAAAAGAGATGATCAATGCACATTCCTGGGCCCCATATATCATAATATCTATGGTAGTGCAAACAGTAAAAACATGGGGGTTTTAGTTACAATTTTATGCATAAAAGTGAAAAGTCTTCCAACCACGTCAAGGTAACCCCAGTATGGAAGGTCCTAACAGTTTACCTTGGGTCATTTATCTGGGCTGACACTACCTGCATGGTTGCATTTTCGTGGGAAGATTATCTCCCTGACCTTGCATACAATAGGATGAAGAGCTTACAGTCTAGAGGAGATGGAGATGAGACATAAGGTGAAGCAGATCAGTATCTGTAACTAAGTTGTCAGTGGATTATAACTAGTCGGTCTGCGATGGGTCAGTAAGAGGGGTAGAAGTGTCCAGGTCCAGATTGTAACCTTAGAGTCTAGAGGAGATGGGGATGAGACATAAGGTGACAGATCAGTATCTGTAACTAAGTTGTCAGTGGATTATAACTAGTCGGTCTGTGATGGGTCAGTAAGAGGGGTAGAAGTGTCCAGGCCCAGATTGTAACCTTACAGTCTAGAGGAGATGGGGATAAGACATAAGGGGAAGCAGATCAGTATCTGTAACTAAGTTGTCAGTGGATTATAACTAGTCGGTCTGTGATTGGTCAGTAAGAGGGGTAGAAGTGTCCAGGACCAGATTGTAACCTTGCAGTCTAGAGGAGATGGGGATGAGACATAAGGTGAAGCAGATCTGTAGCTGTAACCAGGTTGTCAGTGGATTATAATTAGCGGGTGTATAACTAAGTTGAAAAATCTTGCAAAAACCCAATGGCAATTTGTAACCAAATGGCTACTTATTTTTGCCAGTTTATAAACACAGCTTTGGTTTTTACAAGAAAAGTGTTTTAGCGGTACGTGCTGAAAATGATTTGGATTACTGTAAGATCTATTTTTATCCTAGGGAAGCTGAAATCCCCTGAAAATAATTGTCACTGAAATTATTTTTATGAAGGTGTAATTTGTAATTTAAAGATAATGATGTAAGTTGTGCAAAACTAATGTTGTTGTGATGTAATTCCTAATTCCCTATAAATACCCGGACTCTCCCTGGTACAATTCACCAATCTCTCTCCCTCTCGTTGGATACATCAGCAAATCGGTGAATTTGGTAATAACCATAACACCACAGGTAAGATTTATTCTGATCATTTTTTCCAGTTTGAATATTGGCTGTATTATATTATTATTATTATTATTGTATTATATTATATTGTCTTGACTATTGAAATGATGTGAACAGGATTTTAAATTCTGCCAAACCTAAAGGCAGGTGTAGAAGCTTGGAAACAATTTTAGATGAATTTGGGTATAAATTTCTGTTTGACGGAGAGCGCTTGTTTCTACTTTCCATAGAATTATAAAATCGGGGGAGGGAATGTAGGTTTTTTTTTCACTTTTTTTTTCACTTAAGCGATAATTTTATGGGTAACTATACTGAAAAAAATTACTTTTTCTCATCTTAATCTATAAACAAATATGTTTAAGTAGCACTTACTCGAAGTTGTGTTGGTTGCTGCGTGCCTTCAATCCAGTACTTGATTTGCTCAGGCTCAGTATCCCCCCTCCCTCTTTTAACCACTCCTCCTTCCATCTGACCAGACTTTTTTTGAGGCCAAGCATGCTCAGAAATCTCTATGAGGCAGCACGCGGAGAGCGAATTTCCCACATACCAACTGCCAACATTCCAGCTACAGAATAATTGCACACAGCACAAGATTTTATGTTAATAAGGCACTTGATTGACAGCTAAAATGAGAGAAGGTTCAAATTGGATTTCTAAAGAAATAGTAGACAGACCAACAAAGAAATGGTACAGTGGTGGTTGGTTTCCAGAAATGGGCAATTTAAAATATTAAAGTGGTATGGTACATAATGTCAATTTATTTTTCTAATCATGTTAATTCTCCCATAGATCATAATGGCTTCAAAAACATTTGTCTTATTGTCTCTGTGTGTAGGTGAGTGTTAAAAAAAACATTAATTAAAGGACATGTTCACACTTTAAAATAAAAATTTTATATCGGTAAATCACCCCCCAAAACTTATAGCTGCAATAGTTAGAAAGCTGACAAACGTAGGGTTAATCAGTTATGCAGCAAAACAATGTGTCCCCCTTCCCCTCATCTTCTAGCTCCCCAGGCTTATTTACAAGCTTTTACATGCTCAGAAGAGGTAGCTAGGGAAATAGCATTCAGCCATTGGCTATAATGTCACCTATTACATCTATGGCTGACAGCTACTAACTGGAAGAACCTGTAAGCAAAAAAAGAGGTTACCGGACAGCAGTCAGCATTTCAGGTTAGACTCACATCTCTCAGATTTCTAACTATTTGATTTTTGGGGGTATGTGTTGTCATTTACCTACATACAATTTTTAATTTGGTGGGTAAACTTGCCCAATGTATACCATGTCTGTCTATTAATTTATTGTAATCTTTCTCTTGGTAGTGCTTTCCGCTACATCGGTGATATCACTGGACACTGCAAACGGTATGTGTAATGTTACAGAGGAAAAAAATGATCTCTATTTACTAAAAGTAGACTTAACCCTTTCACCTCTACAGCTTCTACCCCCCCCCCCCCCCCCACTCCACACCTATCAATGGCTCATTCTTTAAATCACAGGTAGAGGGTAAAATAAATGCCTAAAGAGTCCTTTTATAATAACATATTTTACTATAAGTGTAAATCTACCGAAATGAAACGTATGGGCTTGTTTATTAAATGGGAAACATTATTACAGACTGTCTAATAGGGTTGCAGAGACCCAACTAAACCTAGGTTTCTAAAGTTACCCCATAAGAACATCTTTTAGAAAGAATGGGCTCTTTAAAATATGTTGATATAGCATACTTTGTCCTATGAATTCATTACTGTATGCCTGCTATGCTTCTGGATGCCTCATGGAAACTGAGCAATTTAGAAACCTGTACTGAGCCTGTACTGAGCCTGGGCATGCTCAGAAGAGGCAGCTAGGGGATTAACATTCAGTCATTGGCTGTGATGTCAATTGTCAAATCCATAACTGACAGTTACTAACTGGAAGAACCAGGAAGCAGAATCAGGGGAAACAGGACATTGTGCAGGATTTCAGGTTAGACTTATATATTTCACATTTCAAACTATTACCGTTTAGGATTTTGGGGGGCGATTTACCTGTAAGATTTTATTTGAGGGCTGGACTTGCCCTTTAATAATTTAACAGACCTTCTTGAAAATAACCCTTGAAGTAACCCTGAGACCTACCAACCTTCTTTAACTCAATACTACAGGTAGACAAACTTGCATAATTGTTTGGTAAATAATAATAACGGGGTAATAAAATAACATGAGCTGAAGTCTTAGTAGCCTCGTAGCCCATGGCAACCAATCAGCAGTTAGTTTCACTGGCCTAGTCATTACCCAGGAATTCTGGGTAAACAGACTGTGTCTGTGATGATAAATAACTGCAATAAATTCTAAATTAACATATTTTATTATTTGGGCAGAACCTGATGCTGAAGATTTTCGTCATCCTCATCCACCTATATGTGGGGACAATCAACGATACTACAAGTGCCTGCCATGTCAAACAGCTTGTGGCGGGTTAATTGTCCCATGCCATGGAAAATGTATATCTGGATGTGGCTGCATACCTGGCTACGTACTGGAATACCCAGGCTCAGACAGGTGTGTACGACCAAACCAATGCAAGAAATGTGGAGAGAATGAAGTCTATGAGCTTTGTGACAGCCCTTGTAGAGAAGACGACTGTAATGGAGAACAAAGCAGAACATGTTCTGATCGCTGTAAAGTGAGATGTCGCTGCAAACATGGCTACTACCGACTCAAAGGAAGATGCGTTCCTAGAAAATTTTGCCCACAATGGTAGTAACTACAATATCCATCGCATGATGTGTTCTACTCATTGTCTTTCACTGATTTAACTGCAACTATAGATCTGCATGTAGGCTGCTCTAAGCAATGGCATAAATCATATGAGCTACTTACAAATCCTTTCTAAGCCAAACTAAAGGTTCATTACATACTATGGGGCTGAATGAAGTTCCAGGGAATTTTCTCAACTTTAATGTGCAGTTATTTTTCTTCTCTTGGGTGATTTCACTGCTGTCTAATAAACATTTGTCTTTGGGTGATACATCTGGAAATGTGTGTTTCTTATTTCAGAATTTATGAGTCATATCACATCTTACCTGTTCCCAAATCCCGCGATGTAGTTACCACATTGTATCAGTTACTGCATTCCTGGTGAATGGAAAGTGCTCTCTCCGTTGGTCGGTTTACTCCATGAATCAATTGGATATTACATTGAGTAGCATATGTTTTTCACTTATTTTCACTTACCGTAAATCCTTCACTTCTACTAACAACAGACCCTACAAGGTCTCCATATTTTATTTACAATGCTTCCTACAGTATGAGTGGGTTCACCTTGTTTCCTGCTCAAGTCTTCCCCTTTGACTCGATTCCTTCATTGATGAGGAGCTTAGTCCTATGTTTGTACATATGTGTGTACATCTCATATATGATAACCCTCAGAGAAGGATTAAGACCAATCAGCTTCTCATAAATGTCAGTCTATAAATAGGACTGACATTGTTTTTTGGGTAAAGGTTTTCCACATAGGACCCTAGGCAGTGCTGGGCGTTAAGGCTCCTTCTTTTTCATACAGTATGTATAATTCTGTACTTCAATATATAGGTGCCTAGGTTGCCCTGTGGACAATCCTGCTCTGATTACCTTAATCTCTCTTTTTCCTTAATAGACACGTATAGTAAATATGCCTTTCCATCTTTAGTGGATACAGTTGAATTTCAATACAGGGTTTGGATGACAATATTTCTGGCCACTGTAAAAAGAAAAACTTGGTTTGTCCTATATTTGGCCACATTACTAGATCAAACCCTACAAAGTTTTTGAGTAAGATTAACATCCCTAGACTGTTGACACTTCTGTCTTGTCTCTACTGAACATCTTTGAAGAAGAAAATAAAACATTAAACACATTAGTTGAGCTTAAAGGAAACCTTTACAATAAAAACAATGTCAGTCCTATTTATAGGCCATGAGAAGTTGATTAAATTGAGTCGCATCTCCTGTTCCTGTGAGCTGTGGTTCCTGAGATATTTACAGAAAATGTTGGGTTGTTATTAAACAGCGGAGGGAGGACATTTACAATTTTATTGTTACATAGGTTAATGCAGGGTTTCTTTAAAATTGGAAATATGGTGGTTTATTTTGAAGCTGATATTTATTTTCAGGGTATAGTTGTCTTGTAATTGTTATAAAACTAACCAACATCTTCCAGAGAGTCTCCAGCAATCGCATTGATTCCTCTGATATTTAATGGTGAAAATTCAGCTTGTTAAAAGGCAGGCTAGAAATTATGGTTAAAGGGCATCTCCACCCTATTTACAAAATGTTGTATATAGCTTAAGAACCTCCCCAAACCTACAGTTGTTATACTTACATTTTCCAAAGATGATTCTAAACTTACTTGCAGAACCCGAACCTTCCCATACATGTATACCCCTCTATTTCTCCTATTGAATGTGCACACGCAGCATTATAGGAGGCAGCTTCACTACTGGCTGTCAGGCATTGACGGTGATGTCAACTGACAGCTGCTACCAGGAAGCTGAAGCAGGGAGGAGAGGGGTGTGGTGAGAGATCTGGTTCTGTAAGCAAGGTTAGTAGGAAAGGTAATTAGAATGAAAAGTAGGTTGGAGGGGCAATGCAATAAAGAAAGTCAGAGAAACTCGTGATATGCTTTGAAATATCTGGTGAGCAGGCCAACTCCACCCCTCAAATAAAAGATTGTATATAGGTAATCACCCTACATAATAGTTAATAATCTGAAAGATATAAGACTAACCTGACATGCTGCCTTTTGTTCTGTTACCTGTCTTTCTGCCTCCTGATCCTTCCAGTTAGCAGTTGTGCGTCATGGGTGTAACAGGTGACATCAAATCCAATGGCTAAATGCTATTCCCCTAGCTGCCTCCTCTGACTATGTGCAAGCTTGTGAAAAAGCTTGGAGAGCTTGAAGAGGGGGAAACCTTTTAAGAGACAGTGTGAAGAGTGAAACAGAGTAACCCTATGTTTGCCAGATTTCTAATTATTGTAATTTTAGGGTTTGATTTACCTCTATTTTTAAAATAATTGAACATGCCCTTTAAGTTTTGCATTGTATTGACCCATAAATCTGGCAGATAGGAGTCACTACCTACCAACCAACCAGAACTACAGTATATGTATTAATACCAGTAATTCTCAATATTATATAGTATCCCCGTACCAACCAGAACTACAGTATATGTATTAATACCAGTAATTCTCAATATTATATAGTATCCCTGTACCAACCAGAACTACAGTATATATATTAATACCAGTAATTCTCAATATTATATAGTATCCCTGTACCAACCAGAACTATAGTATATGTATTAATACCAGTAATACTAAATATTATATAGTATCCCCATACCAACCAGAACTACAGTATATGTATTAATACCAGTAATTCTCAATATTATATAGTATCCCTGTACCAACCAGAACTACAGTATATGTATTAATACCAGTAATTCTCAATATTATATAGTATCCCTTTACCAACCAGAAATACAGTATATGTATTAATACCAGTAATTCTCAATATTATATAGTATCCCCGTACCAACCAGAACTACAGTATATGTATTAATACCAGTAATTCTCAATATTATATAGTATCCCCGTACCAACCAGAACTGCAGTATATGTATTAATACCAGTAATTCTCAATATTTTATAGTTTTAGAAACTTATCCAGGCCTTTTTAAAGCTATTTAATGAACTTGCCATTACCACTTCTGCTGGAAGACAGTTGTTTCACCGTTCTCACTGTAAAGAAACCTTTCCTAACCTGAAGATAAAACTTCTTTTCTTCCAACCTTAAAGGATGTCCACGTGTTCTCTGATATGACCTATTAGTGAACAATGCACCAGAGAGTTCACTGTATGGCCCATTTATATATTTGTATAAGGTTATCATATCCCCACGCAAATGCCCCTTCTCCAATGTAAACAGCCCTAACTTGTCTAATCTGTCTGCATATTCAAGCCCCTCCATTCCCCTTATTAATGTAGTTGCCCTTCTCTGAACTGCCTCAATTTCCAAGATGTCCCTTTTGTATATGGGATTCCAAAACTGCACCGCATATTCCAAATGAGGCCTTACCAGTGCCTTGTAAAGAGGGAGAATAATATTTTTTCTCTTGAATCTATTCCCCTCTTTCTAACTGCACTCTAACATGTAGCTTTAAAAGTCTTATCAGGAACTTATTGGTGAGGAGATATCTTTATAGAAAATACAATGGGGCTCATTTTTTGCTCTGGGTAAATGCTCCTTTTGCAATTCAACATCACATTTGCGAATGTGGCAAGGGATTTACCCACCCCATTAAATCACGAGCGTCGGGTGCGCAGGTGATTTATGCGTAACCGGCGCATCTGATGCTAATATGGAGCTAAAGTCGCGCTAAACGGTAGCGCGACTTTAACTTCATATATTTGCCCAGCGACTGTGGGTAAATGAGGCCCAATGTGCATAGAGACAGTGAATACTGGGGTCAGGGGGTGTGGCCAAAGGTGCACATGCTCACACGGCTTTTTGAAGAATTCCTGAGCTTTACTGGCAAAACAAAAGCCTTCTTAGTTATAAAATCTATTCATTACATGTATGTTAAGAAGAATCTTACAATGTATAGGTGTTCTACAGAGAAATGCTTTCAATTTAGGATTTAAAAATAAGGTTTGTTCTCCTCCTTTAAGGCCCCAACCTTATGCTATATATTTATACTTCAATTCTTTTTAAGGCAAGATGGCTCATTTAATTTAATATTGTGGCAGTGAGTTGGTCTAGAACAGTTTTCCATCAGTACTTAATCAGCATGTCTGTCGGCGAACCAGATGACAGTAGTTTAAAGCAAGGGTGGTGTTTTGCACCATAACAATGCTTCAAATAACAAATAACAAACAATATGGGGAACATCCAATAAAGTTAATTGCCAGGGTTATTTTTATCATAATTGGAAGCTGAAATCCCCTTCATTATAATATTACAGACAAAATTATTATTAAAGTGATTTAAGGTGTAAATTATAATTTATAGATAATGATGTAAGTTGTGACTAACTAATGTTGTGATGTAATAGTGAATGTCCTATAAATACCTGGGTTCTCCCTAGTACATCTCACTGATCTCTCTCTCTGTGTCCCAGGTTGGACACATAACGTGAAGGTAAGATAATAACCTGAGAATTTTCGCCAGTTTAACTATTGCCTTGTAATGTTTTGACTATTGGAATGAAATGTAGCTAAAAAATTAGCTCAATTCTGGTTTCAAATGTTCAGGCGTCTAGAGATTCACTGCAATACTTTGTAAGGAACTTTTAAATTAAAGAATAATGGAAGGTTGGAGGGAGGGAAAGGTTTTGATTTTATTTTAGTGGCACTTTAAGTGTTTAATGGTGGTTAATTAACTAAATTTATCATGTTAATTCTTCTATAGATCATTATGATGCCAAAAATGCTTGTCGTGTTGTCTCTGGGACTAGGTGAGTGCTAATCCTATAATCCTATATTTAGACATGCAACAGTAAAATGAAATAGTAACTGTAAAGTGCATGTCCACCCTTACAAATTATGATTGGTGACTTAACTGCCTGCAAGCCCAACTGCTATTTTTCCCAGTTCTATTCCTTTCTGGCAAATGGTATCTGCCTGCTCCCTCTCTGCTCAAAGAGCTTTTAATAACTTGTGCAGAGGAGGCAGCAGGGTATACAGCAGTCAATCATTGGTTGTGATGTCAGCAGTCATCGACTTGATTGACTGCATGGATGCATGGAGGGGAGAGCTGGCTTAAAGGAGAACTAAACTTAAATTTTCAAAAACCTAATGTGAAAGTTTTTCTCCCCAGAACACCTATACATTGTAAGATTCTTCTGTGGTACATTGCATTTAATATATGTGAGAAATAGATTCTGTAAATAAGAAGGCTTCCATGTTGTTGCCAGTACAACCCACAGCCCATGAAGTCATCTAAGAACCACGCCCCTGATCCCAGTATTCACTGTCTCTATGCACAAAGTGTTTTCTATACATGTGTCTACACACCAATATGGAATCCCTGATAAGACTTTTAAAGCTGCTTGTTACCCTGCAGTTTATTTACCAGTCAGTGTGAGTTGCTAGAAAATAAACTGCAGGGTAACAAGCAGCTTTAAAAGTCTTATCAGGGATTCCATATTCCATTTTTTAAATTATTCTTTTACTAGCAAAAGATAAAGTTACCAAATGTAGCTGGACTCTCTGCTTATTCAGTGTTGGCGCACCAGGTAAGGCACCAGATTTAAAAGATACACAGTTCAGAAGGTCACAAGTTCAATACCCCAGATGTAGCTTTTTTTGTTTCTATTATATTCCATGAGAAAGATAAAGCTTCTAATTGTACCTTTGCATTCAGCTTGTGCAGTGGTGGCTCACCTTGTAAGGCGCCAGATTTAGACACATACAGTTCAGAAGATCACAAGTTCAATATCCCAGCTAAGCCTTTTTTTTTTCTATTATATTCCATGCAAAAGATAAAGCTTCTAAATCTTCCTAGACTTTAAGCTTATTCAGCGGTGGCTCACCTTGTAAGATGCCAGGGTTAGACACATACAGATCAGAAGGTTATGAGTTTGATTCCCCCAATGTATTTTTATTTTTTGTTTCTATTATGTTCCTACTATAATATTCTACATGTACCAATGGTTTAATAGTGTCTCTCTTAGCCTAGCGGTAAGACTTCTGCTTTTAGCAAGACAGGGTAAATGTACAAGTTGCAGGTTCTATTCCCCACACTTACTTTTATTTTTGCTGAAATGTTAGTATTCTGTTTCTTACATCCATGCTATCTATGAAATACACTGCAAAGATTCATTTTCTTTTTGTATGAAAAGCAAAGGATTATATCATTGTTAGGACAGGAGCCTTGAATGTGTTTGAAAACAAAAAACTGAAATCCCTGTTCTGTGTCATGGAGAGGGAGGATCTCTGTGCTATAATGTGATTGGTTGTCAGCTTCTAGGAAGCAAGGCTGCAACTTCCTTGTTTTGATCTGTTGAGCTTTATGGAGCATGTGCCTGTACGCAGACACTTAGCTGGGGGTTTACCCAGCTAAGGTGGATTGTGGGAGCTGACCCCTAGTACTCACAGGTTATTTTCATAAATCTTCCAATGGCCACAGCAAAGGGAGAGGTGAGACACAGCTTTTTGTATGTTTGTGAATGTGCTCTGTCTATTGGGACAATGTTGTCTGGAGACTTTAGTTCCCCTTTAAGCATGGTACACACCATGCAATATTTCCTGTTGACCGACTGTTTTGCTCCTTCATGTCCGAACGTGTGTTCGTCTGATACAGACTGACGGACAAACAGTCAGTTGCTTTCTAATTACCATGCAATTATTTTGGGTTAATTGACCGATACACTGAACTATCGGTCTATCTGGCAGAAATATTGCAAGGGGTGCACCATGCTTTAAGGGGCTCATACATGGACCAATCTCGACTGTCCAATCATTTGATCGCACGATCAGGATTGGTCTGATAAAAATTTTCCAGTTGGTCCCATAGGGGAAAAAATTGTTAATTTTTGATAATCGGAAGATTGACTTTACATGAAACGATGATTGTACGATATAAGGATATCACGATATTGTACAACCGGCATTAGTGTACGTATCGCCTCCATTATCCTTAATGGGTAATAATACATGTAATAACGTGCTATATATCAACTGGGGTTGGGGCAGGTGCAGTATCTGACAATGGTTTGTTTGTGTATGTAGCAATGTATATCACAGCTGTCAATGATGTCATTGTAATCTTTCTCTTGGCAGTGCTTTCGGTTACGTCGGTGATGTCACAGGGTCATTCAGACGGTACGTGAAATGTTACAGAGAAAAAAAGATTAATTTACTAAAACAAGTTTTATAATAGATTTTAGATAAATCTATAGATAAGGGAGGCAATGAGGAATTCCAACAGGGGAAGGAGCTGTAGTGCGTGACTATAGATTCCTTCTATACAGTGAGGCACAGGACCTTCTATACAGTGAGGCACAGGAAGTGGGCACAGTAAATATCTAATTAGACATTTTATTTTGCCTGCGCAGACTTTTTATTTTATTGTTTACAATGTAGATCTACCTAAATGAAAAGTATAAGAAAGGACTAAAAGGGAAAAGTAATTACATACTGCTGCCGTGTTGCTTTAACCTGTTCATTGTGCAGGCATTGCAAAAGACACCCATGCAGCCGGCGCAATTAATGCAATAAGGCATTTGCACTGAATTTAACGTGACTTTTCAATGCCCCTTTTTGCGGCTCTGGGTAAACCTCCGCCATTGTGTCTAATAGGGATGTCCTACTACCGGACAGTAATAGAGCCCGCCACAAGCCCATAATCCATGCAGCTGACCTTTTTAAACAGCTGATCGCACATATGTCTTCCTTATACGTTCAATCAGCTGTTTAAAAAGGCTGGTTGTTGCACAGATCTTTGAGTCTGCGGAGACCTGCGGAGGAGGGAGTCAGGGGCCCGGCCCCATCAGGTATGCCCATGGCAGTTTGGAATCAATTAAATGATCCTAAGGTTTTTGCCATTCAACTATTAACCGTATTCCCCAACCTTCCTTAGTTTGTGGTGAGCAGACAATGGGCCAAATTTATAAAGGCGCAGTATCGCTTTTTAGCCATATCGCACCTTTAACGATCAGTTTAACAATCACTAAAATGATCGTTAATTTACAATCGATCTAGCAGTAAAACGACCGTACATCTATGATTATTATCATAAATATACAACCGCGATCGTAGATTTGCGATCCCCATAGAAAACTATTGCGGTTGTTTAACACTGCATGATATTCTACGACCCAACGTTAGTAAATAATGAATGTTCATCGTAAATGTACAATCCTTTCAGTACATTTACGGCCACCATCCGATAACGTGCGATAAATGTGCGATGCCGAGCGTTTATGAATATGGTCCCATATGTAATTTTTTTCCTGTATATCGCTGAACATTTTCCGCAGGGATTTACATTTATAGAATATATTCAGATTAGGTCTTGCCCCAAAGTGCTTTAAATCTAAGAACTTGATCTTACATCTTATCCACACGACATATTCGTATGCTTGACGATATACCCAACAGAGGATTTGAACTCAGTGCTGTAAAGCATCAATGCTGAGCTTTTGCCCCACTGACTTCTCAATATCAGTAAAGATGAGGTTGTGGTTTAAACTTTCAATGTCTTAGTAAAAGGGGTTTAAAGATAGAGAATTCCAGCTGGTCGTATATTAAAAGAATAGTTCACTTTCCTTTATTAGTTATTCAGTTTTATTGAAGAACAGGAGGTAAAGGAGCTGTGTCTTACCTCCTGTTCTTTTATAAAACGATCAATAGCCGGGAAGCAACTTACCCAGCCCCGATGGACCTGTGCGCAAGCACATAGAATACAGAGTCCGTCGGGACCTGTCAGAGTACGAGTGAGAGAGGATGCTTGGGGTATTGTAAGAAATACTTATATAGGAGTTTATTGTAAGTATATCCGGCATTGTTGACTACTAATGAGATGCTTGGTCAGATGGCCACCATACATTCATACAACTAATTGCCTGGTGGTTGACCCAATATCAGAATTATGGAAACTTATTCACAATGATCTCTTGTTGACTTTGTACATAATGGAACGTGCAGATGAATGAATCTGGCGAGTTTGTAGATGAATCTAGTAGATGAAGTGGAGACTTGTTTTACTTTATGTTGGAAACCCAAATGTTATGGTGGACATAGAAGCAAAGATCGCGGTTGTACGATATCGGGATATTATGATATCATACGATCATTGGATTGTGTATAGACAATCGGACGATGATTGTACGCTACATTTTATTATCAGTCCAGTTTACATTTTTTCTCTGTCGCCCAATCTGATCATTCAATCCCATATTTGTGGGTATGGGCACCGTTAGTGATACCAATCCTGCAAGCCCCCAGTTATCTCTTAACAAGCAGACTTCCTGGGTGATAACCTATAAAGACATTATCAGACCCACCAACTCTCTTGTTTAAACCTTAATACAGGTAGACAAACCTTCCTAATTGATTGGTAACAATAATGGGGCTAATAAAACTAGTAGCCTAGTAACCCATGGCAACCATTTGTCAGTTAGTTTCACTGATCTAGTCCCGTTTACAATGAAATCAAACATCTCAGGGACAATTCTGGGTTGATGGGCTGTGTCAGTCTGTGATGATGCATAACTGCAGTAAGTCCTAAATTTACACATTTGATTCTGTTTTGCAGATGATGATGGACATTTTCACCCTCCTCCTCCTCATCATCCTCCTCCCCTTCCTCTCTTTCGAACTCGTCCTCCACCTACCACTCGTCCTCCACCTACCACTCGTCCTCCACCTACCACTCGTCCTCCACCTACCACTCGTCCTCCAACTACCACTCGTCCTCCAACTACCACTCGTCCTCCAACTACCACTCCTAAATGTGGGGACAATCAACAATACTACACCTGCCTACCATGTGAAAAGTCTTGTGGTGCGTTGCCTGTCCCATGCAAGGAAAGCTGTAAACCAGGATGTGGCTGCAAACCTGGCTACTTACTGGAATACCCAGACACCGCTAGATGTGTATCACCAGACCAATGCATGAAATGTGGAGAGAATGAAGTCTATGAGCTTTGCGGTGGTCCTTGCAGTGAATATGACTGTGATGGAGAACAAACTGGAACATGTTTTCAGCGCTGTAAAGTGAGATGTCGCTGCAAACAGGGCTACGTCCGCCACAGAGAAAGATGCGTTCCTAGAAAACTTTGCTTTCACAGGGATTAACTACAACATCTATTAATGTGTTTTAATTCTTTTTATTTACTGATTTAGTTTGACTACAAATCTGTATACACAGGGTGAACTAAGCAAAGGTCTAAAAAGGAAAATGAACAGCCAAACGTTAAAGTGAAAAAAGGCAAAAGACAATCGAGGGATTAGTAACTGTACCAATCACCAAAATGAAAAGGAACTTCCTTTACACGTGAGCTATATTCTAGTCTCTGTATATACACGAGGCTACTTAAAAGTAACCTTGGAAAGTAGCCTTGTAATATCTGGTAACCCTCTAAAGTAGATCCAGTTACCCTCAAAAGTAGTTCTGAGTTCCGAGGTCCAAAAGTTCCGAACGGTTCAGAACCGGGTCCGAATCACCCCTATATCCCATCCATAGCTGAAAGTTGGGTTTGATGTGCCAATGTGACTACTAAACGGTGTTGGCAATCTGTATTGTGTTCAAGATCTCCAGTCCCCAAAACACTTTTCAAACAGTCCCCAAAGACTTTTCTAAGCCGCACTAAAGATTTGTTGCACTCTGTAGGACTAAATATAGATCCAAACTAGTTATAAACCTTAAGAAGATTGTCCTTAGCTCTAATGTGCAGCCAATAGATGTGCTTTTGTTGTCGTTGTGTAAATCTCCCTGCTGTGGCAATAAACTTTGATCAACATATCTGGACAATTTGTGTGTTTCTTATTTTAGGATCTATAAATTATCAGGGAGGTGTAATATCCCAACGCATCACACCTTACTTGTTTGCATGGTTCAGTAACACACTGCATCGATGGAGTGGGAAATATAAGGTGTGATCTGTTACAGCGGGTTTTACACCCTGATTTAATTAGTTGTTGTGCTACATTCAAGGGCAGCTCAAAAGTTAAAGGGAAACCGTGGTTCCAAAATGAGTTCTTTGGTAAATTTGTAGAAATTGCTGTCCTGCAACTTCCTCCTTGACTAACTGATACTGGACTATAACTGGACAAAGTTCTAGTCTTGCTAATTATCCAGAAAAATACAGGAAAAAATGCCACATATGTTACTATGCAATTCTTTTCAGTTGGATGGACATACAGTATCTCCATGGACTGCTAGAGACTAGGCACATGGGTTAGTTATTACGCAAGAAACTTTGGGCTGGTAGAAATATCTTTATAGACTGTAAGCACACAGACTAGCCACATGGGTAAATTATTATTTAAACCATTCTGATTGGTCGACACATCGCAATAGACTGAAAACACAGAGAACATGCCTCTGCCCACTTGAATAGAATCGGAAACAATGGCTGCCTCCATAAGACACATGGAAAATGTCAATTATTTGGAAAACTGTTCAAAAACATTTTGTGAAAGTATTTGGCAAAAGTGTTTAGGACAACAACAAAAAAAGGTATGTCCACCCCCCAATCAAACTTTTGAATTTAGCCCAATTGCCCCCCAAAAATAATCTATCGTCTATAATTCTTCCCAACCACCACTGTATCTTTTTTTGATCTGTTCCCTATTTCTTTAGATATCCAATCTGAAGCATCTTACATTTTAGCTGTTCATTAAGTGCTTTATTAACATAAATAGGGATAAACAACACTGATTTCTTCTTCCAGCAGTTCTGCGTAATCAAGCCCTCCCATTCCCCTTATTAATTTAGTTGCCCTTCTCTGAACTGCTTCCATTACCAAGATGTCCCTTTTGTATATGGGATTCCAAAACTGCACCACATATTCCAAATGAGGCCTTACCAGTACCTTGTAAAGAGGGAGAATAATATTTTTCTCTCTTGAATCTATTCCCCTCTTTATACAAGACGATATCTTGCTAGCGCTAGCCGTTGCTACCTGGCATTGTTTGCTACAGCTAAGTCTGTTATCTACCAGAACCCCCAAATCTTTTTCCATTACAGATGCACTTAACACAGAGTTATTTATGGTGTAGGTGGCACAGGGATTATTAAACCCCAAATGCATCACCTTACATTTATCAACATTGAATCTCATCTGCCATTCTGCTGCCCATTTTGATAATCTATCTAGGTCTGCTTGCAGCACTTGCACATCATTTGAAGTCTCCAAAGCTCTGCATAGTTTATTGTCATCAGCAAACACTGAGACCTTGCTCTCAATGCCCCCTTCTAAGTCATTTATAAACAGATTAAACAGAAGCAGCCCCAGTACAGAACCCTGAGGCACTCCGCTTAGAACTTTAGCCCACATAGATGTAGCTCCATTTACCACCACTCTCTGTTTGCGGTCCAATAACCAGTTCTCTATCCATGTACAAATGTTTTCTTCAAGGCCAAGAGTCCCCAGTTCATACATTAGTTGCCTATGTATACATTTATGTATATTGTCATTATATCCCCTCACAATCTCCTCTTTTCTAGGTAGAGCAAACTTCGCTAATCTATCTTCATAACACAATTGCTCCATGCCTTTTATTAGGTTAGCTGCACATCTATTTACCTTTTCTGATGTGTTTAAAACTGCACTGCGTACTCAAGATGAGGCCATACAAGGGCTATATTCAGAGGCAGTATTATGCCCTGCTATGTTTACCCTATGCTCCTTATACAGGAAATAATTATTTTGTTTTGGCAGATATTGGCTCACACTGCTTAAAGTCACAAACAGGGAGATTCAATAAAAGTTCTTATCGTTAAAAATGGTGCTAATTTTGCCCCAACCAATCAGATGTTAGCTTTCAAATGTTAAATAACATCTGATTGGTTGGGGCAAAATTAGCACCATTTTTAACAATAAGAACTTTTATTGAATAATCCTGTAAATCTTTTATCTACATTAAATTCCAATTCCTTCTCTAGTAAGTGAACTCCTAACTCCCATTTAGGGTATACTGTATATACTCGAGTATTAGTCGAGGTACCTGTTTTTACCTAAAAAATTAGGAAAAATTGATTGTCTCAAGTATAAGCCGAGGGTAGAAAGTGTGACCACTGCTGCCTTCTGATTCAGTATTGTTTTGAGGCTTAAGTTGCCCTTTAAAGGGTAAAGTTAGAGGTGGAGGTGAGGTCCTTAAAAATGATTTCCGAGAATTAGGGGCCAAGTTAAAAGCAAGGACCTCCAGGGTAGTCATTTCAGAAATACTACCGCAGCCACGTGCTACGCTAGGGAGGCAACGGGAGCTCAGGAGTATAAATGCGTGGCTAAGGGAGTGGTGTAAGGAGATGGGGTTTGGGTTTTTAGAGAACTGGGCTGACTTTTCTGTTGGCTACAGGCTCTTTAGTAGTGACGGATTGCACCTCAATGGTGGTGGTGCAACTGTTTTGGGGGAGAAGATGGCTAGGGGGTTGGAGGAGATTTTAAACTAGGTATGGGGGGGGAGCATAGAGGATAAGGAGGCATGTACGACCATGTATGGAAGTAAATCAATTGATAATCTAAAATGTATGTTTACAAATGCAAGGAGTCTGGCTGGAAAAACCGGCGAACTTGAAATAATAGCGTTAAAGGAAAGGTATGATGTAATTGGTATAGCAGAATCATGGCTTAATGATTCACACGACTGGACAGTAAATATTGAAGGGTACTCCTTATTTAGACATGACCGAGTTAATAAGAAAGGAGGAGGAGTATGTATGTATGTTAAACAGGAATTGAAGCCAAATTTAAAAGATGGAATAGATGGGGGAGCAAACGATGCGGCAGAAACATTATGGGTGGAACTGTGTACAGGAAGCAAGAAGGTAGGTAAATTAATTGTTGGAGTGTGTTATAAGCCGCCAAATGCCGGGGAAGAGGTGGAAATGAATCTCCATATGCAGTTGGCGAAGGCTGCTGGTATGGGGCATGTTCTGGTTATGGGGGATTTTAACTACCCTGAAATAGATTGGAGTAATGGAACTGCCAGCACCTCAAAAGGTATAAAGTTCTTAAATTTCCTATATGAGCATTTTCTTTCACAGATGGTAGAAGTTCCTACTAGAAAGAATGCGTTGTTGGATCTGGTGATATCTAATAACCCAGAGCTCATTTTGGAGATGAAGGTAATGGGAAGCTTAGGGAATAGTGACCATGATATAGTGTCATTTAATATAGGTTGCAGAAAACTAAAGTGCACTGGCTTAACAAAAACTTTTAACTTTAGGAAAGCTAATTTTATGCTTTTAAAGGAATCGCTCCTGCTCATAGACTGGGGGGAACTGTTTCTAGGTAAAGATACTGAGCAGATGTGGACCACTTTTAAAGGGATATTAAACTATAACATTTCCAAATCGGTACCTTTAGGAAACAAGTGTAAAAAAATTAGGTCCACTCCTGCATGGCTTAATGCTCAGGTAAAAAGGGAAATGGAAAAAAAGAAAAGGGCTTTTAAAATTTTGAAAGCAGAAGGCACAGAACAGGCTTACAGGGACTTCAAAAGTTGTAATAAAGAGTGCAAGAAAGCAATTAAACTAGCTAAAATAGAAAATGAAACACGGATTGCCGAACAAAGCAAGTGATCATATCCTTGACTTTGTCTCCAGAGATTATCTTATTAGTAGTAGTCAGCATGGCTTTATGAGAAATAGATCATGCCAGACAAATTTAATTGGTTTTTATGAAGAAGTGAGTAAGACGTTAGATTCAGGCACAGCTGTTGATGTGGTATATTTGGATTTTGCAAAAGCCTTTGATACTGTGCCACATAGGCGACTAATGTATAAACTGAGGACTGTTGGCCTTGAAGAAAACATTTGTTCATGGATAGAGAACTGGTTATTGGACCGCAAACAGAGAGTGGTGGTTAATGGAGCTACATCTATGTGGGCTAAAGTTCTAAGCGGAGTTCCTCAGGGTTCTGTACTGGGGCCGCTTCTGTTTAATCTGTTGATAAATGACTTAGAAGGGGGCATTGAGAGCAAGGTCTCTGTGTTTGCTGATGACACTAAATTATTCCAATGATGTGCAAGTGCTGCAAGCAGACCTAGATAGATTATCAAAATGGGCAGCAGAATGGCAGATGAGATTCAATGTTGATAAATGTAAGGTGATGCATTTGGGATTTAATAATCCCTGTGCCACCTACACCATAAATAACTCTGTGTTAAGTGCATCTGAAATGGAAAAAGATTTGGGGGTTCTGGTAGATAACAGACTTAGCTGTAGCAAACAATGCCAGGTAGCAACAGCTAGAGCTAGCAAGATATTGTCTTGTATAAAGAGGGGAATGGAATCAAGAGAGAAAAATATTATTCTCCCTCTTTACAAGGCACTGGTAAGGCCACATTTGGAATATGCGGTGCAGTTTTGGAATCCCATATACAAAAGGGACATCTTGGAAATTGAGGCAGTTCAGAGAAGGGCAACTAAATTAATAAGGGGAATGGAGGGGCTTGAATATGCAGGCAGATTAGACAAGTTAGGGCTGTTTACATTGGAGAAGCGGCGGTTGCGTGGGGACATGATAACCTTATACAAATATATTAATGGCCCATACAGTGAACTCTCTGGTGCATTGTTCACTAATAGGTCATATCAGAGGACTCGTGGACATCCTTTAAGGTTGGAAGAAAAGAAGTTTCATCTTCAAGTTAGGAGAGGTTTCTTTACAGTGAGAACGGTGAAACTGTGGAACTGTCTTCCAGCAGAGGTGGTAATGGCAAGTTCATTGAATAACTTTAAAAAAGGCCTGGATAAGTTTCTAAAACTAAAAAATATTGAGAATTACTGGTATTAATGCATATAGATCTGGTTGATCCAGGGATACTTTCCGATTGCCGTTTGGAGTCAGGAAGGAATTTTTTCCCCCCTTTTTTAGCTGGGTTTTTTTGCCTTCCTCTGGATCAACTGTTAGGTAGGGTTAAAAAAAAAGGGAATAGGTTGGACTTGATGGACGAATGTCTTTATTCAACCTTAATTACTATGTTACTATGTTACTATGTTAAATGGACAGCAGAATTCCCATACCAATTCCCAAATCAGTTAGAAAATTGGAAAGTTTGTATCATCTGAAAACACAGAGATTGTACTCTCAACACCCAACACTAGATCCTTTATAAATAGGATAACCTATAATTACCTGGCTGGGAACAGAGTCCCTTTTTAAATATAGATGTGAGGATCTCTTTTGTTTTCCACCAGTGGTGTCACCATCCTTTGTTCCCACTGCTGTCTTTACAAACTTCCTTTTTCCACCAGCAGTGGGCCTGTTTTCTATGTACTGGACCATTATCATTAACTAGATACAAATCGTCAATTTTTAAAAATTTCTAAAAATCTCGAAAATACTAAAAAAAATATTACTTGGAATGCCAAATCAGGAAGTTTCAAGTGTTTTTTTAAAAAAATCTAGCCATTGATACATGTTTCCCAGACCATTTCCCAGGTCCCTGAGCCATTTACCGTTAAGTTACCATTGCTATTTATACCTTAATATTAGGTGGAATCTGCAAGCGGAACGTATTTCAGTGAGTTCACCCGTCTCTAGTAACTTGTTATAAATTCAAAATAGCTCAATCTCCTATTTAATAATGGTTACCCTGCCAGTAATGTAGATCTCCACATCATCTCTTTTAAAATACCTCAAGGATCTTTTTACAAAAATGTTGTAAAAACAGATGGGGTGATGTATAGTTTGCCTCTAGTTTGCACCGAGTAATTCAATGCACCGAGCTTAAAGCGTCTCTCTATACTCCGTGAATGGGGTTAACATGTTCTGAATCATTAATGCCAGCTATTTGCAGGTGTTAGAGGGCTTTATGGGTACTGTGTGTACCTTGCTTTTCTGAATGAGCGGCCGAATGCTCGTTCGAAATAGAGGGAATATTTCCCTTGGCCGCGGTAGACTATAGGGGAGTCGGCTGCGGCAAAGGGAACACAGAGTCCCGAGCGTTCTCCCTATGCTGTGTATAGGGGGGAATGCTCGGGACTCTGTGTAGCCCGATCTTTTGAAAAATGACAGACAGGATCTTGCAGATCCTCCCTTATTAATTTGAGTGACACGCCCTCTGTCACATTAGAGAGAGTCAAGCATGAGCAGAGGAATGATCAGTGAGCTTTTGTGTGGCACAAGATGACAAAGCCCTACTTCTTCTACTCATACTAGCGACCAACCAGGGAAGTAGCTGTTATTTCCTACCTCCCAGGAAAAGAGACTATAAAATATTTTTTAAAAAATTCCAAAATCCTTTTTTTTAAAAATGCTGCTTTGCTAACACTGAATGTCACGAATGATGTTCTAATTGTTCCCATGTGTTCTTCTCGGGCAGTCAGAGGTGAGGAAAGTTTAATGTAATAATAATTTTTACAACACAAGGCAAGTGAAATCGCTAATTACGACATTACAGTCAATTATCCCAATTATCTCAATGATGTTAAATATTCAAGAGAAGCAGCTCGAAATGTTTCTATAAATGTCAGGACTCTGCCTGATAGAATTCATTGATCTCTCTTTGTCCAGCGTTGGACACGTCTCAGAAGATCAGTAGCTGGTGGGATTCAGTGGCCTCTGTATTCTCCAGAATGGTAAGGCTTGAAGTGATAATGTTTGGAAATCTGGCAATAGGCCCAGCTAGAATTGATTATTTAAATCATGTTGCAAGTTTCTCCATGTCTCACAGCTTTACATTGTTTTGTAGTTATGAAGTCAAAGTGATTTCTTAATATCTCTAAACAGAAAACAGATAGAAATGGTGCAGCCATTGACAAAGCTTTACCACTTTTCCTTGTGGCTTCCTCAGCCGCAGGGAAAATGTACACATTGTATGTACATATATGTATACATTGTCCTAATTTCCAGATAGGAAAACAGCCGGGAGAATCAAAACAGATTTCCCATTTGTGGTTCGTGCTTCAAGGAATCTTTTAGTAAGGATTTTACCAAACATCACAACACTGTATTCTATAAACCCCAGTCAAACGTCTGAACATCTAAAATAAGCTATCTACTGTATGGCAGGTTGGAGAAACCATTTGATCGGGACCTTAAAAGCTAACGTTCATTCACCTGTTATTTTTACATCTTTACCCCAGCTGTTTATTAGAGATGGACGAACTCATTGAAATCCTGTTTATTAGAGATGGCCAAACTCATTGAAATCCTGTTTATTAGAGATGGCCGAACTCATTGAAATCCTGTTTATTAGAGATGGACGAACTCATTGAAATCCTGTTTATTAGAGATGGCCGCCGAAAACCAGAAACTCATTGGGAAAGATCTCTGTTTATAGAGATGGCCGAACTCATTGAAATCCTGTTTATTAGAGATGGCGAACTCATGAATCCTGGTTTTATTAGAATGGCCGAACTCATTGAAATCCTGTATTAGAGATGGCCGAACTCATTGAAATCCTGTTTATTAGAGATGGAGAACTCATTGAAATCCTGTTTATTAGAGATGGACGAAACTCATTGAATCCTGTTTATTAGAGATGGCCGAACTCATTGAAATCCTGTTTATTAGAGATGGCGAACTCATTGAAATCCTGTTTATTAGAGATGGACGAAAACTCATTGAAATCCTGTTTATTAGAGAGGCGACACTCATTGAAATCTGTTTATTAGAGATGGCCGAACTCATTGAAATCCGTTTATTAGAGATGGCCGAACTCATTGAAATCCTGTTTATTAGAGATGGCGACTATTGAAATCCTGTTTATTAGAGATGGACGAACGTCATTGAAATCCTGTTTATTAGAGATGGCCGAACTCATTGAAATCCGTTTATTAGAGATGGCCGAACTCTTGAAATCCTGTTTATTAGAGATGGCCGAACTCATTGAAATCTGTTTATAGAGGATGGCCGAACTCATTGAAATCCTGTTTTATTAGAGATGGCCGAACTCATTGAAATCCTGTTTATTAGAGATGCCGAACTCATTGAAATCCTGTTTATTAGAGAGGCCGAACTCATTGAATCCTGTTTATTAGAGATGGCCGAACTCATTGAAATCCTGTTATAGAGATGGACGAACTCATTGAAATCCTGTTATTAGAGATGGCCGAACTCATTGAATCTGTTATTAGAGATGGCCACATCATTGAAATCCTGTTTATTAGAGATGGACGAACTCATTGAAATCCTGTTTTTTAGAGATGGCCGAACTCATTGAAATCCTGTTTATTAGAGATGGAGGAACTCATTGAAATCCGTTTATAGAGATGGACGAATCATTGAAATCCTGTTTATTAGAGATGGCGAACTCATTGAAATCCTGTTTATTAGAGATGGGCCGAACTCATTGAAATCCTGTTTATTAGAGATGACCCGAACTAATTGAAAATCCTGTTTATTAGAGATGGGCCGAACTCATTGAAAATCCTGTTTATTAGAGATGGCCGAACTCATTGAAATCCTGTTTATTAGAGATGGCCGAACTCATTGAATCTGTTTATTAGAGATGGCGAACTCATTGAAATCTGTTATTAGAGATGGACGAACTCATGGAAATCCTTTTATTAGAGAGGATGAACTCATTGAATCCTGTATCAGAGAGGCAACTATTGAAATCCTGTTTATTAGAGATGGCCGAAACTCATGAAATCCTGTTTATTAGAGATGGCGAACTCATTGAAATCCTGTTTATTAGAGATGGCCGAACTCATTGAAATCCTGTTTATTAGAGATGGAGAAACTCATTGAAATCCTGTTTATTAGAGATGGCCGAACTCGTTGAAATCCTGTTTATTAGAGATGGACGGAACTCATTGAATCCTGTTTATTAGAGATGCGAACTCATTGAAATACTGTTATTAGAGATGGCCGAACTCATGAAATCCTGTTTTATTAGAGATGGCGAACTCATTGAATCCTGTTATTAGAGATGGCCGAATCATGAAATCCTGTTTATAGAGATGGCCGAACTCATTGAAATCCTGTTTATTAGAGATGGCCGAACTCATTGAAATCCTGTTTATTAGAGATGGCCAAACTCATTGAAATCCTGTTTATTAGAGATGGCCGAACTCATTGAAATCCTGTTTATTAGAGATGGAGAACTCATGAAATCCTGTTTATTAGGATGGCCGAACTCATTGAATCCTGTTTATTAGGAAGATGAACTCATTGAAATCCTGTTTATTAGAGGATGGCCGAAACTCATTGAAATTCTGTTATTAGAGATGGCGAACTCATTGAAATCCTGTTATTAGAGATGGCCGAACTCATTGAAATCTGTTTATTAGAGATGGCGAACTCACTTGAATCCTGTTTATTAGAGATGCGAACTCATTGAAATCCTGTTTATTAGGATGGCCGAACTCATTGAAATCCTGTTTATTAGAGATGGCCGAACTCATTGAAATCGTTTATTAGAGATGGCCGAACTCATTGAAATCCTGTTTATTAGAGATGGCCGAACTCATTGAAATCCTTTATTGAGATGGCCGAACTCATTGAAATCTGTTTATTAGAGATGGCCGAACTCATTGAAATCCTGTTTATTAGAGATGGCCGAACTCCTTGAAATCCTGTTATTAGAGATGGCCGAACTCATTGAAATCCTGTTTATTGAGAGCCGACACTCATTGAAATCCTGTTTATTAGATGATGGCCGAAATCCGCCGAAATCATGAAATCCTGTTTATTAGAGATGGAGGAACCTCATGAAATCCTGTTTATTAGAGATGGCCGAACTCGTTGAAATCCTGTTTATTAGAGATGGCCGAACTCATTGAAATCCTGTTTATTAGAGATGGCCGAACTCACTGAAATTCTGTTTATTAGAGATGGACGAACTCATTGAAATCCTGTTTATTAGAGATGGCCGAACTCATTGAAATCCTGTTTATTAGAGATGGCTGAACTCACTGAAATCCTGTTTATTAGAGATGGCCGAAATCATTGAAATCCTGTTTATTAGAGATGGCCAAACTCATTGAAATTCTGTTTATTAGAGATGGCCGAACTCATTGAAATTCTGTTTATTAGAGATGGTCGAACTCATTGAAATCCTGTTTATTAGAGATGGCCGAACTCATTGAAATCCTGTTTATTAGAGATGGCCGAACTCACTGAAATCCTGTTTATTAGAGATGGCCGAACTCATTGAAATCCTGTTTATTAGAGATGGCCGAACTCATTGAAATCCTGTTTATTAGAGATGGCCGAACTCATTGAAATCCTGTTTATTAGAGATTGCCGAACTCATTGAAATTCTGTTTATTAGAGATGGCCGAACTCATTGAAATCCTGTTTATTAGAGATGGCCGAACTCATTGAAATCCTGTTTATTAGAGATGGTCGAACTCATTGAAATCCTGTTTATTACAGATGGCCGAACTCATTGAAATCCTGTTTATTAGAGATGGATGAAGTCATTGAAATTCATGTTTATTACAGATGGCCGAACTCATTGAAATCCTGTTTATTAGAGATGGTCGAACAAATTGAAATCCTGTTTATTACAGATGGCCGAACTCATTGAAATCCTGTTTATTAGAGATGGATGAAGTCATTGAAATTCATGTTTATTACAGATGGCCGAACTCACTAAAAACCTGTTTATTAGAGATGGCCGAACTCACTGAAATCCTGTTTATTAGAGATGGACGAACTCATTGAAATCCTGTTTATTAGAGATGGCCGAACTCATTGAAATCCTGTTTATTAGAGATGGATGAACTCATTGAAATCCTGTTTATTAGAGATGGACGAACTCATTGAAATCCTGTTTATTAGAGATGGCCGAACTCATTGAAATCCTGTTTATTAGAGATGGCTGAACTCATTGAAATCCTGTTTATTAGAGATGGACGAACTCATTAAAATCCTGTTTATTAGAGATGGACGAACTCATTGAAATCCTGTTTATTAGAGATGGACGAACTCATTGAAATCCTGTTTATTAGAGATGGACGAGCTCATTGAAATCCTGTTTATTAGAGATGGCCGAACTCATTGAAATCCTGTTTATTAGAGATGGACGAACTCATTGAAATCCTGTTTATTAGAGATGGACGAACTCATTGAAATCCTGTTTATTAGAGATGGCCGAACTCATTGAAATCCTGTTTATTAGAGATGGCCGAACTCATTGAAATCCTGTTTATTAGAGATGGCCGAACTCATTGAAATCCTGTTTATTAGAGATGGAGCTTTTTGTTGATGTGTGGGCCTTTTATGATGAATTAGTTCTCCTTTAAACATGTTTTATTAAATAGAGATAGAAAAGTGTTTCTCTGGAACTTATTACTTACCGTTCCAGGGGCCGTGTAACGCCACCAATATAACAGAAAGCACTGTCAAAAGAAAGATCACAATGAAATTGGCGAATCAATGAAGCTTCAATATGCATTGTTATGGTTTGTTTTACTGTTGTATTGACAAGGCTGGGCGGACACTGGTCAATATCTTTGGGTTAAAATAACTTAATTGGTGGAAAAATGTTAGTAAATTTATGCCAGTTGCGTGGTCATCAATAGACGCACAATGGGTTGTGCCAAAATATCGGCAGTACCAGTAATTACCCCACCGATAGATTACTGATCAGTTTATTGATCCTATTAGACAGGAATATAAATATCGGATTAGTACTCACCTAGTCCCAAAGACAACAAGAGACGTGTTTTTGACAGCATTGTGATCTGCAAGAGAAGCAAATTGTTAAGAAAGGAATCCTTAGAGTTTAACCATCTACTGTGAACAGGTTTGTGTTTTTACTGAAAGACGGACAAGGGAGGATTTATAATGGAGACAAATCGGTCAGAAAATACTGATGGCTATTGTGTCCAATGGGACCTTACAGCATAGTCCATCTCTAATAAACAGGATTTCAATGAGTTCGTCCATCTCTAATAAAAAGGATTTCAATGAGTTCGGCCATCTCTAATAACAGGATTTCAATGAGTTCGGCCATCTCTAATAAAAGGATTTCAATGAGTC
>CM033475.1:234075923-234113135 GCA_019447015.1 Hymenochirus boettgeri
TCGTCCACTCTCATACACCAGGATTTTCATGAGAGGAAGAGGGAGGTTTTCGTCCATCTCTAATAAACAGGATTTCAATGAGTTCGTCCCATCTCTAATAACAGGATTTCAATGAGTTTCGAACCATTCTACAACAGATTTCAATTCCATGAGTTCTGTCCCATCTCTAATAAACAGGATTTCAATGAGTTCGGCCATCTCTAATAAACAGTTTAGTGAGTTTCGGACATCTTACTAACGATTTCATCATTCTCCATCTCTAATAAACAGATTTCAATGAGTTCGCGGCCATCTTAATAACCGGATTCAATTGTGTTCGCCCATCTCTAATAACAGGATTTCAATGAGTTCGTCCATCTCTAATAACAGGATTTCTCAATGACTCATCCATCTCTAATAAACAGGATTCCATGAGTTCGGCCATGTGATAATACAGGATTTCATGATTCCGGCCATCTCCTATAAACAGGATTTCATGAGTTCGCCATCTCTAATAAACAGATTTCATGAGTTCGGCCATCTCTAATAAACAGATATTTCAATGAGTTTCGTCCATCTCTAATAAACGGATTTCAATGAGTTCGCCATCTCTAATAAACAGGACTTTCATGATCGTCCATCTCTATAAACAGATTTCAATGAGTTCGACCATCTCTAATAAACAGGATTTACGGCCATCTGTATAAACCGGATTTCAAGTTCGATCTCTAATAAACAGGATTTCAATGAGTTCCTCCATCTCGTATAAACAGTATTTCAATGAGGTTTCGGGGCCATCTCTAATAAACAGGATTTCAATGAGTTCGGCATCTCAATAAACAGGATTTCAAGAGTTTCGGCCATCGTCTAATAAACAGATTTCAATGAGTTCGGCCATCTCTATAACAGGATTTCAATGAGTTCGTCGGACCATCTCTTAATACAGATTTCAATGAGTTCGTATCCATCTCTAATAAAACAGGATTTCAATGAGTTCGCCAGCTCTAATAAACAGGAATTTCAATGAGTTCGTCCATCTCTAATAAAACAGGATTTCATGAGTTCGGCATCTCTATAACAGATTTTTGAGTTCGTCCCTTCCTAATAACATGATTTAATGAGTTCGATCCATCTCTAATAACGGATTTCAATGATTAGCTCTCTATAAACAGGATTTCATGAGTTCGGCCGATCTCTAATAAACAGGATTTCAATAGTTCGACGGCCATCTTCTAATAACAGGATTTTTCAAATGAGTTCTATCCTCTCTATAAACAGGATTTCAATTAGTTCGGCCCATCTCTAATAAAACACGAGATTTCAATGAGTTCGTCCATCTCTAATAAACAGCATATTCATTGAGGTCTGCCATCTCTAATAAACAGGTTTTCAATGAGTTCGGCCATCTTGTACATAAACATGAGTTTCAATGACTTCATCCATCTCATAATACCAGGATTTCAATGAGTTTCGGCCATCTGTAATAAACAGGATTTCAATGAGTTCGCCATCTCGGATACTACAGGATTTCAATGAGTTTTCGGCCATCTTAATAAACATGGATTTCAATGATTCGGCATCCACTCTAGAAACCGGATTTCAATGAGTTTCATTCATGGGGTTTCAGTAAAAGAGGCAAAAGGAAAGATGAGTCGGCCATCTCTATAAACATGATTTCAATGAGTTTCGCCATCTCTAAAACAGGATTTCAAATGAGTTCGGCCATCCTCAATAAACAGGATTTCAATGAGTTCGGCCATCTCTAATAAACGATTTCAATGAGTTTCGCAATCTCTAATAAACAGGATTTCAATGATTTCGTCCATCCTAATAAACATGGAATTTCAATGAGTTGTCGGCCATCTCTAATAACAGATTTCATGAGTCGTCCATCTCTAATAAACAGACTGCAATAGTTTCGTACTTCATCTCTATAACAGGAATTTCGCATGAGTTTCGAAAGCCATCTCTAATAACAGATTTCAATGATTTCGGCCCATCTACTATACACCGAGATTTCAATGATTCGGCCATCTCTAATAAACAGATTTTCAGGTGATGTTCGTCCATCTCTAATAAACAGGAATTTCAATGAGTTCGGCCATCTCTAATAAACAGGATTTCATGAGTTCGCCATCGCTAATAAACCAGATTTTCAATGATTCGACCATCTCTAATAAACGATTTCATAGTTCTGGCATCTCTAATAACAGGATTTCAATGATTTCGGATTCGGGCCATCTCTATAAACAGGATTTCATGAGTTTCGCCATCTCTAATAACAGGATTTCAATGAGTTCGGCCATCTCTTAATAAACAGATTTCAATGAGTTCGCCATCTCTAATAAACAGGATTCAATGAGTTCGGCCATCTCTAATAAACAGGATTTCAATTAGGATTCCGGTCCATCTCTAATAACAGGATTTCAATGAGTTCGGCCTCTCTAATAAACAGGATTTCAATAGTTCGGCCATCTCTAATAAACGGATTTCACTGAGTATCCTCCATCTTCTAATAAACAGGATTTCAATTAGAGTTCGGCCTCTCTAATAGACATGAGGATTTTCAAATTAGTCTCGGCCATCTCTAATAAACGGATTTTCATGAGTTCGGGCCATCTCTAATAAACACGATTTCAATTAGTTCGCACCATCTCTAATAAACAGGATTTCAATGATTCGGCCATCTCTACTAAACAAACAGGATTTCAATGATGTTCGGCCATCTCGTAATAACAGTATTTTCATGAGGTTCGGCCATCTCGAATAAACAGGATTTCAATGAGTTCGGCCATCTCTAATAACGAGTTTCAAGTGAGTTCCTTGAGAACCTCTCTAATAAAACAGGCAAACAATTTGTCAATGATTTTCGGCCATCTCTAATAACGGATTCAATGAGTTTTCGCCATCTCTACTAACGGATTCATGAGTTCGGCCATCTCTAATAATAAACAGGAAAAAATTTCAATGAGTTCGTCCTATCTCTAATAAACAGGATTTCATGAGTTCGCCATCCTAATAACCAGATTTCATGATTTCGGCCATCTCTACAACAGATTTCAATGAGTTCATCATCTCTAAAACAGGATTTCAATGAGTTCGGCCATCTCTATAAACAGATTTCAATGAGTTTGGCATCTCTAATAAACGGATTTCCAATGAGTTCGGGGCCATCTCTAATTACCGATTTCAATGATTTCGGCCATCTCTAATAAACAGGATGTTTCAATGAGTTCGGCCATCTCTAATAACGGATTTCAATGAGTTCGCCATCTCTAATTAAACATATTTCAATGATTTCGGCCATCTCTAATAACAGGATTCCAAGTGAATTCGTCGCATCTCTAATAAACGAATTTCAAGTGAGTTCTGGGCCATACCTCTAATAAAACAGCGATTTCAATGAGTTCGGCCATTCTAATAACAAGGTTTCATGAGTTTGCCATCTCTAATAAACAGATTTCAATAAGTTCGGCCATCTCTAATAAACAGAGTCTGATTTCTTCTCCCTCTCTAATAAACGGATTCAATGAGTTCGGACCCATCTCTAAAACAGGATTTCAATGAGTTCGTCCATCTTAATAAACAGATTTACAATGAGTTCGGATCCATCTCTATAAAACAGGATTTCAATGAGTTTTTGGCCATCTCTAATACCACGGCTTATCAATGAGTAGTCGCCATCTCTAATAACAGGATTTCAATGATTCGGCATCTCTAATAAACAGAATTTCAAACTGAATTTTCGGTCCATCTCAATAATAAACGGATTTCAATGAGTTTTCGGCATCTCTAATAAACAGATTTCATGAGTTCGCCCTCTATAAACAGATTCATAGTTCTGCATCTCTAATAAACAAGGATTTCAATAGTCGTCACTCTAATACACAGATTTCAATGAGTTCGGCCATCTCTAATAACAGATTTTCAATGAGTTCGGTCCCTCTCTATCCAGTTCAAACATTCTGATAACAGGATTTCAATGAGTTCCTATCCATTCTCTAATAAACAGGATTTCACTAGTTTCGGCCATCTCTAATAAACAGGATTTTCATGATTCGGACCATCTCTATAAACAGGATTTCCATGAGTTCGGCCATCTCTAATAAACAGGATTTCAATGAGTGTCGGCCATCTCTAATAAACATGGATTCAATGAGTTCGTCCATCGTCTAATAAACAGGATTTCATGAGTTCGGCCATCTCTTAACAGGATTCTGAGTTCGGCCTACTCTAAAAACAGGATTTCCCAATGAGTTCGGCCCTCTTAATAACAGGATTTCATGAGTTCGGCAATCTCTAATAAACAGGATTCATAGTTTTCGGCCATCTCTAATAAACAGATTTCATGAGTTCGGCCATCTCTAATAAGAATATCCAGAATTTCAATGAGTTCGTCCTCTCTAATAAACCGAATTTCAATGAGTTCGGCCATCTCTAATAAACAGGATTTCATAGTTCGCGGCCATCTCTAATACAACAGATTTCAATGAGTTCGGCCATCTCTGTAAAGCCTAGATTTCAATGAGTTCGGTCCATCTCTAATAAACAGGATTTCAATGAGTTCGGCCATCTCTAATAAACAGTTTCAATGAGTTCGCCACTCTCGATACACAGGATTTCATGAGTTATCGTCCATCTCTATAAACAGGATTCATGAGTTTCGCCATCTCTATAAACAGGATTTCAATGATTTTGCGACCATCTCTAATAACAGATTTCAATGAGTTCGTCCATCTCTAATAACAGGATTTCAATGAGTTCGTCCATCATCTCTAAACAGATTTCAATGAGTTCGGCCATCTCTAATAAACAAGATTTCATGAGTTTTCCGTTCCATCTCTAATAAACAGGATTTCAATTGAGTTCGTGCCAACTCTAATAACAGGATTTCAAGAGTTTCGTCCATTCTCTACTAAACAGATTTCATGAGAAATTGCGTTCCATCTCTAATAAACAGGATTTCAATGAGAGTTCGTCCATCTCTAATAACATGATTTCCATGAGTGTCGCCATCTCTAATAAACAGGAATTTTCAAATAGTTCGGTCCATCTCTAATAACAGTCAATGATTTCAATGAGTTCGGCCATCTCTAATAACAGGTTTTCAATGATTTCTGCCAGCATCGACTAATAAACAGATTTCAATGAGTTCGCATCTCTAAGAAATCTAAGCTGGTAAAAGATGTAAATACAGGTTACTAACCTTAGCTTTAAGGCCCGATCATAATTGTTATCTGCTCCAACCTGCCGTACAGTAGAGAGCTTATTTTAGATGTTCAGAACGTTTGACTGGGGTTTATATAATACATGTTGTTATGTTTGGGTAAAATCCTTACTAAAAGATTTCCTTGAACACACCATCAATGGGAAAATCTGTTTTGATTCGTCCCGGATTCTCCTGCCCGGATGTTTTCTTCGGGACATTTAGGAAACCAATGTAATAGTCTACATAATTGTAGCATAAATTTCCTTTTCGCCTCCTTGAGTACCACAAGGAAAAGGGTAAGAGCTTGTCAATGGGTCTGCACCATTTCTTATCTGTTTTACTGTTTAGAGATATTAATAAATTACTTTTGACCTTCATAACTACAAACACTGTAAGCTGTAGACATGATAACTGCAACATGATTTTAAAATAATCAATTCTACTGGTACACTAAATTGCCAGATTTCAAACAGGTATCACTTTCAGCCTTACATTCTGGAGATCGAGGCCACTGAATCCCACCCAGCTACTGACTTCTGAACAGTGTCATCGCTGGACAACGAAGATCAGTGATTCTATCAGGCAAGTCCTGACATATTATAGAAACATTTCGAGCTGCTTCCTCTTGAAATATTTAACAGGTCATTGAGTTTGGGAATAATTGACTTGTAGCTGTCGTAATTAGCGATTTCATCTTGCCTTGTGTGTCAAAAATTATTATTACTTAAACTTCCTCACCTCACTGACTGCCCGAACGAACACATTGGGAACAATTAGAAACATCATTCGTGACATTCAGTGTTAGCAAAGCAGCATTTTTAAAAAAAAGGATTTTGGAATTTTTTAAAAATATTTTTAGTCTCTTTTCCTGGGAGGTAGGAAATAACAGCTACTTCCTTGGTTGGTCGCTAGTATGAGTAGAAGAAGTAGGGCTTTTGTCATCTTGTGCCACACAAGGTCACTGATCATTCCTCTTGCTACATGCTTGACTCTCTCTAATGTGACAGAGGGCGTGTCCATCAAAATTAATAAGGGAGGATCTGCAAGATCCTGTCTGTCTTTTTCAAAAGAATCGGGCTACACAGAGTCCCAGCATTCCCCCCTATACCAGCATAGGGAGAAACGCTCGGGACTCTGTGTTCCCTTGCCGCAGCCACTCCCCTATAGTCTACCGCGGCAACGGGAAATATTCCCTCTATTTCGAACGAGCATTCGGCCGCCATCTCAGAAAAGCAAGGTACACACAGTACCCATAAAGCCCTCTAACCCTGCAAATAGCTGGCATTATGATTCATAACATGTTCCCCCCATTCACGGATATAGAGAGACGCTTTAAGCTCGGGGCACTTGAATTCTTCGTGCAAACTAGAGGCAAACTATACATCACCCCATCTGTTTTTTTACAAAACATTTTTGTAAAAAGATCCTTGAGTATTTTAAAGAGATGATGTGAGATCTACATTACTGGCAGGGTAACCATTATTAAATAGGAGATTGAGCTATTTTGAATTTATAACAAGTTACTGAGACCGGGTGAACTCACTGAAAACGTTCCGCTTGCAGATTCCACCTAATATAATATAAATGCAATGGTAACTGTAACGGTAAATGCTCGGGACCTGGGAAGGTCTGGGACACAGTATCAATGGCAAGATTTTTTTAAAAAACACTTGAAACTTCCTGATTTTGGGATTCCAAGTATATTTTTTTAGTATTTTCGAGATTTTTAGAAATTTTTAAAAATTGACGATTTGTATCTAGTTAATGATAAGCTGTCCCAGTACATAAAAACAGGCCCACTGCTGTGTGAAAAGGAAGTTTTGTAAAGCCAAGCAGTGGGAACAAAGGATGGTGACACCACTGTGGAAAACAAAGAGATCCTCACATCTATATTTAAAAAGGGACTCTGTTCCCAGCCAGTAATTATAGTTTATCCTATTTATAAAGGTCTAGTGTTGGTGTTTGAGAGTACAATCTCTGTGTTCTTCAATATACACTTTCACAATTTTTCTAACTGATTTGGGAATTGGTATGGGAATTCTGCTGTCCTTTTAACATAGTAACATAGTAACATAGTAATTAAGGTTGAATAAGAGACCATCTCCAGTCAAGTCCAACCATTCACATTTTTTTTTTTTTTTTTTTTTTATTTATTTATTTTTGTTAAACCCTACCTAACAGTTGATCCAGAGGAAGGCAAAAACCCCAGCTAAAAAGTGGGAAAAAATTCCTTCCTGACTCCAAACGGAATCGGAAAGTCATCCCTGATCACAAGATCTATATGCATTAATACCATAATTCTCATATTTTTTAGTTTTAGAAACTATCCATGCCTTTTTTAAAGTTATTCAATGAACTTGCCATTACCACCTCTGCTGATACAGTCACAGTTTCACAACCGTTCTCACTTTAAAGAACCCCTCTCCTAACTTGAAGATGAAACTTCTTTTCTTCCAACCTTAACGGATGTCCACGAGTCCTCTGATGTACCTATTAGTGAACAATTCCCAGAGTTCACTGTATGGGCCATTAATAATATTTGTATAAGGTTATCATGTCCCCACGCCCGCCGCTTCTCACATGTAAACAGCCCTAACTTTGTCTAATCTGCCTGCATATTCAAGCCCCTCCATTCCCCTTATTAATTTAGTTGCCCTTCTCTGAACTGCCTCAATTTCCAAGATGTCCCTTTGTATATGGGATTCCAAAACGTGCACCGCTATATCCACATGTGGCCTTACCAGTGCCTTGTAAGAGGGAGAATAATTTTTCTCTCTGATTCCATTCCCCTCTTTATACAAGACATATCTTGCTAGCTCAGCTGTTGCTACCTGGCTTGTTTTTGCTACAGCTAAGTCTGTTATCTACACACACCCCCCAATCTTTTTCCATTTCAGATGCACTTAACACAGAGTTATTTATTGGTGTAGGTGGCACGGATTATTAAATCCCAAATGCATCACCTATTTAATCAACATTGAATCCATCTGCCATTCTGCTGCCCATTTTGATACTCTATCTAGGTCTGCTTGCAGCAACTTGCACATCATTGGAATATTTAGTGTCATCAGAAACAAACCGAGCACCTTGCTCTCAATGCCCCCTTCTAAGTCATTTATACAGCTTATACAGAAGCGGCCCACATGACGAACCTGAGGAACTCCGCTTAGAACTTTAGCCCACATAGATGTAGCTCCATTAACCACCAACTCTCTGTTTGCGGTCCAATAACCATTCTCTATCCATAACAAATGTTTTCCTTCAAGGCCCACAGTCCTCAGTTTATACATTAGTCGCCTATGTGGCACAGTATCAAAGGCTTTTGCAAAATCCAAATATACCACATCACAGCTGTGGCCTGATCTAACGTCTTACTCCTTTCTTCATAACCAATTAATTTGTCTGGCATGATCTATTTCTCATAAAGCATGAAGCTGATGTGACTACTACTAATAAGATAATCTCTGGAGACAATCAAGGATATGATCACTTGCTTGTTTCGCAATCCGTGTTTCATTTTCTATTTTAGCGGCTAGTTTTAATTATTGCTTTTCTTGCACTCTTTATTACAACTTTTGATTCCCTGTAAGCCTGTTTCTGTCCTCTGCTTTCAAATTTAAAGCCCTTTTCTTTTTTTCCTTTCCCTTTTTTACCTGACATTAAGCCATGCAGAGTGACCTAATTTTTTTTACACTTGTTTCCTAAGGTACCGATTTGGAAATGTTTGATAGTTTATATCCTTTAAAATGTCCACACTGCTCAGTATCTTTACCTAGAAACAGTTCCCCCCCCAGTCTATGAGCAGGAGCGATTCCTTTAAAAGCATAAAATTAGCTTTCCTAAAGTTAAAAGTTTTTGTTAAGCCAGTGCACTTTAGTTTTCTGCAACCTATATTAAATGACACTATATCATGTCACTATTCCCTAAGCTCCCATTACCTTCATCTCCAAAATGCGCTCTGGGTTATTAGATATCACCAGATCCAACAACGCATTCTTTCTAGTAGGAACTTCTACCATCTGTGAAAGAAAATGCTCATATAGGAAATTTAAGAACTTTATACCCTTTTGAGGTGCTGGCAGTTCCATTACTCCAATCTATTTCAGGGTAGTTAAAATCCCCCCATAACCAGAACATGCCCCATACCAGCAGCCTTCGCCACTGCATATGGAGATTCATTTCCACCCTCTTCCCCGGCATTTGGCGCTTATACACACACTCCACAATTAATTTACCTACCTTCTTTCTTTCCTGTACACAGTTCACCCATAATTTTTTCTGCCGCTCGTTTGCTCCCCCATCTATTCATCTTTTAATTTGGCTTCAATTCCGTTTAATACATACATAATACTCCTCCTCCTTTCTTATTAACTCGGTCATGTCTAAATAAGGAGTACCCTTCAATATTTAACTGTCCCATCGTGTGAATCATTAAGCCATGATTCTGCTATACCAATTACATCATACCTTTCCTTTAACGCTATTATTTCAAGTTGCCGGTTTTTCCAGCCAGACTCCCTGCATTTGTAAACATACATTTTAGATTATCAATTGATTTACTTCTACATGTGTCGTACTGCCCTCCCTTATCCTCTATGCTCCCCCCTCCTCCTTCTCCTCCCTCCGTTGTGTTACTAGCCCCCAGATCCCTAACTCTCTATCTACCCCTGTGTATTTGAAACGTCCCATCCCCCCCATCCCTAGTTTAACAATCTCCTCCAACCACCTAGCCATCTTCTCCCAAAACAAAACAGTTGCACACCACCATTGAGGTGCAATCCGTCACTACTAAAGAGCCTGTAGCCAACAGAAAGTCAGCCCAGTTCTCTAAGAAACACCAAACCCATCTCCTTACATCCCACTCCTTAGCCACGCATTTATACTCCTGAGCTCCGTTGCCTCCCTAGCGTAGCACGTGGCTCGGTAGTATTTCTGAAATGACTACCCTGGAGTCCTGCTTTTAACTTGGCCCTAATTCTCGAAATCATTTGTTAAGGACCAGGTCACCTCCACCTCTAACTTTACCCTTTAAAGGGCAACTTAAGCCTCAAAACAATACTGAATCAGAAGGCAGCATGTGGTCACACTTTCTACCCTCGGCTTTATACTTGGACAATCAATTTTCCTATTTTTTAGGTAAAAACAGTACCTCGACTAATCCTCGAGGTATATACAGATACCCTAATTGGGAGTGGAGTTCACTTACAGAGAAGGAATGTGGAATTTAATGTAGATAAAAGATTTAACAGGATTATCTCAATAAAAGTTCTTATTGTTACAAATGGTGCTAATTTGCCCAACCAATCATGATGTTATTTAACATTTGAAATCTAACATCTGATTGTTTGGGGCAAATTACACCATTTTTAACGATAAGAACTTTTATTGATCTCCCTTGTTTGTGACTTTAAGCATGTGAGTGACCAATATCTGCCAAAACCAAATAATTATTTCCTGTATAGGAAGCATATAGGGTAAACTAATAGCAGGGCATAATACTGCCCTCATGTAATAGCCCTTGTAGGCCTCATCTTGAGTACGCAGTGCAGTTTTAAACACGAAAAATGGTAAAAATGGTGAATAGATGTGCACGTAACCTAATAAAAGTGCATGGGCGCAATTGTGGTTATGAAGATAGATTAGCGAAGTTTGCTCTACTAGAAAAGAGGAGATTGTGAGGGGATATAATGACAATATACATAAATGTATACATAGGCAACTAATGTATATGAACTGGGGACTCTTGGCCTTGAAGAAACCATTTGTCATAGGATAGAGACTGGTTAGTATGGACCGCAACAGAGAGTGGTGGTAAACTGGAGCTACATCTATGTGGGCTAAAGTTCTAACTAGAGCAGTAGAGGGGGGGGTAATGCCTCATGGGTTCTTGGTACTTGGGGGCTATGCGTGGGAATCTGTTTAGGATATCTGTTAATTATAAATGACTTAGAAGGGGGCATTGAAAATAGCGGTCTCAGTTTATTGCTGATTACAATAATAACCTGAAAGTGTGCAGACTTGTGAATAAAGAGTAAAAAGACTTGCGAAAAAGGTGCCAAAGCAAGGCAGACCTAGATATAAAAGAATTAGGGTCGGGAGAAATGGTCAGCAGAATTGGCAGATGAGATTAATTTTGATAATGTTAAGGTGATGCTGGTAAGTGGGGTATTAGATAATCCCTGTGCACCGGGTACACAATATAATAAACTCGGTGTGTTAAGTGCATCTGTAATGGAAAGCTTTGGGGGGTTCTTGTAGATACGACTTGGAGAATGTAGCAACGAATGCCAGGATACACACGCAGCGCACAAATATCGTCTTGTATAAGAGGAATAGATTCAGAGAGAAAAATATTATCTCCCTCTTTACAAGGACTGTAAGGCACTCATTTGGAATATGGTGCTTTTTGGAATCCCATAATCAAAAGGACAATCTGGTAAGACAGTTCAAGAAGGGCAACTAAATTAATAAGGAATGGGGGCTTGATACGCAAACTGCGGAAGAAATCAGTGTGTGTTTTATCCCTATGTATGTTAATAAGCACTTAATGAACAGCAAATGTAAGATGCTTCAATTGTATCTAAAGAAATAGGGAACAGATCAAAAGATACAGTGTGGTTGGAAATTATGACGTAGATTTTTTTGGGGGGCAATTGGGCTAAATTCAAGTTTGATTGGGGGGTGGACAACCTTTTTTTGTTGTTGTCCTAAACACTTTTGCCAAATACTTTCACAAAATGTTTTGAACAGTTTTCCAAATAATTGACATTTTTCCATGTGTCTTATGGAGGCAGCCATTGTTAGTAATTCTATTCAAGTGGGCGGAGGCATGTTCTCTGTGTTTTCAGTCTATTGCGATGTGTCGACCAATCAGAATGTTTAAATAATAATTTACCCATGTGGCTAGTCTGTGTGCTTACGGTCTATAAAGATATTTCTACCACCCCAAGTTTCTTGCGTAATAACTAACCCATGTGCCTATCTCTAGCATCCATGGAGATACTGTATGTCCATCCAACTGACAAGAATTGCATAGTAACAGATGTGGCATTTTTTCCTGTATTTTTCTGGATAATTCGCAAGACTAGAACTTTGTCCAGTTATATCCCAGTATCAGTAGTCAAGGAGGAAGTTTGCAGGACAGCAATTTCTACAAATTAAACCAAAACTCATTTTGGAACCCACGGTTTTCCCTTTAAACTTTTGAGCTGCCCTTGAATGTAGCACAACAACTAATTAATATCAGGGTGTAAACACCCGCTGTAACAGATCACACCTTATATTTCCCACTCCATCGATGCATGTGTTACTGAACCATGCAAACAGTAAGGTGTGATGCGTTGGGAATATTACACCTCCCTGATAATTTATAGTCCTAAAAAAAGAACACACAAATTGTCCATATTGTTATCAAGTTTATTGCCACAGCAGGGAGATTTACACACGACAACAAAAGCACATCTATTGGCTGCACACAGAGCTAAGGTACAATCTTCTTAAGGTTTATAACTAAGTTTGGATCTATTTTAGTCCTACAGAGTGCAACAAATCTTTAGTGCGGCTTAGAAAAGTCTTTGGGGACTGTTTGAAAAGTGTTTTGGGGACTGGAGATCTTGAACACAATACAGATTGCCACACCGTTTAGTAGTCACTTGGCACAACTCCAAAAACCCAACTTTCAGCTATGGATGGGATATTAGGGGTGATTCGGACCCGTTTCTGAACCTTTCGAACTTTTGGACCCTGGAACTCAACTACTTTTGAAGGGTAACTGATCTACTTTGAGGTGTTACCGATTACAAGGATACTTTCCAAGGTTCTTTTAAAAGTAGCCTCGTGTATATACAGAACTAGAATATAGCTCACTGTAAAGAATTCCTTTTCATTTTGGTGATGGTACGTTCTAATCCTCGATTGTCTTTTGCCTTTTTCCTTTAACGTTTGGCTGTTTCATTTTTCTTTTTAGACTTTGCTTAGTTTCACACCCTGTGTATACAGTTTGTGTCACAACTAAATCAGTAAATAAAAAGAATTAAACCATTAATAGATGTTGTAGTTAATCCCCTGTGAAGCAAAGTTTTCTAGGAACGCATCTTTTCTCTGTGGCGGACGTAGCCCTTGTTTGCAGCGACATCTCACTTTACAGCGCTGAAAACATTTCCAGTTGTTCTCCATCACAGTCATATTCACTGCAAGGACCCCGCAAAGCTCATAGACTTCATTCTCTCCACATTTCATGCATTGGTCTGGTGATACACATCTAGCGTGTCTGGGTGTATCCAGTAAGTAGCCAGGTTTTGCAGCCACATCCTGGTTTACAGCTTTCCTTTGCATGGACAGGCAACGCACCACAAGACTTTTCACATGTAGGCAGGTGTAGTATTGTTGATTGTCCCACATTTAGAGTGGTAGTTGGGGGGACGGATGTAGTTGGAGGACGAGTGGTAGTGGAGGACGCATGTGGTAGTTGGAGGACGAGTGGTAGTTGGAGGACGATGTTAGTTGGAGGACGATGGGTAGGGTGAGGACGAGTGGTATGTGGAGGACGAGTGGTAGTGGAGGACGATGGTAGTGTAGGACGATTTCGAAAGAGAGGAAGGGGAGGAGGATTATGAGGAGGGAGGGTGAAAATGTCCATCATCATCTGCAAACCGAATCAAATGTGTAAATTTAGGACTTACTGCAGTTATGCATCACACAGACTACACAGCCCCCATCACCCAGAATTGTCCCGTGATGTTTTGATTTCATTGTACAACGGACGTAGATCATGAAACTAACTGACAAATGGTTGCCATGGGTTACTAGGCTACTAGTTTTATTAGCCCCATTATTGTTACCAATCAATTAGGAGGTTTGTCTCCTGTATTAAGGTTTAAAACAAGAGAGTTGGTGGGTCTGATAATGTCTTTATAGGTTTCACCCAGGAAGTCTGCTTGTTACAAGATAACTGGGGGCTTGCAGATTGTATCACTACGGTGCCCATACCCACAAATTATGGGATTGAATGATCAGATTGGGCGACAGAGAAAAATGTAAACTGGACTGATCATAAAATGTATCGTACAATCATCGTCCGATTGTCTATACACAATCCAATGATCGTATGATATCATAATATCCCGATATCGTACAACCGCGATCTTTGCTTCTATGTCCACCATAACATTTTGGGTTTTCCAACATAAAGTAAAACACAGTCTCACTTCATCTACTAGATTCTCACAACTCCGCCGATTCATTCATCTGCCGTTCCATTATGTACAAAGTACAAGAGATCATTGTGAATAAGTTTCCATAATCTGATATTTGGGTCAACCACCAGGCAATTTAGTTGTATGAATGTATGGTGGCCATCTGACCAGCATCTCATTAGTATTCAACATGCCGGATATACTTACAATAAACTCCTATATAAGTATTTCTTACAATACCCCAAAGCATCCTCTCTCACTTCGTACTCTGACAGGTCCCCACGGACTCTGTATTCTATGTGCTTGCGCACAGGTCCATCGGGGCTGGTAAGTTGCTTCCCGGCTATGATCTTTTTATAAAGAACAGGAGGGTAAGACACAGCTCCTTTCCCTCCTGTTCTTCAATAAACGAATAACTAATAAAGGAAAGTGACCTATTCTTTTAATATACGACCACTGGAATTCTCTATCTTTAAACCCCTTTTACTAAGACATTGAAGTTAACCACAACCTCATCTTACTGATATTGAGTAAGTCTGGTGGGCAGAAGCTCAGGCATTGATGCTTTACAGTCACTAGTAGTTCAAATCCCTCTTTGGGTATATCGTCAAGCATACGATATGTCTGTTGGATGATAGATGTAATATCAATTCTTCGATTTAATAAGCACTTTGGGCAATGACTCAATCTGAGATTATACTATACAATGTAAATCCTGCTGAACCATCCCGGCTGATTTCACGATGATACAGGGAAAAAAATGAACATATGGGACCCATATTCATACACGCTCGGCAATACGCATTTTATCGCGATATTACGATGTGCCTTAACTGACTTAAAGGATTTGTACTTTCCACTGAAACCAATATTCATTATTTACTACCTAACTGTTGGGCGTGGTAGATATCATAGCAGTGTTAACAACTCCGCAATAGTTTGTCTATGGGGGATCGCCAATCTACGTTGCGTTTTGTATATTTAGAAATTTCTATAGATGTAACGGCGGTTACTGCTAGATCGATTGTAATTAACGATCATTTTAGTGATTGTTAACCTGATCTTAACGGTGCGATATGGCTAAAAAGCGATACTGCGCCCGTTTTAATTTGGCCCATTTTTTTTTTTTTGTCTGGCTCACCACAAACTACGGGAGTGGGGAATACGGTTAATAGTTTGATGCAAAAACCTTAGGATCATTTACTTGATTCCAAACGCATGGGCATCCTGATGGCCGGGCGACGCTGACTCCCTCCTCCGCAGGTCTCCGCAGACTCAAAAGATCTGTGCACAACCACCTTTTAAACGCTGATTGAACAGTAATAAGGAAGACTATATGTGCGATCAGCTGTTTAAAAAGGTCAGCTGCATGGATTATTGGCTTGTCGGGCTCTATTACTGTCCGATTAGGACATCCCAGTAAGACACAATGGCGGAGGTTTACCCAGAGCCGCAAAAAGGGGCATTGAAAGTCACGTTAAATTCAGTGCAATGCCTTATTGCCATTATTGCGCGGCTGCATGGGTTTCTTTTGCAATGCCTGCACAATAACAGGTTAAAGCACACGGCAGCAGTATGTAATTACTTTTCCCTTTAGTCCTTTTCGTATACTTTTCATTTAGGTAATCTACATTGTAAACAAATAAAATAAAAAGTCTGCGCGGCAAAATCAAATTTCTAATTAAGATATTTACTTTGTCCCACTTCCTGTTGCCTCACTGTATAGAAGTCCTGTGGCCTCACTGTATGAAGGAATCTATAGTCACGCACTACGCCTCCTTCCCCTTTGGAAGTCCTCATTTGCCTCCCTTATCTATAGATTATCTACAATCTATTATAAACTTGTTTTAGTAAATTTAATCTTTTTTTCTCTGTAACATTTCACTACCGTCTGAATGACCCTTGACATCACGACGTAACGAAAGCCACTGTCCAAGAGGAAGATTACATTACATCATTGACGCTGTGATGCCATTGCTACATACACAACAAACCATTGTCCAGATACTGCACCTGCCCCAACCCAGTTGATATATTCACTATTACATGTATTATTACCCATTAAGGATAATGGGCGATACTGTACACTACTGCCGGTTGACACTCTCGTGAATTCCTTATATCGTACATCTCGTTAACTCATTGAAATCCTGTTTATTAGAGATGGCCGAACTCGTTGAAATCCTGTTTATTAGAGATGGCCGAACTCATTGAAATCCTGTTTATTAGAGATGGCCGAACTCACTGAAATTCTGTTTATTAGAGATGGACGAACTCATTGAAATCCTGTTTATTAGAGATGGCCGAACTCATTGAAATCCTGTTTATTAGAGATGGCTGAACTCACTGAAATCCTGTTTATTAGAGATGGCCGAAATCATTGAAATCCTGTTTATTAGAGATGGCCAAACTCATTGAAATTCTGTTTATTAGAGATGGCCGAACTCATTGAAATTCTGTTTATTAGAGATGGTCGAACTCATTGAAATCCTGTTTATTAGAGATGGCCGAACTCATTGAAATCCTGTTTATTAGAGATGGCCGAACTCACTGAAATCCTGTTTATTAGAGATGGCCGAACTCATTGAAATCCTGTTTATTAGAGATGGCCGAACTCATTGAAATCCTGTTTATTAGAGATGGCCGAACTCATTGAAATCCTGTTTATTAGAGATTGCCGAACTCATTGAAATTCTGTTTATTAGAGATGGCCGAACTCATTGAAATCCTGTTTATTAGAGATGGCCGAACTCATTGAAATCCTGTTTATTAGAGATGGTCGAACTCATTGAAATCCTGTTTATTACAGATGGCCGAACTCATTGAAATCCTGTTTATTAGAGATGGATGAAGTCATTGAAATTCATGTTTATTACAGATGGCCGAACTCATTGAAATCCTGTTTATTAGAGATGGTCGAACAAATTGAAATCCTGTTTATTACAGATGGCCGAACTCATTGAAATCCTGTTTATTAGAGATGGATGAAGTCATTGAAATTCATGTTTATTACAGATGGCCGAACTCACTAAAAACCTGTTTATTAGAGATGGCCGAACTCACTGAAATCCTGTTTATTAGAGATGGACGAACTCATTGAAATCCTGTTTATTAGAGATGGCCGAACTCATTGAAATCCTGTTTATTAGAGATGGATGAACTCATTGAAATCCTGTTTATTAGAGATGGACGAACTCATTGAAATCCTGTTTATTAGAGATGGCCGAACTCATTGAAATCCTGTTTATTAGAGATGGCTGAACTCATTGAAATCCTGTTTATTAGAGATGGACGAACTCATTAAAATCCTGTTTATTAGAGATGGACGAACTCATTGAAATCCTGTTTATTAGAGATGGACGAACTCATTGAAATCCTGTTTATTAGAGATGGACGAGCTCATTGAAATCCTGTTTATTAGAGATGGCCGAACTCATTGAAATCCTGTTTATTAGAGATGGACGAACTCATTGAAATCCTGTTTATTAGAGATGGACGAACTCATTGAAATCCTGTTTATTAGAGATGGCCGAACTCATTGAAATCCTGTTTATTAGAGATGGCCGAACTCATTGAAATCCTGTTTATTAGAGATGGCCGAACTCATTGAAATCCTGTTTATTAGAGATGGTCCGCCGCCGAAAAACTAATTGAAATCGCTTTAGATTAGAGATGGCAGAACCATGGAAATCCTTTATTTAGAGATGGACTATGCTGTGTGTTTTGTAATGGTCCCATTGGAACACAATAGCCATCAGTATTTTCTGACCGATTTGTCTCCATATAAAACTCCCTTGTCCTGTCTTTCAGTAAAAACACACAACCTGTTCACAGTGAGATGGTTGAAACTCTAAGATTCCTTTCTTAACAAATTGCGTCTCTGGCAGATCACAATGCGTCAAAAACACGTCTCTGTTGTCTTGGGTACTAGGTGAGTACTAATCCGATATTATCTTCCTGTCATATGGATCAATAAAACTGACAGTAATCTATCGGGTGGGGTAATATCGGTACTGCCGATATTTGGCACAACCCATGTGGCGTCTTATTGATGACACGCAACTGGCATAAAATACTATCAACACACAAAGTATTTTTAAACCAAAGAAAGATATTGACACGTGTCCGCCAGCTTGTCCATACAACAGTAAAACAACCATAACAATGCATATTATATAGCTATCATTGATTCTCGCCAATTCATTGTGATCTTTCTTTTGACAGTGCTTTCTGTTATTGGTGGTTTACACGGCCCTGGAACGGTAAGTAATAAGTTCAGAAGAAACACTTTCTATCTCTATTTAATAAAAATGTTTAAAGAGAACAAATTAATAATTAAAAGGCCCAACACACAAAAAAGACCAAGGCCACCATAACACCCATTTCAAGTCAAACAGCCCCAAAAGGCTCCCAGAAACAAACAAAAAAATCACACTAATTTGAGGATTAAACCGACCGAGTATAAACCGTTGTACCTATTATACCTGGAAAAGGGAGTAGTAAGTGAAAGTAGTATTACTTGAGAAAAGATGCTTCTGATTCTGTATTGTTTTGAGGCTTTAGGTTGCCCCTTTAAATAGACAGCAGAACCCCATACAGTAATAGACATACTGGATTAGGCTATTAATGAAGGAACTACTGTATGGGAATTCTGCTGTCCATTTAAAGGCATAGTCTTATTTATAACAGTAGTATACCATCTCCTGAGTTGTTTGATTGATGGCAGTTAGGCCTTATAAATGGACAGTAATCCCTTATAATAACCCCCATTCCTTGGCACTCCAGATGCTTGGAAACTACAACTCCCATAATGCATTAGATGCTGGGAGTTGTAGTTTCCAAACATCTGCAGTAGCAAGGAATTGGGGGTTACTGTATGATATTTCAGTCCCTCTCCCCCCCCTCCGCACCCCCCACCGAGCACCACCCGTTGTTAACTTTCCTGGGCAATCCTTCTACCATCACAGTAATCATTCTGCTCACTCCACATCCTCTGCTTTGCTGCCTGAAGGCACAACTTTGCTGGGAAATGAGAGTAGTGACGTCAACTGGCAGAGCAGAGGATGCGGAGTGAGCAGCCACCGGATTACTGTGAAGGTAACTGTGGTTGACCCGAGTATAAACCGAAGTTCGGTTTTCAGGCTGAAAATCTCAGTTTATACTCTAGTATATACAGTACCGTATATATTAATCTCACTTATAATATTCTGAGGTGGAATTGAAAAGACTGACAGTCACTCAGCAAGGCCCCACCCCAATGGTTCCCAAAAACTGACACACAAAAAACTCACTGTCACTTTAATTGTGGTCCTGGCTGCCCTGCTTACGGGAATTCAGGGATTCCGATATGAAATCCTAATATAGAAATGGTAAAAAGTGATCGGAGCACTCCTGGGTCTAGTAAATATATTTATTATAACAAATGTCACGCCATCGGACGCCATATTGGCCGTCCTCAGGATGTGATGCAATAACAAAACGTAGCGAAACACGTAGATGTTTGTACAACCTCAATATATTAGAATTACCCAGAGCCAAGTGAGTAAAATGCCCCCAAAAAATGCTTGTAGATTCCCCCAGACAAAGGTTTAGGCTAAAGCGACTGTTCACACCCCATTTATAGGTTTAGGCACCATAAATTCCAGTTATAGGTTAGGTGCTGTGTATATGGTGTGTATATGATGTGTATATGATGTGTATATGGTGTGTATATGATGTGTATATGGTGTGTATATGATGTGTATATGATTGGTAATATGCTGTGTATAATGGTGTGTAATGATGTGTTATATATGTGTATATGATTTGTATTTGGTTGTATATGATGTGTATCTGATGGTATTGATTTGTAATAGGTGTGTACTGATGTGGGTATATGATGTGTTATGGTGTTGTCTATGGTGGTGGATATCGTGTGTCCTCTGGTGTGTCTCTGTGTGTCTCTGATTGTCTCTGCTTCTCTCTGTGTCTCTGCTGTGTCTCTGCCTTTGTCCTGGTGTGTCTACTGTGTGTCTCGGTTTGTCTCTGCCTAGTGTCTCTGCGTGTGTCCTCCTTTTGTGTCTCCTGTGTGTCTCTGGGTGTCTCCGCCGTGTCTTGCTGTGTCATCTGATGTGTTATGGTGTGTATATGATGTGTCTCTGCTGTGTCTATGGTGTGTATCTGATGTGTATTGATGTGATATAGTGTGTATCGATATGTCTCTGCCTGTGTATATGATGTGACTCTGAGTGTCATATCCTGGTCTATTGGTGTGTCTCTGGTGGTGGTCTCTGGTGTGTATCCTGGTGATGTCTCTGGTGTGTCTCTGCGTGTCTTGATGTTGTATCTGTGTGGTCTCTGCTGTTTGTCTCTCTGTGTCTCTGCTGTGTCTCCTGGTGTGGTCTCTGGTGTGATCTCTGCTGGTGTTCTCGCTAGGTGTCTCTGGGTGTTTTCTCTGCTTGTTCTTGGTGTGTCTCTGGTGTGTCTCTGCTGTGTCTCTGGTCGTGTCCTGGTGTGTACTCTGGGTGTTGTCTCTGGTGGTCTCTGGTGGTGGTCGCTGTGTGTCTCTGGTGTGTCTCTGGTGTGGTCTCTGGTGTGTCCTCTGGTGGGTCTCTGGTGGTGTCTCGGTGTTATAATGCTGTTGTATATGGTGTTGTATATGGTGAGCTGGTGGTGTACATCGGATGTGTCTTGATGTGTATCTGATGTGTATATGGTGTGTATATGAATGTGTATATGAATGTGTCTCTGTGTGTCCTCCGGTGTGTCTCATTTCTGTGTCTCGCTGTGTCACTGGTGTGTCTCTGCTGTGTATATATGTGTTATATGGTGTTTATCTGGTTTCTCTGGTGTGTCTAGGATGTGTATCATACTTGTCTATGGTGTGTCCGCGTGGTGTTGTCTATGCTGTGTAGCGGCATGTGTCCTGGTGTGTCTCTGCTTTGTCTCTGATGTGTCTCTGCTGTGTCTTGGTGTGTCTCTCTGTGTCTCTGCTGTGTCTCTGGTGTGTCTCTGCTGTGTGTCTTCTGTGTGCTGCTGTTTATCTGTGTGTCCTCTCCTGTGTCTCTGCCTGTGGTCTCTGCCTGTGTCTCTGCTGTGTGTGTCTCTGGTGTGTACCTGGCGTGTATAGGGTGTGTCTTGGGTGTCTCTGTTGTGTACCCCTTGTGGTCCCTGCATGTGTCTCGGTGTTGTCTCTGTGTGTCTCGGTGTGTCTCTGGTGTGTTCGGTGTTTGTCTCTGGGTGTGTCATGGTGTGTCTCTCTGTGTCATCTGACTGCTGTCTCTGCTGTGGTCTCTGGGTGTTCTCTCTGCCCTGTTGGCTCTGGTGTGTCCTCTCTCTGGTGTGTCTCTTGGTGGTTTCTCTGGTGTGTCCTCCTGGTGTCTCTGTCTGATGTCCTCTGCCATGTGTCTCTGGTGTGTCCTCTGCTGTGTCTCTGCTGTGTTCTCTGCTGTGTCTCTGCCCTGTGCTCTCTCTGTGTCTCTGCTGTGTCTGCGCTGTGTCCTCTGCTGTGTCATCTGGTGTGTCATGGTGTGTCTCTGGGGTCGTCTCTGTGTGTCGCTGGTGTGTCCTCTGCTTGTCTCTGGCGTGTATTGTTTTGTCTCTGGTGTGTCTCCGCCTGTGTCATCCGTGGTCTCCCGCTTGTCTCGCTTGTATCCGCTGTGTATACGATTGGCTAAGGTGTGTATACTGATGTTCTATATGCTGTGTAATATGATGTGTATGTGGTGTGTATTGATGTGTTATATGAATGTGTATATGAATGTTTATATGCCTGTGGTCTAGGTGTGTATATATGGGTGTACTATGGTTGTAATTCCTGTGTATATGGTGGTGTATATGGTGTGATATGTGTGTGTATATGTTGTGGGTATATATGGTGTTAATATGGTGTGTATATTATGTGTAGATGGTGTGTATTATGGTGTGTATAGGGGTTTATATGGTGTGTATATGCTGTGTATAATGGTGTGTATAGGGTGTGTATATGGTGTTATTATGGTGTGTATATGGTGTGGCATTTGGTGTGCATATGCTGTGCATATGGTGTTTATATATGGTGTGTATATGGGTGTGTTATGCCTGTGTATTGAATGTGTTATATGTGTGTCTCTGTGTGTCCTCTGCTGTGTCAATCGGCTGTGTTCTCTGGTGTTTCGCTGTGTCCATCTGCCTGTGTCCTGCCTGTGTCTCTGCTGTGCTCTGGCTAGTGTCTATGCGTTGTATATGCTGTGTAATATGGTGGTATAGGATGTGTAATTCTGTGTATATGCCTGCTGTTTAATGCTTGTATAGGTGTGTATATGGTGTTTATATGTGTTGTATATGCTGTGTTATGCTGTGTATATTCTGTGTCCAGGGTGTGTATATGGTGTGTATATGGTGTGTATATGGTGTTGTATATGCTGTGTATATTCTGTGTATATGATGTGTATATGGTTTGGGTAGATGGTGTGTATATGGTGGTATATGGTGTTGTATATGGTGTTGTAATACTGAGTGTGTATATGATGTTGTAAATATGATGTGTATATGTTGTGTATATGAATGAGTATAATGGTGTGTATATGGTGTGTATAGGTGTGTATATGGTGTGTATATGATGTGTATATGATGTATATCTGAATGGTATCTTGTGGTGGTCTCGGTGGGTCTCTGGTGTGTCTATGTTGTTTCCTCTGGCTGTGTCTCTTGTGTCTCTTGTGTGTCTCTTGGTGTCTTGGTGATGTCTCTGCTGTGTGTCTCTCCGCTGTGTCTCTTCTGTGTCTCTGCTTTGTAATGCTGTGTTATGTGTGTATAGGTGTGGTATTGCGGTGTATATGCTGTGTCATGCATGTTATATGATGTTATATGATGTGTATATGATGTGTATATGATTGTATATGATGTGTATATGGCTGTTATATGCTGTGAATAGATGGTATATGTGTGAATATAATGTGTAATCTGCTTGTATATGTGTGTATATGGTGTTGTATATGATGGGGTATGGATGTGTTGTATGATGTGTTGTATTCTGTGTATCTGAATGTGGTATAGGTGTGTATATGGGGGTGTATGAATGTTGTAATCGGTGTGTCTCTGCTGTGTTCTCTGCGTTTTCTCTGGAGCTGTCTCTTGTGTGTCTCTGGTGTGTCTTGCTGTGTCTCTGCTGGTCTCTGCTGTGTCTACATGCCCTGTGTTTATGGTGTGTATATGTGTGTATTACTGTGCATCTGATCGTGTGTATCTTGATGTGTATATGATTTGTACTGGTTGTGTATATGATGTGTAATCTGATTGTCCTATGCTGGTGTCCTATGAGGTGTCTCTGCTGTGTATATGAATTGTATTGCCTGTGTAATAATGATGTGTATAATTTGGTATATGGTGTGTATATGGTGTGGTATTGTTGGTTATATGTTATGTCAATGTTTTTATATGATGTGTATATACGTGTATATGATGTGTATATGATGTGTCTCTGCTGTGTCTCTGGTGTGTCTCGCTAGGCTGTGTCTCTGCTGTGTCTCTGCTGTGTTCTCATGCTGTGTCTCTGCTGTGTCTCTGCTGTGTCATTGCTGTGTCTCTGTCTGTGTCTCTGCCTGTGTCTCTGCTTGTCTCTGCGTTCTCTGGTGTGTCTCTGGTGTGGTACTCACTGGTGTGTCCTCTGCTGTGTCTCTGCCTGTGTCTCTCCTTGTGTCCTGCGTGTATCTGCTGTGTATCTGGTGCTGTATCTGGTGTGTCCTCTCTGTGTCTATGCTGTGTCCTGCGTGTCTCATTGTGTATATTCTGTGTCTCTTCTGTGTCTCTGCTGTGTCTATGGTGTGTCGTTCTGGTTGTCTCTGCGTTTCTCTCTGTGTTCTCTGGTGTGTTCGCCTGTGTCTCTGACTGTGTATATGCTGTGTCATCTGCATGTGTATCTGCTGTGTCTGCTGTTGTCTACGTGATGTGTATATGTGTGTATATGGTGTGTTATGATGTGTTCTCTGGTGTTTATATGTGTGTATATGATGTGTCATGTGTTTCTTGGGATGTGTATGGGTGTGTATATGATGGTTGTATCTGCTGTGTACATATGGTGTGTATCATGGGTGTGTATAATTGCTGTGTCATGCTGTTGTCATATGGTGTGTCTTGGTGTGTATTGATGTGTATAGGTGTGTATTATGGTGTGTTCATATGTGTCTCTCCATGTGTCTCTGCTGTTCTCTGCTGTGTCTCTGCGTGATCTCTGCTGTGCTCTTGGTGTGTCCTCTGGTGTGGTCCTCTGCTGTGTACCTCTGGTGGTCTCTGGGTTGTCTCTGCTGTTCAGATGACTGTTATCGATGTGTCTATGACTGTGTATTGCGTTTATATGTGTATATGATGATGTCTATGGTGTGTCTCGGTCGTGTCCTCTGGTGTGTCCTGGGGTGTGTATATGGTGTGTATTTATGTGTATATGCTGTGTCTATGATGTGGTCTATGCTGTGTGTAGGAGAACGGTAGGGACTGTGTTTATCATGATTTTTGAAAAATGATCCTGTCTGTCATCTTTCAAAAATCTGCCATGTGTGTACCATGCTTTAGGGCTGTTTACTTATGGGGATATGATCAATAAACTCTGATGCATTGTTCACTAATCGGTCACACCAGAGGACTTGTGGACATCCTTTAAGGTTGGAATAAAAGAAGTTTGGAAGGTTTCTTTACAGTGAGAACGGTGAAACTGTGGAACTGTCTTCCAGTAGATGTGGTAATGGCAAGTTCATTAAATAGCTTTAAAAGTGGCCTAGATAAGTTTCTAAAACTATAAAATATTGAATTAATACATTTAGTTCTAGTCAGGAAGGATTTTTTTTGTGCCTCCTCTGGACCAGCTGTTAGGTAGGGTTAATGGGTTGGCTAAAAAGGTTGGACTTGATGTATATATGTCTTAATTTGACCTTCAATAATATGTGAAAAAACCCTGTCATTTTAAATGTAACACGTTATGGTCACTGACTGTTATTTTCTTAGAACATGCTGAGTCCTAAGCTACTCTAGCCAATCATGTTACAGCCCATATTAATTATGCCAGGGAACATAACAGGAGGCGTGTGTGTTCGTTAGTTAGTTAGTTAGCTGTGGACCAGTCCGGTTACAATATAATGAAACATCCTATTGGTTAATGGACAGTGTGTGTGACGTTCCATAACTACTTTATATGAACAATTTTATTACTTTTCCCTGGGAACATCACCAATTACACTGGTCTAGAAAATGTTCCATTAATATCCACTCAATGTAATCTATACTTTATCAAACACAGAGTTTAGTATTTCAATGTCTAATGCTAGATCATTTATAAATAGGATTAAAAGTACCGGACCAAGGACACACCCTGAGGAACATCACCAATACACTGGTCTAGAAAACGTTCCATTAAACTCCACTCAATGTAATCTATTCTTATCAAACACAGAGTTAGTAATATAAATGTCTAACACTAGATCATAAAAGGATAAAGAGTACCGGACCCAGGACCACACCCGAGTGAAACATCCCCAATAACACTGGTCTAGAAAAGTTCCATTAATCCCTCAATGTAATCTATTCTTTATCAAACACAGAGTTAGTACTATCAATGTCTAGACGCTAAGATCATTTATAAATAGGATAAAGAGTACCGCCCCGGACACACCCCTGAGGAACATCCACCGTAACACTGGTCTAGAAAATGTTCCATTAATATCCACTCTGAATCTATTTTTATCCAAACACAGAGTTAGTACTATCAATGTCTAATGCTAGATCATGTTAATAGGATAAAGTGTACCCGAACCAGACAACCCTGAGGAACATCACCAATTACACTGGTCTAGAAATGTTCCATTAATATCCACTCAATTTAATCATACTTTATCACACAGAGTTAGTACTTTTCAATGTCTAATGCAGATCATTTATAAATAGGATAAAGAGTACCAGACCCAGGACACACACCCCTGAGGCAACACCCAATACACTGTCTAGAAAACGTTCCATTATATCCACCAATGTAATCTATTCTTTATCAAACATCGTTATTACTATCAATGTCTAACACTAGATCATTATAAATGGATAAGAGTCGGACCCAGGACACAACCCCTGAGGAACATCACCAACTGGTCTAGAAAATGTTCCATTATATCCATCAATGTAATCTATTCTTTACTAAAACACAGGTTAGTACTACAATGTCTAATGCTAGATCATTATAAATAAGTATAAGAGTAGCGACCCGGACACACCCTGAGGAACATCACCAATAACACTGGTCTAGAAAATGTTCCATTAATATCCACTCAATGTATCTATTCTTTATCAAACACAGATTAGTACTCAATGTCTAACACTAGACATTTTATAAAGGATAAGAGTACCGGACTCAGGACAACACCCCCTGAGGAAACATCACATAACACTGGTCTAAAACGTTCATTCAATATCCACACAACGTAATCTATTCTTTATCAAAACAGAGTTGTACTACGATGTCTAACACTAGATCATTTATAAATGGAAAGAATACCAGACCCGGACACACCCCTGAGGAACATCACCAATAACACGGTCTAGAAAAGTTCCATTGATCTCCACTCAATGTAATCTATTTCTTTATCAAACACAGAGTTAGTACTATCAATGTCTAACGCTAGATCATTATAAAATAGGAAAGAGTACCGGACCCAGGACAACCCTGAGAACATCACCAAACTTACGGTCTAGAAATGTTCCATTAAATCCACTCAATGTAATCTATACTTTATCAAACACAGTTAGATACTTCAATGTCTAATGCTAGTCATTATAAATAGGATAAAGAGTACCGACCAAGGACACCCCTGAGGACATCACCATTAACACTGGTCTAGAAAAGTTCCATTAATATCCACTCAATGTATCTATCTTTATCAACACAGATTAGTACTATCAATGTCTACACTAGATCATTGAATAATAGATAAAGAGTACCGACCCAGGACACAACCCCTGAGGAATCACCCAATAACTGGTCTAGAAAATGTTCCTTATATCCACTCAATGTAATCTATTCTTTATCAAACACAGAGTTAGTACTATCATGTCTAATGCTAGATCATTTATAATAGGATAAAGAGTACTGGACCCAGGACAAACCCCCTCGAGAACATCACCGTAACCTGGTCTAGAAATTTTTTCCATTAATATCCACTCATGTAATCTATTCTTTATCAAACACAGAGTTAGTACTATCAATGTCTAATGCTAGATCTTTTAAATAAGGATAAGTGTACCGGAACCAGGACACCACCCCTGAGGAACATCACACGATACACTGGTCTAGAAAATGTTCCATTAATCCACTCAATGTAATCTATACTTTATCAAACACAGAGTTAGTACTTTCAATGTCTAATGCTAGATCATTATAAATAGGATAAAGAGTACCGGACCCAGGACCAACCCCTGAGGAACCACAATAACACTGGTCTAGAAAACGTTCCATTAATATCCACTCTGTAATCTATTCTTTATCAAACACAGAGTTAGTACTACAATGTTACACTAGATCATTTATAAATAGGATAAAGAGTAGCGGACCCAGGACACACCCCTGAGGAACATCACCAATAACACTGGTCTAGAAAATGTTCCATTAATATCCACTTAATGTAATCTACTCTTTATCAACACAGAGTTAGTACCATCAATGTCTAACACTAGATCATTTAAATAGGATAAAAGTACCGGACCCAGGACACACCCCTGAGGAACATCACCCAATCCACTGGTCTAGAAAATGTTCCATTAATATCCACTCAATGACTATTCTTTATCAAACACACGAGTTAGTACTATAATGTCTAACGCTAGATCATTTATAAATAGGAAAAGAGTACCGGACCCGACACACCACCTGAGGAACATCACCGGTAACACTGGTCTAGAAAAGTTCCATTATATCCACCAATTATCTATTCTTTATCAAACACAGAGTTAGTACTATCAATGTCAAATGCTAGATCATTTAATAATAGGATAAAGTGTACCGACCCAGGACACACCGCCGAGGAACATCACCAATACACTGGTCTAAAAAAATGTTCCATTAATATCCACTCAATGTAATCTATTCTTTATCAAAACACAGATTAGTACATCATTTCTACACTAGTCATTTTAAATAGGATAAGAGTACCGGACCGGCACCACCTGGGAACATCACCATACACTCTGGTCTAGAAAATGTTCCATTAATATCCACACAATGTTATCTATTCTATCAAACACAGAGATAGTACTACAATGTCTAACGCTATACATTTATAAATAGGATAAAGTGTACAGACCCAGGACGCCCCCTGAGGAACATCACCAATAACACTGGTCAGAAAATGTTCCAGTTATATCCATCAATGTAATCTATTCTTTATCAAACAGAGTTAGTATATCAGTCTAATGCTAGATCATTTATAAATAGGATAAAGGTACCGGACCCAGGACCACCCCTGGGAACACACCACATCACCTGGTCTAGAAAATGTCCATTAATATCCACTCAATGTATCTATTCTTTAATCAACAACAGAGTTAGTACTGTCAATGTCTAATGCGAGATCATTTATAATAGGATAAAGAGTACCGACCCAGGACACACCCCCGAGGAATGCCACTACAACTCTGGTCTAATTTCACAACCACTCTTGTAATCTAGTCTACAGCCTGTAGTAAGAACACAGAAGGTCGGGACCACCATTCATCTTCAAATAAAACGTCCAGAGTTCCATTCAAAAATGCTTTGCAAATCCAAAATAAGGTCACATCCAGTTATACTCCCTCGCACTCAGAAAGACAATCAGATTGCTTATGTGTATCTATGATGTATCTATTAAAACCATGCTAGAACTTATTGCAATCGTAAAAGATATTGACACATCTTAATCTCTTAAATTTCTCTAAAACGCTCCCCTACTGACCAGCCTAAATCACCTGGCTAGGAATGGAGTCATATTTAAATATAGGAACCACTCACAGCAATCAAAATATTACATACAGTGGTCTGGCAACGACTGAGAGTATCTCCTTCCAAATCCTGGATGAATAATCTGACCCCGGACCTTTGATTAGTACAGCAAGTCTTGTGCCTTTTACATTTCTTCCTGATCTACAGTTTTTTTTTCAATGAGTAGAGGTGGATCCGTTATAAAGCTTCACTGGTTTACTAGTGCTTTCAGTAGTCAAAGAAACCAAAGAGGGTGTTTTCCCTTTAGTGGCAGAGAATATATATATATAATATGTATATATATATATATATATATAATCTTCTTAAAAGTGACTGCACTCACAGGACTTAAACATCAAATTAGCAAGTTTATTCAACCATAATGCGTTGACTCGTTTCAGCCCCACAACGGGCTGTCTGAGGCACGTTTGGGGGCTGAAACACGTCTGTTCTTACCTGAATGCATGGACCGTATAGGAGCAGCCTTCTCCTATGAGAAGCTCCTGTCCATGCAGTAAGGGAGACCTCGGTGACGTACATGACTTCTCCTTCACTGGAGTATTCCTTAGTCTTGCCCCTGTGCTGCCCCTGGTGGTCTATTGAAGGAGTGCACTGTGATCTCCATTCAGTTGGTAGTGCAGCACATGCTATAGTAAGCTCTCACTGTGTGACACTGATTTCAGGAAAAACTAAGCCTATATTAGGAAATGTTGCAGCGATATCAAAAAGAGACCGAAATGTAATTTTTAGGATCAGTAAAGTGTGTAAAAAACTGTTTGTGTCGCGGTACCAACCCAGCTTTACTGAATACCACTAAAAGGGCGATTGTGTGTGCATGGGGATTGGGCTGTGGCATTCCTTTACCAGAGTTCTTCTCAAGCTGAGGAAGTTTAATGTCAAAAAAATTTACAATGAAATTTGGTTATTCAAATTGTTAATTAATGACATCACATTCAATTATCCCAGTTTATCTCAATAATCTTAAATATTCATGAGAAGCAGCTCGGATTTTTCATTAATGTCAGGACTCTGCCTGATAGAATTCATTGATCTCTCGTCATCCAGCATCATTTAACGCTCAAGATCAGTAGCTGGAGGGATTCAGTGGCCTCTGTATTCTTCCAGTAATGGTAAGGTCTTAAGTGATAATGTTTGGAAATCTGGCAATGTCCCCTTCAGTTTGACTGTTTATGTCTGTTGAAGTTTCTATCCTCGTCCAAAGCTTTAAACTGTTTTGTTAGTGTGAAGTCAAATTTTCAATTAAAAAAAAATGGAGCAGTCGTGACAAAGCTTTATCGCTTTTCCTGTGGCGTCTTCAGTTCAAGTGGTAGGGACATCCTTAGAAAATTTAAACATTGTCCTAATTAACACTGGCTGGAAAACCAATGGGATTCAGAGCAGACTTCCCATTTTGTGGTTAATGCTTCAAGGAAATCTTATAGTAAGGATTTTACCAAAACATCACAACCCTGTATTCTATAAACCCCAGTCAAATGTCTGAACATCTGAAAGAGTATGGCAGGTTGGAGAAGAAACCATTGATTGGGCCTTCATACTAACGTTCATTGTTTAGGAAACAATTTCCGCCTAGAAAACAACTTTAAAAAATGGATTCAAGAATTCAGTAGGACATAGAAACTAGTTGTCATCTCCCAATACAATTTACAACATGAGATCTGTGTTACTCAACGGGAGCTATGGTTGATGTGCTGCCATCAGGGGGAGACAGAGAGCCAGCATAGAGACAGAGCACAGTATCATTTACAGTAATAAGCACAGGCAGATCACAGCTTGTAAATTGAAATTGGGAGATGGCAGCTAGCGATTTAGATCCCACGAATTATAGATCTATTTCAGATTAGATTCAGATTATAAATGTGTTTTTCTGGTTGGGTTACCCTTTAATTGAACATAATATTTTTCATTCAAGTGCAGATGTTTTGTGCCAGAAAATAGGGGCTTTTATATATTTTATCTACTTGGGATGGAATTTATTTCTTCAGCAAAACAGCAACCACTGTAAAAATACCGATCTTACGCACTTCATTTACAACCTTGGTGTACGGTCCCATTGGACCCAATAGCATCAGTATTTTCTGACTGATTATTTGGCTCCATTATAAATACTCCCATGGTTTCCAGTTCCCCTCTTTCAGTAAAAAACACATACCTGTTCACAGTAAGGCCTGAGGTAAGCTCTGTGGATGTTTTATCTTTTCTTAACACTTTACTTCTCTGGCAGATCACATGCGGTCCAAAACGCATCTCTTGGTGTGCTTTGGACTAGGTGAGTACTAATCTTATTTTATATTCCTGTCCAACAGATTAGCCATAAATAAATCCAAACCCGAGTTCCGGGCGAACTTTATGAGTTTGGACAAACTCGAACTATCTAAACTACTTCTGTTGTTTCCCGAACTTGCGGACTTATTTTCGATATGTTCGATCCACCCTCGAATGTAGTGCTGGTAATACTCAAAAGTATGGTTCGGTAACCCTCGAATAAAGTTTGTTTTTCGATAACCCTCAAAGTAGCATCGAATTTGGTAAACCCTTGAATGTACTGTTCGATTTTCGATACCCTCGCATGTAGCCTTCGAATTCGTTACCACCACTGAATGTTCATTCGTAACCCCCCATTGGCCGTAACCCCTGAATGTAGCACGCAGAAAACCAACAATTGCTGATCTTGTAGAAGAAGTGTTTAAGCAAGTTTTGGTGATATGCATGTATTACCCAGACTATGTCCAAGGTGCCACAGCCATTTACAGTAGCTACCATTGTTTTTTTATCTGTTACAGTATTTATCCAAACTTTTCGAACTTTTTATCTCCCATTGACTTAGATGGGTTCGTTTCCGAACTTCACTAAAGCTCAGAAAACTAAACAAACTTTGGCATCTAAAAACTGATCAGTAACCTTTCGGTCGAGTAATAAACGGTACTGCCGATATGTGGTTCAACCCAGTGTGCGCCTATGATGACCACGCAGTTGGCAGAAATTTTACTGACATGTCAGATCCATGGTATTTTTCATCCGATTTTAGTTCTTGAAACACCCAAAAATATCGACCAGTGTCTGCCCAGCCTGGCCAACAACAGTGAAATAAACCATAACAATGTATATTGCAGCTTCATATAATATATATATATTGAACCAGTGTCTGCCCAGCCTGTCCATACAACAGTGAAATAAACCATAACAAATGTGAAGAAGCAGATTCGCCGAGACATGTGATCGCGTGACAGTGGCTTTCTGAGGATAATTGGTGGACGTGCCACGCCCATAGGAATGGTAAGTAAAGTAAGAGGTAAAGCGGGAAACAATCAAGTCTATTAAAAAAATGGTTTAAGGGGCATGTCACTGAAACCAAAAAGGTCAAGTACCTGCCTCCAACCCCAACGAATATTCAGCACTTAGAGTTTACCTACAAATAAGGAAATATTCCCATTCTGGCAGATTAAGTTGGCCCTCCCTCCATGCGTCAATCAGGCTGTGACTGCTGACATCACAACCCAATGAATGTACTGTGTTTCACATGCTGACTCTCTGCACATGCTCAATCTATAAAAGCTGATTGAGCAGAGGGAGCAGGCAGGTCACTTTGCCAAATTATCATTAAATATCTGTTTACAAATGTTAATAAACGTAAAAATGCAGTTGGGGTTTGCGGGCAGATAACTGACAAGTCACCAGTTTTTGTAAAAAAAAAAAAAAACTTGCCCTTCTAAGGAGAATAATGGCCCTCCACCCTTAAAAAAGGCTTACACCCAAGGTAGGGTCACCCCCCCTATTGGGGAGCTCTAATATCACCCGGTGAGTTGCCACAGTCACCACCCCACTCCCTGGGCACTGAACCAACAATTAAAATAAAGCCGAACTGGATATTTCAGGACTATTGAAGGGGTAAGATTTAAGCTTGAGGCTGCAGTAAATATTTATTAATAAAATATTAAAAAAATGTTTTTGCCCCTCTGGATCAGCTGTAGGTAGCTTCATAATTCGGTTAAAAGTTTGGACTAAATGGACATATGCTTGTATACAACCTCCAATACTTGTTACTATGTAACGTTAGACAGACTTATGGGTAGGATATAAAGGTGGACACTAGATGACGTAGTGTCTTTATACACCCTCAATACTATGTTACTAGTAACTGTTATACAGACATTATGGTGGATAAAGGTTGGCCTAGTTGGACGTATGTCTTTATACAACCTCCAATACTAGTTACTATGTAACTGTTATACAGACATTATGGGTAGGGATAAAGTTTTGGACTAGTTGGAACTATGTCTTATACAACCTCCAACTATGTTACATGTAACTGTTATACAGACATATGGGTAGTGTATAAAGGTGGACTAGATGGATGTATGTCTTTTATACACCTCCAATATTTACTATGTAACTGTTATACAGACATTATGGTAGGGTTAAGTTGGACTAGATGGACGTATGTCTTATACAAACCTCCAATACTATAGTACTATGTAACTGTTTACACAGACATTATGGGTAGGGTATAAAGGTTGGACTAGATGGACGTATTCTTATTACAACCTCCAATACTATGTTACTATGTAACTGTTTATACAGACATTATTGGTAGGGTATGGTTGACTAGATGGATGTATGTCTTATACAACCTCCAATACTATGTTACTATGTACTGTTAGACAACCTTATGGGTAGGGTATAAAAGGTTGGACTAGATGGATGTAAGTCTTTCTACAACCTCCAATTCTATGTTACTATGTAACTGTTACAGACATTGGGTAGGGTATAAAGGTTGGACTAGATGGATGTATGTCTTTATACAAACCTCCAATACTTGTTACTATGTAACTGTTAGAAGACATAATGGGTAGGGTATAAAGTTGGACTAGATGGACGTATGTCTTTACTACAACCTCCAATACTATGTTACTATGTACTGTTTTATACAGACATTATGGGTAGGATATAAAGGTTTGGACTAGATGGACGTATGCTTTATACAACCCTCCAATACTAATGTTACTATGTAACTGTTAGCAGACATTATGGGTAGGGTATAAAGGTTGGACTAGATGGATGTATACTTTATCCAAACCTCCAATACAATGTTCTAGTAACTGTTAGACAGACATTATGGGTGGTTATAAGGTTGGACTAGATGGACGTATGTCTTTCACAACCTCCAATACTAGTTTACTCATGTAACTGTTATACGACATTATGAGTAGGGATAAGGTTGGACTAGATGGACGTATGTCTTTATAAACCTCCAATACTATGTTACTATGTCACTGTTATACAGACATATAGGGTAGGGTATAAAGGTGTGACTAGATGGACGTATGTATTTATACACCTCCAAACTATGTTACTAGTCCTGTTATACAGACATTATGGGTAGGGTATAAAGGTTGGACTAGATGGACGTATGTCTTTAACAACCTCCAATGCTAGTTACTATGTCACTGTTAGACAGACATTATGGGTAGGGTATAAAGGTTGGACTAGATGGACGTATGTCTTATACAACCTCCAATACTATGTTACCTATGTCACTGTTACAGACTTATGGGTAGTTTTACAGGTAGGATATACCAGTTGGATAGAATATGTGTTTTTATTCAACCTCGAATAGTTTGTAAAAAAATTCCCAGCATCTCTTTTAACACAATTGGTTCTCGGTCATGCTTAGTCCTAAGCTAATGTAGACACTTGTTACAGCATCACGATACTAGTAGATAATCATGTTCAGTCCAGAGATTGCAAGGGAGCACAACCGATTGTTCAAATAACGTAACAGTGAAAAAAAAAAGCTGGCCTTACAAAAATGTGGGTGCTGGGAGTGCACAGGGGCACGCATTCAGTGCCCCCTTGCCACTTCTTAAATGACTTGGGGATCCTGAGAATTTAACCCATTTTTATCCGGATTATATAGGGAAGCCATTTCCCTGGCTTTTGCAGAGGTGCAGGCTGTAGGAGTCCGGTGATGTCAGAGGACTTTCTCTGATGTCAGGGACCTCCCTGGGTCTCCGAGTGGAGGAGGTTCACATCCTGCTTATATTTTTTTGAATGATCTCCGGCTTCCCTGGTGGTTCAGAGTAGAGATACTTCCTGGGATCTCCTCCCACTCCAGGCAGTTCAGTACTGATATAGTAAGTTGTTAGGTTACTAGAGTATTTGTGAATGGATCTCCTCAGAGATGCACAGACAGGTGATCAGTACTATCACAGAGCTATTACTTATTGTAGGCGCCAAGTACACAAAAACTCTGAATCGGCCCTGATGGATGGGACGTGTGGTGTTTGTCAGTTATTAGTTGTTAGCTTTACTGTGGCCATATACATATGAACAATTTTATTACTTTTGCAGGACCTGGAGGTGGAAATTTTCAACCTCCCCCTTTCCTGCCTGATATTCCTCTTGATCTTCCTCATCCTCCCCCTCATCTTCCTCCTCTTCCTCTCCCTCCTCGTCCCCCTCTTCCTTTTCCTCTCCCTCCTCGTCCTCATCTCCCTCCTCTTCCTGTCCCTCCTCGTCCCCCTCTTCCTTTTCCTCTCCCTCCTCGTCCTCATCTCCCTCCTCGTCCTCCTTTCCCTCCTCGTCCTCATTTTCCCCGTCCTCCTCCTTTTCCTCTTCCTCTCCCACTTCATTCTCGTCCTCATCTTCCTCTTCGCCCACTTCCTAATCTTCCACCTGCTCACCCTCCTAACCACCCTTGAGTCTGTGTGTAGACTTTTTTGGAATTGCTTGTTCTCCCTCCTAGTCCTCCTCTCCCTTCTCATCCTTGTCCACCTTTTCCCCTTCCTCCTCATTCTCATCTTCCTCTTCACCCACTTCCTCAACCTAATCGCCCACCTGCTCACCCTCCTAACCACCCTGGAGTCCGTGTGTAGAATTTTGTGGAAATGCTTGTTCCATGTGATTTCCACTATAAACCTGGATGTTCCTGCAAACCTAATTATGAAGTTCAACATTGAGTCTGTGACAGATGCACATGACCAGGCAAATACAGGAAAAATGAGAAAATCAACTCTTTGCAGTAACCTGGCAGATAAAAGGACTGTGATGGAACCAAACTATTACATTTTCTGAGCTCTGCAATGGAATGTTTGATGCAAACCGAGCTACTGTATATTTGTTTTTAGAGGACAACCAGATATATATTATTGGATAATAAATTCAAATTCATTAAAGATAATAAAACTTGTAAATGCTGACTAAAATTTTCCAAAAAGAACAATTACATTAAAACAAAAAAAGATTGTCAGTGTGGTAAAGGTATGACTTATCTAAAATAAAGCATTTTTATCCAACCTCTTTAAATTCTGTATTTGATCTATTCTTTATGAAACACAGAGTTAGTACTATCAATGTCTAACACTAGATCATTTATAAATAGGATAAAGAGTACCGGACCCAGGACACACCCCTGAGGAACATCACCAATAACACTGGTCTAGAAAATGTTCCATTAATATCCACTCAATGTAATCTATTCTTTATCAAACACAGAGTTAGTACTATCAATGTCTAACGCTAGATCATTTATAAATAGGATAAAGAGTACCGGACCAAGGACACACCCCTGAGGTCCTGGGTCGGTATCTCTTATCCTATTTATAAATGATCGTAGCATTAGCATTGAAAGTACTAACTCTGTGTTTGATAAAGTATAGATTACATTGAGTGGATATTAATGGAACATTTTCTAGACAATGTAATTGGTGATGTTCTCAGGGGTGTCCTGGGTCCGTACCTTTATCCTATTTATAAATGATCTAGCGTTAGCATTGATAGTACTAACTCTGTGTTTGATAAAGAATAGATTACATTGAGTGGATATAATGGAACATTTCTAGACCAGTGTTATCGGTGATGTTCCT
>CM033475.1:234113299-234139225 GCA_019447015.1 Hymenochirus boettgeri
GGATAAAGAGTACCGGACCCAGGACACACCCCTGAGGAACATCACCGGTAACACTGGTCTAGAAAATGTTCCATTAATATCCACTCAATGTAATCTATTCTTTATCAAACACAGAGTTAGTACTATCAATGTCTAACGCTAGATAATTTATAAATAGGATAAAGAGTACCGGACCCAGGACACTCCCCTGAGGAACATCACCAATTACACTGGTCTAGAAAATGTTCCATTAATATCCACTTAATGTAATCTATACTTTATCAAACACAGAGTTAGTACTTTCAATGTCTAATGCTAGATCATTTATAAATAGGATAAAGAGTACCGGACCCAGGACACACCCCTGAGGAACATCACCAATAACACTGGTCTAGAAAACGTTCCATTAATATCCACTCAATGTAATCTATTCTTTATCAAACACAGAGTTAGTACTATCAATGTCTAACACTAGATCATTTATAAATAGGATAAAGAGTGCCGGACCCAGGACACACCCCTGAGGAACATCACCAATGGTCTAGAAAATGTTCCATTAATATCCACTCAATGTAATCTATTCTGCCGGACCCAGGACACACCCCTGAGGAACATCACCAATGGTCTAGAAAATGTTCCATTAATATCCACTCAATGTAATCTATTCTTTATCAAACACAGAGTTAGTACTATCAATGTCTAATGCTAGATCATTTATAAATAAGATACAGAGTAGCGGACCCAGGACACACCCCTGAGGAACATCACCAATAACACTGGTCTAGAAAATGTTCCATTAATATCCACTCAATGTAATCTATTCTTTATCAAACACAGAATTAGTACCATCAATGTCTAACACTAGATCATTTATAAATAGGATAAAGAGTACCGGACTCAGGACACACCCCTGAGGAACATCACCAATAACACTGGTCTAGAAAATGTTCCATTAATATCCACACAACGTAATCTATTCTTTATCAAACACAGAGTTAGTACTATCGATGTCTAACACTAGATCATTTATAAATAGGATAAAGAATACCAGACCCAGGACACACCCCTGAGGAACATCACCAATAACACTGGTCTAGAAAATGTTCCATTGATCTCCACTCAATGTAATCTATTCTTTATCAAACACAGAGTTAGTACTATCGTTCCATTAATATCCACTCAATGTAATCTATTCTTTATCAAACACAGAGTTAGTACTATCAATGTCTAATGCTAGATCATTTATAAATAGGATAAAGTGTACCGGACCCAGGACACACCCCTGAGGAACATCACCAATTACACTGGTCTAGAAAATGTTCCATTACAATAGGGATAAAGAGTACGGGACCCAGGACACACCCCTGAGGACACTCACCGATAACCACGGGTCTAGAAAAGTTTCCCATTAATATCCACTCAATGTAATCTTCTTTATCAAACACAGAGTTAGTACTATCAATGTATAATGCTAGATCTTTAAAATAGGGATAACAGGTACCGGACCCCAGGACAACCTGAGGAACATACCCAATAGCACTGGTCTAGATAAGTTCCATATTATCCACCAAGTAAATCTTATCTGTATCAAACACAGAGTTAGTACTATCCAATGTTAACATGCTAGATCATTTATAAATAGGATTTAAAGAGTTACCGGACAAGGACACACCCGTGAGGAACATTTCACCAATAACACTGGTCTAGAAACGTTCCATTAACTATCCACTCAAGTGTAATTATTCATTATCAAACACAGAGTAGTACTTAAATGTGCAACACTGATCATTTATAATATGGATAAGACGAGTCACGGACCCAGGAAACTACCCATGAGGAAACATCACCCAATAATGGTCTAGAAAAATGTTCCATTAATAATCCACTCAATTGTAATCTATTCTTTATCAAACACAGAGTTAGTTACTTCAATGTCAAGCTAGATCATTTAAATAGGAATAAAGAGAGTACTGGACCAGGACCACCCTGAGGAACATCACCAATAACACTGGATCTAGGAAAATTTCCTATAATACATCATGTATCTATTCTTTGTCAAACACAGAGTTAGTACTACAATTGTCTAACATGCAGATCATTTATAAATCATGGATAAGAGTACCGGACAGGAACACACCCTGAGGAAACATCACCAAAACACTGGTCTAGGAAATGTCCATTATATCCCACTAATGTAAATCTATTCTTTATCAAACACACAGGTTAGTACTTTCAATTGTGATGCTAGATCATTTATAAATAGAATGAAATAAGATACGGCCCCGAGACACACCCTGCAGGAACCACAATGAACACTGGTCTAGAAAAGTCGCCATAATCCATCAACGAATCTATTCCTTTATCAAAACAAGAGTTAGTACTATTCAAGTTACGTAGATCATTTATAATAGTAGGATAAAGTGTTACGGACCCAGGACACACACCTAGGCACTATCCAAAACCAATACCTGGTATAGAAATGTCCATTAATCATCACTTCAAGTAATCTTTACTTGTATCAAAAACACAGCAGTTAGAGTACTATCACAGCTAAAAGCTAGATCATTTATAAATGGTAAGAGTTACCGGACCACAGGACACCCCTGATGGAAACATCACCAATATACACTGGTCTAGGAAAATGTTCATTAATATCACTTATGTAATCTATCTTTATCAAAAACAGAGTTAGTACTATACAATGTCAAACTGTAGATTCATTTAGAAATTAGGATACAAGAGTACGGACCAGAACCCCCTTTGAGGAACATCACAAATAACATGGTCTAGAAAAGTCCATTTTATTTCCACTACAAGGTGTACCATCTATTCTTTAGTCAAACACAGAGGTATTAGATACAAGGGGAACTGTCAAAACTAGGAGATTTTAAAGTAGGAAAAGAGTACGGGACCCAGGACACACCCCGTGGGAAAGCACCGGAGAAAACACGGCAGAAAATGGGGGCCATAAACCACCAAGGAGTCAGTTCGTTATAAAACCCAGGAGGTTAGTACTATCAAGATCAACGCAGTTCATTGTATAATAGGATAAAGGACGGACCCAGCGACACCCTGAGGAAACACACCAGATTAACACTGGTTAGACAAATGTTCCATTAATATCCAATCAATGTAATCTAGTTTTATCAAAACACGAGTTAGTAATTCAATGTCTAATGCATAGATCCATTTATTAAATCGGATAAAAGTGTACCGGAACCAAGGACACACCCTGAGGAACAATCACCAATACCATCTGGTCTAGACAAAGTGTTCCAGTTAATCCACAAATATCATAATTTATTCATATTATCAAAACACGAGTTAGTACTTCAATGCTAATTAGATATTATAAATAGGATAAAGAGAGTACCGGACCCAAGGACACACCCTGAGTAAACCTAGCATCCAATAACAATGGTCTAGAAAAATCGTTCCATTAATATCCACTACAAGTACTCTATCTTTATCAAAACACGAGTTTAGTACTATCAATGTCTAACTAGATCATTTATAAATAGGATAAAGAGTACCGGACCCCAGGACACCACCCCTGAGGAACATCACCAAGTAACACTGGTCTAGAAAAGTTCCATTAATAATCCACTCAATGTAATCTATTCTTTATCAAAAAACAGAGTTAGTACTAAATGTCTTAATGCTTAGATATTTATAAATAGATTAAAGTAGACCGGACACCCAGGACACCACCCTGAGGAACATCCCAATTACACTGGTCTAGAAAATGTTCCATTAATATTCCACTCAATGTAATCTTACTTTATCAAACACAGAGTTGTACTTTCAATGTCTACTGCTAGATCATTTTAAAAGATAAGCGTAGGACCAGGACACCCCCTGAGGAACATCACCAAATAACACTGGTCTAGAAAACGTTCCATTAATATCCACTCAATGTAATCTATTCTTTATCAAACACAGAGTTAGTACTATCAATGTCTAACACTAGATTCATTTATAAAATGGATAAAGAGTACCGGACCCAGGACCCACACCCTGAGGAACATCACCATAAATGGTCTGAAATGTTCCATTAATATCCACTTCAATGTAATCTATTCTTATCAAACACAGAGTAGTACTATCAATGTCTAAGCCTAGATCATTTATTAAATAGATAAAAGAGTACGGACCAGGACACACCCTGAGGAACATCACCATACACTGGTCTAGAAAATGTTCCATTAATCATCCAATCAATGTAATCTATTCTTTATCAAACACAGAAGTTAGTACTATCAATGTCTAACTAGATATTTATAATAGGATAAAGGTACCGCCAGGGACACACCCCTGAGGAACATCACCATACAATGGTCTAGAAAATGTTCCATTAATATCCACTCATGTAATCTATCTTTATCAAACACAGAGTTAGTACTTCAATGTCTAGTCTAGATCATTTATAAATAGGATAAAGGAATACCGGAGACAGGACACACCCGAGGAACATCACCAATAACACTGGGTCTAGAAAGTTCCATTATATCCACTCAATGTAATCTTCTTATCAAACACAGAGTTAGTACTATACAATGTCTAACACTAGATCATTTATAAATAGGATAAAGAGTAACGGACCAGGACACACCCTGAGGAACATCACCAATAACACTGGTCTAGGAAATGTCCATTAATATCCACTCAATGTCATCTATCTTTATCAAACACAGAGTTAGTACTATCAATGTCTAACGACTAGAATCATATAAATAGGATAAAGAGTACGGACCCAAGGCACACCCCTGAGGAACATCACCAGATAACACTGGTCTAGAAACGTTCCATTAATATCCACTCAAGTATCTATTCTTTATCAAAAAACAGAGTTAGTACTTAATGTCTAACGACTAGACATTTATGTAAATAGGATAAAGTGACCGGACCAGGACACACCTGAGGAACATCACCAATAACACTGGTCTAGAAAAATGTCCATTAATATCACTTAATGTAATCTATTTTTATCAAACACAGGTTAGTACTTTCAATGTCTAATGCTAGATCATTTAAATAGGATAAAGAGTTACCGGGACCCAAGGACACACCCTGAGGAACATCACCAATAACATGGTCTAGAAAAAGTTCATTAACTATCACAATGTTAAATCTATTCTATCAAACACAGAGTTAGTACTATCAAGTCTAATCTAGATCATTTAGAAATAGATAAAGAGTACCGGACCCAGGCACACCCCTGAGGAACATCACCAATAACACTGGTCTAGAAAAATGTTCCTTAATATCCATCAATGTATATATTCTTTATTCAAACACAGAGTTAGTACTATCAATGTCTAAAGCTAGATCATTTTTAAATAGGATAAAAGAATACGGCCCAGGGAACCCCCTGAGAACTCACCCATTACACTGGTCGAGAAATGTTCCATTAATATCCATCTAAGTAATTACTTATCAAACACCAGAGTTAGTACTTCATGTCTAATGCCTAGATCATTTAAAATAGGATAAAGGAGTACGGACCAGGACACACCCCCTGAGGAACATCACCAATAACACTGGTCTAGAAAAGTTCATTAATATCCACTCAATGTAATCTATTCTTTATCAAACACAGAGTTAGTACTCAACATGTCTATGAACTAGATCATTTATAAATAGGCATTAAAGAGTACCGGACCCAGGACCCCCTGAGGAAACATCACCAATAACACTGGGCTAGAAAAGTTCCATTAATCCACTCAATGTAATCTATTCTATCAAGAACAGAGTTTCGTACTATCAATGTCTAACGCTAGATCATTATAAATAGGATAAAGAGTACTGGACCCAGGACAACCCCTGAGGAACATCACCGATAAACTGGTCTAGAAAATGTTCCATTAAATCCAACAATGTTAATCTATTCTTTATCAACACACCGAGTTAGTTACTATCAATGTTAAATGCTAGATCATTATAAATAGGATTAAAGAGTAACGGACCAGGAACCACCCCTGAGGAACATCACCAATAACCACGGTCTCGAAAATGTTCCATTAATATCCACTCAATGTATCTATCTTTATCAAACACAGAGTTAGTACTTCTGTCTAACCTAGATCATTTATAAATAGAGAAAAGTACCGGACCCAGGGAACACACCCTGAGGAACATCACCAATAACACTGGTCTAGAAAAAAGTTCCATAATATCCACAATGTATCTATTCTTTATCCAAACACAGAGTTAGTACTATCAATGCTTAACACTAGATCATTTATAAATAGGATAATAAGCGCCGACCAGACGCACCCCGAGGAACAATTCACCATTAACACTGGTCTAGAAAATGTTCCATTAATATCCACTCAATGTAATATTCTTATCAAACACAGAAGGTTAGTACTATCCATGTCTATGCTAGCATTCATTATAAATAGGATAAAGGGTACCGGACCAAGGACACACCCCGAGACATCACAATAAACACTGGTCTAAAAACGTTCATTAATATCCACTCTAATGTAATCTTTCTTTATCAAACACAGAGTAGTACTTAATGTCTAACAATGAGATCATTTATACATAGGATAAGAGTACCGGACCAGGACCACCCCCGAGGAAGTCCACTCAACAATACATGGTCTAGAAAAGTTCCATTAATATCAACTCAATGTATCGATTCTTTATCAAACACAGAGTTAGTACATCAATGTCTACGCTCGATCATTTATAAATAGGAGAAAGAGTACGGGACCTAGGACACACCCCTGAGGAAATCACCGGATAAATGGTCTATGAAAATGTTCCATTAAATATCCACTCAAATGTAATCTATTCTTATCAAACACCAGAGTAAGTACAGCAATGTCTAATGCTGATCATTTATAACTAGGATAAAGTGTACGGACCCAGGACAAAAGCCTGAGGAACATCACCCAATAACACTGGTCTCAGAAATGTCCATTAATATCCACTTAATGTAAATCTATCTTATCAAACACAGAGTGTTAGTACTTTCAAGGTCTAATGCTAGCTCAATTTATAACAATAGGGATAAAGAGTAACCGGATCCACGGAACCCCCTGAGGAACATACCATAACACTGGTCTAGAAGAAAACGTTCCATTAATATCCACTCAATGCATTATTCTTTATCAAACACCGATTTCGTACTATAAAGGTTAAACACAGATCATTTATAAATAGGATAAGACGTACCGGACCCAGGAACACACCCTGAGGAACATAACCAATAAACACTGTCTAGAAAAGTTCCATTAATATCCACTCAATGTAACTATTCTTATTCAAAAACAGAGTTAGAATACTATCAATGCTACCGCTCGATCATTATAAATAGGATTAAAGGAGTGCCGGACCCAGGACACTCCCTGGGAAATCACCAATACACTGGTAGAACATGTTCATTCATACCATCACTGTTATCTTATACTTTATCAAAACACAGAGTTAGTACTTTCAATGTCTAATCCGCGCCCCCCCCCCAGACAAAGAGTCATTGTCTGTACACGACCCGAAAGGAGCGAGCAACGATCACCATGCAGAACTCGGAACTGGTGTTCGAGCACAGAAAAACGTGTCCATTATAAAAGTAGGATAAAAAGCAGCATCTACCCCCACCAATAACACTGGGTCGTCTAACTAAATGATAAATCGTTTGCCGATGACTTGCGGGCGAAATAATAATGCCCAGGACTAACGATGTAATGTAAATTCTGTAAATAACTACAAAAAAACACAGAGTTCGTACTATCAATGTCTTACGCGCAAAATAGAATATCATGTATGAATATCAATAGGAGTCAAAAGCGTACTGACCCAGAGGACACCATGCACTTGAGGAAAACGATCACCGATAACAATGGTCTAGAAAAGAGGTGTTACCATTTAATAATGGTCACCTCAAATGTCACATCATATTTTTATCAAACACAGAGGTTGAGATAACCTACTACAATGTACTATGACACAGTCATTATATATTAAAAATAGGCATAAAGATTAGATAACCAGGACCACAGGGATCACACCCCCTGAGAGAAACATCACCAATAGAAAACGAGCGGTCTTAAGAAACAAAGTGATTCCCCTCATTGAATATACGCAATTCACGACAATAGAATAGATACGAAAAACCTTTCTCAAAACAACCAAGAAGGTGTAGATACTTTTCGAGAGGTAGTCTAAAATTCGACGCTACACGATAAAACTTATATAAATGAAGTAAACGAAAGTACCCGGACCACCACAAGGACACACCCCCCTGAGGACACATACCAATAACACTGGTTCTAGAAACGTTCATTACAATAGCCACTCAAGGAATCTATTCTTTATCAAAACACAGACGTCCATACTATCAATGTCTAACCTAGATCATTTAGTAAATAGGATAAAGAGTGCGGACCCAGGACCCACCCATGAAGGAACATCACCAAGGTCTAGAAAATGTCATATATCCAATCAATGTAATCTATGCTTTATCAACACAGCAGAGTTAGTTACCTATCAAGGTTAATGCTAGATTCATTTATACATAGGATTAGAGTGTACCGGAACCCCGGGGGACCACACCCTGAGAACATCACCATTACCACTGGTCTAGAAAATGTTCCATAATATCCAATCAATGTAATCTATACTTTATCAAACACGGAGGTGTAGTACTTCAATGTCTAATGCCGAATAGCATTTATAAATAGGATAAAGAGTACCGAGCAAGGACATCACCCCTGGAGGAAAGGAACATCACCATAACACTGGTTCTAGAAAACGTTCCATTTAGATATCCCACTCAATGTAATCTATTTTTATCAAACACCGAGTTAGTTACTGCTAAATGTCATAACACTAGATCATTTATAAATAGAGATAAAGAGTACCGGCCCAGGACACACCCCTGAGACTCACCAATCACACGCGTCTAGACAAAGGTCATTACTATCCAACAATGTAAATCTATTCGTTATAAAACACAGATAAGACGGTGTACATCAATGTCTAACGCTTGAGATTCATTTATTCTATAAATAGGATAAAAGGAGTACGTGGACCACAGGACACACCCCCTGAGGAACATCAAACGATAACACTGGTCTAGAAAATGTTCCATTAATATCCAACTCAATGTGAATATATTTTTCCCTCAAACACAGAGCTTAATACTATCAAGTCTAATTGATCGATCATTTATAAATGGATAAAGGAGTACCGGACCCCGGACACACCCCCTGAGGACACATCACCACATAACACTGGTCTAGAAAAAAACGTTCCATTAAAGATTTTTCCACTCAATGTAATCTATTCTTTATCAAAAAGTCACAGATAGTTACTATTCAACTTTTCCTAAACACCTAGATCATTTATAAATAGGATAAATGAGAGTGCCCGGACCAGACACAACCCTGAGGACATCCATATGGTCTAGAAAATGTTCCATTAATATTCGCACGCAATGTCATATTCTTATCAAACACAGAGTTAGTACTATCCAATGTCTAATGCTAGACTCATTTATACTGGATTTATAAAGTGTACCGGACCCACCAGGACCACCCCTGAGGACATCACCAAGTTACCCACTGGTCTAGAAATAGGTTTCCAGTCAATATCACACTCAATGTTTATAATATTTCTGTATCAAAACAGATGTTAGTACTATCAATGCTCATGACTAGATTCATTTATAAATAGGATAAAGGTACCGGACCCCAGGACACACCCCTGAGGACACATAACCAATGACACTGGTCTAGAAAATGTTCCATTAACATATCCACTTATAGTAATTCTAACTTTATCAAACACAGAGTTAGGACTTCAAGTCTAATGCTAGCTCTATTTATAAATAGTGATAAAGAGTACCGGACCAAGGACACACCAGCACCTGAGGTAACATCACAATAAAACCATAGGGTCTAGAAAACGTTCCATTAATCATCCACTCAATGAAATCTATTTCTTTATCAAACACAGCGTTAGTAGTACTATACAATGTCATAACACTAGATCACTTTATAAATGGATAAAGAGTACCGGACACAGGACCCACACCCCACCGAGGAATACATCACCAATAACACTGGTCTACGAAATGTTCCACATAATATCCACTCAATTGTATCTATTCTTTATGCAAACCACGAGTTGAGTAACTATCAAGTCTAATGACTAGATCATTTATAAACATAGGATAAAAGGTACCGGACCCAGGACACCCACCCCTGAGGAACATTCACAATAACACGGTCTAGAAAAATGTTCAGTAAATATCCACTTAATATGTAATATCTATTCTTTATCAACACAGAGGTGTTAGTACTTAATGTCTAAGTGCAGATATTGCATAAATAGGATAAAGAGTACCGGAACCAAGGACACACCCCTGAGGAACATCACCATAAACACTGGTTCTAGAAAACTTTCCCTTAATATACAATCAATGTAAATCTATTCTTTCATCAAAGCACAGAGTAAGTAATTCAGGTTAACGTCGATCATTATAAAAAGGATAAAGAGTTACCCGGACCCAGGACACTCACCCGAGGAAAAATCACCATTACACTGGTCTACCGAAAATGTTCCATTAAGAATCCACTCAATGAATACTATACTTATCAAAACAGAGTGTAGTTACTTTCAATGTCTTAATGATAGATCATTTATAAAATTAAGATAAGAGTGTTACCGGACCAAGGAACAAACCCCTGAGGAAATCAAGGCCCAGTCAATAACACTGGTCCAGAAAACGTTCAATTAATATCACCTCAATGTAAATCTTATTCTTATCCAACCACAGAGTTAGTACTATAAATGTCTAACACGATCATTTATAAATAGGATATAAAGAAGTACCGGACCCCGGACACACCCATGAGGAACATCACCAATAACACTGGTGTTTCTAAAAAAAATGTCCATTAATATCCCTCAATGGGAATCTATTCTTTACTCAAACACAGAGTTGAGTACTATCAATTGTCTAACGCTCTTAATCATGTGATGACAACACTGAGATATAGACGAAAACAAACAACTGTTGCCGAGAATTAAAATCACATCAAGATGCATAATCTCCGGGGTGGTCATTTAATCAAAAAAATCAGAAAAACCGTTAGGTCCGTGATCAAACGTCAACGAAATGTCTAGATACTTATTAAATAGGATAAAGTGTACCGGACCCCAGGACACCAACCCTGCGGCAATCAGCCAATTACACTGGTCTAGAAAATGTGCCATTACGATCCATTCAATGTTAATCTAATTACTTTACTCAAACCCAGAGTTAGTACTTTCAAGTCTAAAGATCGCGTTATGTTATAAATAGGGTCAAGGACCGGGACCCAGGACACACACTGAGGAAACACACCAAGGAACACGGGGCGAGAAAAACGGTCTTAAGGAAGAGCCAACGCAAGGGAAGCGAGGCGGGAGCAAACACGAGAGGGGGGGACGCGCAGGGGCGACCACGAGAGGGGGGTCACCCCAAAAAGAGGGCTCCACCCCCCTCCTTACCGCGACGCGACAACAACAAGCAAAAACATAACGAACTCGGGAAATCAGGGCATTTCAAAAAAAAACACCCCTTGAACTGGAAAAAAATAGAAACCGCACCCCCTCCAAAAGACAAAAAAAGAAAGCGGAAGATCAACGGGCGGGAACAAAAAAACCCCCCCCCCCCCCCCCCCAAAAACCCCCCCGATCATTTATAAACTAGGATTTATAGTAGTGCACCGCGCCCAGGACACAACCCCTGAGGACCTCACCAATGGTCTCGAGAACATGTTCCCTTAAAATCCACTCAATGATGTAATCTATCTCTTTATCAAAAACAGAGTTTAGTTACTATCAATGATCTAATGCTAGATCATTATAAATAGGATAAAGTGTACCGGACCCAGGACACCCCTGAGGAACATCACCAATTACACTGGGTCTATCTAGAACAATGTTCCATTAATACTCCACTAATGAGTAATCTATACTTTATCAAACAAGGAGTTAAGTACTTTCAAGGTCTAAAGATGTAATTGCTAGATGCTTGAATAAAATAGGATTAAAGAAGTACCGGAACAAGGACACCACCCCTGGGAAACATCACCAATAAGACACAATGGTCATAGAAGAACGTTCCATTAATAATCCCACTCAAATGGTAATCTATTTTTATCAAAACAAAAGAACCAGTTAGTATGTAGTAACTGTCTAACACTTAGATATTATTTATAAATAGGATTAAAGAGTACGGGGACCAAGGAACACCCTGAGGAAACATCACCAATAACACTGGTATAAAAATGTCCATTAAATATCCACTCAATGTTAAAAATTCTATTCTGTATCAAACACACGAAGGTTAAAAGTGATCCTATCAATGTCTAACGCGAATATATAGGATTTCGATTTATAAAAGGATAAGAGTATGGACCCAAGGACACACCACCTGAGGCAACAATCCCCGATAAAACCTGGTCCGATACACTGGTTCCAATTAAATATCCACTCAATGTTAGAATATATTCTATTATGTCAAAACACCCAGGAGCTTAGTACTATCAATGTCTAAGTGACATAGATCATTTATAATCGAATAGGATTAAAGAGTACCGGACCCAGGACACAACCCTGAGCGAAACATCACATAAACACTGGTATAGAAAACGTTCAATTTAATATCCATCAATGTAATCTATCTTTATCACAACACAGTAGTTAGTACCTATCATGGTCTAACAACTAGATCATTTATAAAATAGGTAAAGAGTGCCGGACCCCAGGACACAACCGAGGAACTCACCGCAAATGGTCCTAGAAATGGTGCCATTAATATCCACTCAATGTATCTATCTATTCTTTATCAAACACAGAGTTGAGTGCACTATCAATGTCTAATGCGTAGATCATTGTATGAGATTAGGATAAAGGGGACCCGGGACCCAGGGACACACCCATGAGGAACCTCACCAATTACCCTGGTCTAGCATAATAGACTGTTCCATTTGAAATATCCGACTCAATGTAAAGCTATTCTCTCCAAGACACACGAAGTTAGACTATAATGGCTAATGCCCTAGATCATTAATTAACTAGGCTAAAGTGTACCAGAAGCCGGGGACACCAGGAACACACCGCGAAGCGAACATCACACCATTACACACTCCGGGGTCTAGAAAAATGTTCCATTAATTAATCCAAGACTCAAGGTGGTAATATCATACATTTATCAAACAGAAGTTAGTACTTCTCAAGTCTAAGCTAGATCATTTATAATAGGAGAAAGAGTGAAACCGGATCCAAGGACACACCCTTGAGGAACATCAAACCAACTGTGCAACTAAGTGATAAAAAGCAAGGTCAGAAACGTTACATTAAATATCCATCATGTAATCGATTCTTTATCCAACCACAGACGTTAGTACTATAAATGATCTAGAAATCATAGATCATTTCATAAATAGCGATAAGTAGTACCGGACCAAGGACACCACCCTGAGGACATCACAATAAACACTGGTCTAGAACATGATTCCATTAAAATATACCGCTTATGTATCTATTCTTGTATTCAAACACAGTAATTAGTACTGATCATGTCTAAGCGTAGACCATTTATATAAATATGGATAAAGGAGTACTGGACCCAGACCACACCCCGGAGGAAACATTCACCTATAACACTGTCGAAGAAAAAGGGTATCCTTAATATCCGCACTCGAATGTAATCATTCTTTATCAAACACAGAGTTCCGAGTACTATCAAATGTCTAATGTAGATCATTATAAATAGGATAAAGTGTTCACCAGGACCGGACACACCCCTGAGGACAAAGCACCATAAAAACACTGGTACTAGAAAATGTTCCATTAATATCCTTAAGTTTAATATCTTTAGTCAAACACAGGAGTTCGGTTACTTCAGAATGTCTAATGCTAGATCAGTTATTAAATAGGGATAAAAGAGTACCGGGCACCAAGGGACCAATAAACCCCCAGAGGAAACATCACCGCAAATAACACTGGTCTAGAAAACGTTGTTTCATTAATATCCAATCAAACACAGAGGTCAGGTAGTCCTATAAAGTCTAACCATAGATCATTTATAAAATGGATGGATAAAGGAGGGGTTACGGAAACCCAGGACCAACCCCTGAGGAAACATCACCAATAAACACTGGCTCTAACAAAGAATGTGTCACTTAAAATGATACACTCAAGGAATCAATTCTTTATCAACAAGAGTATAGTAGATTCAGATGTCTACGTGAGATCATTTAGATAACTCATAGGATAAAGAGTACGGACACAGGACACCACCTGACGGCAAGACATCACCATAACACTGGTCTAGAACAAATGTTCATGTACTATCCACTCAATGTAATCTAGTCTTTATCAAACACAGAGGGGTTGAGTACTAGTCAATGTATAAAGCTAGATCCATTATAAACTAGGATGAAGTGTACCTAGACCCCAGGACACAACCCTATGAGAGACATCACCAATTACACTGGATCTATGCAAAATAAAATTGGTCCCATTAATATCCACTTCAATGAATCCATAATACTTATCAAGAACACAGGTTAGTACTTTCAATGTCTAATGCTAGATCATTTATAAATAGGATAAAGAAGGTACCCGGAGCCAGAAACACACCTGAGGAACATCACCCAATACAAACCCAGGGGTCTAGAAAGTTCCATTAATATCACTCAATGTAATCTATTCTTTATCAAACACAGAGTTAGTACTATCAATGTATAAAACTAGATCATTTATAAACAGGATAAGGAGTGCCGGACCCAGGACACACCCCGAGGAACATCACCTAATGGGTCTAGAAAAGTTCATTAATATCCATCAATGTAATTATTCTTTATCAAAACACAGAGTTAGTCTATCAATGTCTAATCTTAGATCATTTTATAATGGATAAACGTGTAACGGACACCCAAGGACACCCCTGAGGAAACATAACCAATTACCAACTGGTCTGAAAATGTTCCATTAATATCAATCAATGAATCCTATACTTTATGCAAACACAGAGTTAGTACTTTCAAAGGTTCTAATGACTAGATCATTTTATAAGATAGGATAAAGAGTACGGCAAACAAGGACACACACCCCGAGGAACAGCACCAAAACACTGTGTAGAAAACGTTCCATAATATCCACTCAATGAAATCTATTCTTTATCACACACACAGAGTTAGTACTAGAAATGGCTAACACTAGACATTTTACATGGATAAAGAGTGCGCCGGACCCAGGGACACACCCCTGAGGAACGATCACAATAAGCACTGGTCTAGAAATTGTTCCATTAATATCACTCAATGGAATTATGCTTTATCCACCAAAGAGTTTTAGTACTATCAAGAGGTCTAACGCTTTTAGATCAGTTATAAATAGGGAATGAAAAGAGGTTACTGCGACCCAGGACCACACCCATGGAGGACATCCCGATAACACATGGTCTAGAAAAAGAAAATGTTCCATGATATCCACTCAATGTAATCTAGTTCTTTATCAAAACACAGAGTTAGTTATCATGTCTAATGCTAGATCATTGATATAATAGGATTAAAGTGTACCGGATCACCAGGACAAACCCCCTGATGAGGAACATCACCAATAACACTGGTCTAGAAAATGGCCATTAATATCCAACTTAATGTAATCTATTCTTTAATCAAGAACACAGAGTTAGTACTTTCAATGTCTATGCATACGAGTCATTTTATAAACTAGGATAAGAGTACCGGACAAGGAACCCCTGAAGGAACATCATCCAGCTAACATGGTCTAGAAAAGTTCATTAACTATCCACACACGTCATCTATTCTTTATCAAACACAGAGTTAGTACTCTCAATGGTCTACCACACTAGATCATTTATAAATAGGATAAAGAGTTACCGGACCCAGGACACCACCCCCTAGGAAACTCAACAATAACCACTGTCTAGAAAATGTTCCATTAATATCACTCAATGTAATCTATCTTTATCAAAAAACAGAGTTAGTATATCAATGTCTAAAAGCTAGATCCGTTATAAATCGGGATAAAAGAGTACCGGACCCAGGACACTCCCTGAGGAAAGAAACCAATTACCACTGGTCTAGAAAATGTTCCATTAATATCCACTTTTAATGTAAATCTCTACTTTATCAACTCACAGAGTAGTAACTTTCAATGTGTCTAATGCTAGATCATTTATAAATGGCTTAAAGAGAGATAAAGAAGAGTTTACCGGACCAAGGAAGCACCACCCTGGGAAAAACATCACGAAATACATGTCTAGAAAAACGTTCCGTTGAATATCACTCAATGTAATCAATTCATTTATCAATACACAGAGGTTAGAGTACTAATAAATTGTCTAACACCATAATCATTTAGTAAATAGGGATAAAGAGTAACGGACCCAGGAACACACCCCAGCTGAGGACCACCAATAACACTAGGTCTAGAACAAATGTTCCAGTAATCTCCACTCAATGTAATCTATTTCTTTATCAAACAACAGGTTAGTACTATAATGTCTAACGCTTAGATCATTCATAAATAGGATAAATGAGTTCTGGAAACAGGACACACCCCTGAGGGAAGAAACATCAACGATAACACTGGTCTAGAAAAATGTTCCATCATATCCCAACTCAAATGTAAATCTATTCTTTATCAAACACAGAGTGTAGTAATGTCAAGTTAATGATAGATCTTTATAATAGGAATTAAAGTTTGTACCCGGACCCCAGGAACACCTGAGCGAACATCACCAAATTACACGGTCTAGAACATGTTCCATTAAATCCACTCAATGGTATAATTTACTTTTATCCAAACCCAGCAGGTAGGTTACTTTCAATTGTCTAATCGCTAGATCTTATAAAGAAGGATATAAGAGTAAGGGACCAGGACACACCCACCGAGGAACATCACCAATAACACTGGTCTAGAAAACGTCCATTAAGATCAACTCAATGTAATCTATTCTTTATTTTCAAAACACAGAGTTGTAATATTCAATGTCTAACCACTAAGATCATTTATAACTAGGATAAAAGAGCGACGGACCCAGACACACCCCTGAGGAAACATCACCAATAGGCTAGAAAATGTTCCTAATATCCATCATGTAAATCTTTCGTTATCAAACAACACAGAGTAGTACATCAAAGTCTAAATGTGATCATGTATAATAAGATACAGGTAGCGGACCAGGACACCACCACCCTGAGAACATCACCAATAACACTGTCTAGGAAAATGTTTGATTACAACCACTCAATGTAAATCTATTCTTTTCAACCACAGAGTTACGTACTATACAAGTTAACGCTGATATTTATAAAAATAGGATTAAAGAGTACTGGACCCAGGACACACCCTGAGGACAATCACCGATAACCACATGGTCTGAAAATGTTCAATTAATATCCAATCAATGAATCTATTCGTATCCTCAAACCCAGAGTAGATTGACTATCAATGTCTAATGCTAGATCATTTATAAATAGGAAAAGAGTACCGGACCCAGGACACACCCCTGAGGAACATACCAATAACCACTGGTCAGAAACGTCCATTAAGACCACTCAATGTAATCTATTCTTCTATCAAACACAGAGTTAGGTTGACCGATCACATTGTTAACACTAGATCATTTATAAATAGGATAAGAGTTTGGCCGGACCCAGGACCCACCATGAGGAACATCACCAATGGTCTAGAAAATGTTCCATTAATACAATCACTGTTAATCTATTCTTTATCAAAACAGCGTTAGTACTATCAAATGTCTAATGCTAGTCATATAAAAGGGATAAAGTGTACCGGACCCAGGACAACCCCTGAGGCACATGCACCCCCCCAAGTAGCACGGTCTAGAAAATGTTCATTCAATATCACTCAATGATTAAATATATTCTTTATCAAACACAGAGTTAGTACTATCCAATGTCTATGCTGTATGCTCATTTTTATAAATAGGATAAAGTTGATAACGGAACCAGGACCACACCCCTGAGGACATCACCCACATTACACTGGTTTAGAAAAAGTTCCCCTTAAATCCACTCAATGTAATCTTACTTATCAAAAACAGAGTTAGTACTTTCAATGTTAAGCTAGATCATTCTAAATAGGATAAAAGAGTACCGGGAACCATGCACCACACCCTGAGAGGAACTGCACCAATAACACTGGTCTAGGAAAAACGTTCCATTAAATATCCACTCATGTAATCTATTCTGTATCAAACACAGGTAGTTATATATATGTCTAACACTTAGATCATTCTATAAATAGATAAGAGTACCGTGGACCCGGACACACCCTGTGAGGAACTCACCAATACATGGGCAGAAAATGTTCCATTAATAATCCACTCCCAATCGTAATCTATTCTTTATCAAACACAGAGGTAGTACTCGTCAAGGTCTAAACGCTAGACCATTTATAAATAGGATAAGAGTACTGGAACCCAGGAGACACACCCGAGGAATCACCGATAAACACTGGTTCTAGCAGAAAATGTTCCATTAATTATCCACTCATGTAATCTAATTCTTTATCCAAACAACAGAGTTAGTACTATTCAATGCTCTAATGCTAGATCATTTTATAAATAGGATAGTGTACCGGAACCCAGGAACAACCGCCCTGAGGAAACATCACCAATACACTGGTCTAGGAAAAAATGTTTCAATGACATATCCACTTAATGTAATCTAGTCTCTTATCAAACACAGATAGTATTTCAATCGAGTCTAATTCTAGGGCATTTTATTAAAGTAGGAAAGAGTACCGGACACAAGGACAACCCGCGCCGTGAGGAACATCAAGCCACTAACACTGGTCTAGAACAGTTCATTAATATCAATCAATGTAATCTCTTTTTCATCAAACAACGAGTTCTACAGTACACGATAACACTGTTAACACTAGAACCATTTATAAAATCGTAAAGAGTACCGGACCAGGACCACCTCTGAGGAACCAAAATACAACCATAACACTGGTCTAAAAAAATGTATCACATTAATATCCCACGCAATGATAAATCGTATTCTTGAACAAAAACACGACCGTTTAAGTACTACGATAATGTCTTTACAGGCTATAAGATCATTTATAAAAATAGGATAAAAGGAAGTACTGGACACAGGGACAACACCCCCTGAGGAACATCCACCGATAACACTGGTCTAGAAAAATGTTCCATTATATACAATCAAGGTAAGCTATTCTTAGTCAAACACACGAATGTTAGTACTAATCAATGTCTAATGCTAGATCATTTTATAAATCGGATAAAGTGTACCGGACCCAGGACACCCCTTGGGAACAATCACACAATCTACATATGGTCTAGCAAATGTTCCATTAATATCCATCAATGGAAATTATATTTATCTAAACACAGAGGTTAGATTTCCAATGTCCTACCTAAGGACTGACAATCATCTGATACGACATAGGATAATAAAGAGCGTACCGGACCAAGGACACCCCCCTGAGGAACACATCACCAATACTACACTGAGCTCTCAGAAAACGTTTCCACTTAATATCCACTCAATGTAAGCTAATTCTTTATCAACACAGAGTTAGGAATATCAAATGTCTAACACTAGCATCATTTCATAACATAGGGATAAAGAGTGCCGCGACCCAGGACAACACCCATGAGGAAACTCACACTGGGTCTAGAAAAAATGTTCCATTAAATATCCAATACAATGTATCTATCTTTATCAAAAACGAGTTAGTAATATCAGGTTTCTAAGTGGATCATTTGATAAATAGGTATAAAGTGTACCGGACCCAGGACACACCCCTGAGGAACATCACCAATTACAATTGGTCTAGAAAATGTTTCCATTAATATCCACCAATGTAAATCAATATACTTTATCAAAAACAGAGTTAGGCTTAGTACTGTCATGTTAATGCGAGGATCAATTTTATACAATAGGATAACGGGTTACCGGACCAAGGACACCCCCATGAGGAACATCACCAAGTCTGGAACACGGATCTAGGAAAACGTTCGCATTAATATCCATCAATGTAATCTAATTCTTTATCAAGACACAGAGTTAAGAGTTTTTGACTATAAAATGTCTAATCACTTAGATCATTTCTAAATCGGATAAGAAAAAAGTAACGGGGACCCAGGACACACCCTGAGGGAACAGCACCAATCACACTGAGTCTAGAAAAATTTCTATGTAAATATCCCACTCACTGTAATCTATGATGGATCAAACACAGGGTAGTTACTATCATGTCAACGTCTAAAGAATCATTATAAATAGGATTAAAGAGTACTTAGTAGACCCAGGACACACCACCTGAGGAACATCCCCAATAACAATGGGTCTAGAAAATGTTTCCAATTAATATTTCCACTCAATGTAAATCTATTCTTTAATCAAACACAGATGATGTACTACTCAATTGTAATCGACTAGAGCAATTTAATAAATAGGATAAAGAAGTCCGGACCCAGGACCACTAGCCCCTGAGGAACCATCACCATAACAAGGTCTAGAAAGGCCCGTCCATAAGTACTCCGAAGTAATGTCATCTCGTAGCTAAACAAGAGGTTAGTACTATCAAGTCAACCTGTGCTCATTTATATAATAGGTTAAAGAAGTACCGGACCACAGGACAACCCCTGACTGAGGACATCACAGGTACAGGTCTAGAATATTCGTCAATTACATATCACACTCAAACGTATCTTCTTATTCAAAACACAGAGTTAGGTACATCAATTGTCTAAGCTATAGATATTTTAACTAGGAGAAAGGGTACCGGACCAGGACCACTCCACTTGAGGAAGACATCACCAAATACACTGGTCTAGAAAAAAATGTTCCATTAAGATCCAGCAATTGGAATCTATTTACTTTATCAAACAAAAGGTTAAGTAGTACTTTCCAATGTATAAGCGCTAGATCATTTATAAAAGTAGGATTAAAGAGTACCGGACAAGGACTACACCCTGAGGACACAATCACCAATTAACACTGGTCTAGAACAAAGTTCCATTAATATCACTCAATGTTAACTTATTCTTATACAAACACAGAGTTAAGTCATAAAATGACTAAAACTAGATCTGTATTAAATAGGATAAGAGTAGTTACCGGACCCAAGGACACAACCCCTGAGGAGCATCACCAATTAACCATTGGTAGAAATGTTCCATAATTATCCACTCAAGTGTATGGAATCATTCTTTATCAAACACCAGAGTTAGTACTATCAATTGTCTAACGCTATTAGATCATTAAAACTTATGGATAAAGAGACTGCGACCCAGGACCCACCCCTGAGGAACATCCCACAGTAAACACATGGTTCAGAAAATTGTTCCATTAATTATCCACTCAAATGTAATCTATTCTTTATCAAAACCAGAGGTTAGTACATCAATGTTAATGCTAGATCAGTATATAAATAGGGATTTAAAGTGTACCGGACACAGGACCACACCCTGAGGAACATCACAATAACACTGGTAGAAGAAAATGTTTCCATTAATATCCACGTTAATGTAATCTATTTTAATAAACACAGACGTTAGAGTATTTCAATGTCTAATGACTAGATCATTTATAAAATTAGGATAAAACCAGTAAGTACGGAGGGGGGGCACAAGGACACAACCCTGAGGAAGACATCACCAAATAACACTGTCTAAAAAAACGTCCCATTAATTATCCACCCAATCTGTAATCTTTATTCTTTATTCAAACACAGAGGTTAGTACTTAAATGCGCTAAACACTAGATCATTTATAAATAGGATAAAAGAGTACCGGACCGGGACACACCCCTGAGGAAACATCACCAAAACACTGGTTTCTTAGACAAAGGATTCATTAATATCCAGCAAGGAATATGAGTCTTATCAACAATAGGATTAGTACTATCAATGTAAAGCTAGTAAATAGTTATAAATAGGGAATTAAAGAGTACCGGACCCAGGACACTACCCGGAGGAACATCACCAATTACACTGGTTGAAAATGTTCTCTTAATTATCACTCTAAGTACATCTATACTTTATCCAAAACACAGAGTTAGAGTACTTTCAATGCTTCAATGCTAGATCATTTAATATTATAATAGGATAAAGAGTACCGCGGACCAAGGACACACCCCTAGGAACATCACATAGATAACATGCTGGTCTCAGAAAAAACCGTTCAATTTAAATCCATCAATTTGTAATCTCATTCTTTATTCAAACCACAGAGTTGTAGTACTATAAATGTCTAACACTAGATCATTTTAAATAGGATAAATGAGTACCGGACCCGGACACACCCCTGAGGAACATCACCAAAACACTGGTCAGACATGTTCCATTAATATCCACTCAATGTAATCTATCTTTATCAAAAACAGAGTTTTAGGACTATCAAGTGTCAACGCTAGATCATTTATAAATAGGATAAAGAGTACGGACCCAGGACCACACCCCTGAGGAACATCACCGATAACACTGGTCTAGAAAAATGTTCCCAATTTAATATCCACTCAATGTAATCTATTCTTATCAACACAGAGTTAGTCATACAATGTCTAATGCTAGATCATTTATAAATGGATAAAGTGTACCGGACCCAGGACACACCCATGAGGCAGAACATTCACCAATTACACTGGTCTAGAAAATGTTCCATTAATATCCACTCAAATGTAATCTATACTTATACACACAGAGTTAGTACTTTCAATGTCTAATGCTAGATCATTATAAATTAGGATAAAAGAGTACCGACCAAGGAACACACCCCTGAGGAACATCACCAATAACATGGTCTAGAAAAACGTTCCATTAATATCCACTTCAATGTAATCTATCTTATCAAACAAGTGTAGTACTATAAATGTCTAACACTAGATCATTTATAAATAGGATAAGAGTACCGGACCCGGACACACCCTGAGGAACATCACCAATCAAAACTGCGTCACAAATGTTTCCATTAATATCCATCAATTGTAATCTATTCTTTTATCAAACACAGAGGTTAGTACTATCAAAGTCTAAGCTAGATAATTTATAAAAAGGATAAAGAGTACTGGACCCAGGAACACCCTAGGACCATCACCTGATAACACTGGTCTAGAAAATGTTCAGTAATATCCACTCAATGTAATCTTATTCTTTATCAAAAAACACAGAGTTAGTACATCAATGTCTAAGCTAGATCATTATTAATAGGTAAAGAGTACCGGACCCAGGACACCCCTGAGGAACATCACAATAACACTGGTCTAGAAAATGTCCAGTAAATCACTAATGTAATCTATTCTTGTATTCAAACACGAGTTAGTACTTCAATGTCTAATGATAGATCATTATAAATAGGATAAAGAAGTACCGGACCAAGGACACACCCTGAGGAACATCACCAATAACACGTCTCAGAAAAAGTTCCATTAATATCCACCAATTCGTAAATTATTCTTTATCCAACCACAGAGTTAGTACTATTCATGTCTACACTAGATCATTATAAATAGGATAAAGAGTACCGGCACCAGGACACACCCCTGAGGAACATCACCAATACACTGGTCTAGAAAATGTTCCATTTTAATATCCACTCAATGTAATCTATTCTTTATCAAACACAGAGTTAGTACTATCAATGTCTATAAGCCTAGATCCATTTTAAAGAGGATAAAGAGTACCGGACCCAGGGACACTCCCCTGAGGAAATCACCAATTACACTGGTCTAGAAAATGTTTCATTAATATCCAATAATGTAATCTATACTTTATCAAACACAGAGTTAGTGACTTTAATGTCTAAGCAAGATCATTTTGATAAATAGGGATTAAAGAGTTTACCGGACCCAGGACACACCCCTGAGGAACAAGACACAATAACACTGGTCTAGAAAACGTTCCATTATATCCACTCAATGTAATCTATTCTTTATCAAACACAGAGTAGTAATATCAATGTATAACGCTAGATCATTATAAATAGGATAAAGAGTACGGACCCAGGGCACCCCCGAGGAAACATCACCGATAACACTGGTCTAGAAAATGTCCATTAATATCCACTCAATGTATCATTCTTTATCAAACACAGAGTAGTACTAATCAAGCAATGCTAGATATTATAAATAGGATAAAGTGTACCGGACCACCCAGGACACACCCCTGAGGAACATCACCAATACAATGGTTAGAAAATGTTCCATTAATATCCACTCAAATGTAATCTATACTTATCAAACACAGAGTTAGTACTTTCAATGTCTATGCTAGATCAATTTTATAAAATAGGCTAAAGAGTACGGACCCAAGGACACACCCCTGAAGGAAAACATCACCAATAAAAAACACTGGTCTAGAAAAAACGTTTCCAGTAATATCCACTCATGTAATCCTTCTTTCAAACCAGAGGTATGGTACTATCATGTAACCACTAGATCATTTTAAATCGGAATAAAGCGGCCGGACCAGCGAACACCCTGAGGAAATCACAAAACACTGGGTTCGAGAAAAATGGTTCACTTAATATCCACTTAATGTAATTCTTTCTTTATCAAAAACACAGAGTTAGTACTATCAATTCTAATGCCAGATCATTGATAAATAGGATAATAGAGTACGGACCCCCCGGACACACCCCTGAGGAAATCACAATAACACTGGTCTAGAAAATGTTCAATCCAATTATATAGCCACTCAATGTAACATCTTGTATCAAACACAAGAGATTGTACTAAAAGTCTAACGCTAATCATTTGTAATTAATAGGATAAGAGTAACGGCCCAGCCTCAGGACCACCACCGAGGGAACATCACGGAATAACACTGGTCTAGAAAATGTTTCCATTAAATCCCACCAATGAATCTATTCTGTATATCAAAACAAAGTTAGCTACTATCAAGATGTCGTATAACATCAGATCATTTATAACTAGGAATAAGGAATACCACCCAGGACACACGCCTGATGAGGAACATCACACATAAACACTGGTCTAGAAAATGTTCCATATGATCACTCATAATGTTGTAACTATTCTTTATCAAAAACAGATTAGTAGTACATCAATTCTAACCTAGAGTCATTTAAATAGGCTAGGATTAAAGAGTACCGGACCAGACACATCCTCGAGGACATCAACCAATAACACTAGGTCTAGAAAATGTTCATTAATCTATCCAAACCAATGTTAATCGATTCTTTATACAAAACAAGGAGTTAGTAACTATCAATGTCTAAATGCCTGTAGATCATTTAATAAATAGGGATAAAGGGTCATTAACAGCGTACCACAAGGAGCACCACCCTGGAACATACCCATAACATGAGTCTGATAAGTTCCATTAAATATCCACTCAATGTAATTATTCTTTATCAACACAGGGTTCAGTACTATCAATGTCTTAACATGCTAGATCCATTATAAATAGATTAAAGTAGTAGTACCGGACCCAGGAGCAACCCCGAGGAACATAACCAATACCACTGTCTAGAAAAACTGTCCATTAATATCCACTCATGTAATCTATTCTTTAAACACCAGAGTTGCAGGTTTACTTGTCAATGTCTAATGCGCGTATCATTTATAATATAGATTAAAGAGTACTGGAACCCAGGACAAACCCCTCAGGAAACATCCACCGATAACACTGGTCTAGAAAATGTTCCATTAATATCCACTCAATGTAATCTATACTTTATCAAACACAGAGTTAGTACTTTCAATGTCTAATGCTAGATCATTTATAAATAGGATAAAGAGTACCGGACCCAGGACACACCCCTGAGGAACATCACCAATAACACTGGTCTAGAAAACGTTCCATTAATATCCACTCAATGTAATCTATTCTTTATCAAACACAAAGTTAGTACTATCAATGTCTAACACTAGATCATTTATAAATAGGATA
>CM033475.1:234146101-234300961 GCA_019447015.1 Hymenochirus boettgeri
CGGAACCAGGACACACCCCTGAGGAACATCACCAATTACACTTGTCTAGAAAATGTTCATTAATATCCACTCAATTGTAATATACTTTATAAACACAGAGTTAGTACTTTCAATGTCTAATGCTAGATCATTTTTAAATAGGATAAAGAGTACGGACCCAGGACACACCCTGAGGAACATCACAATAACACTGGTCTAGAAAACGTTCCATTAATATCCACTCAATGTAACTATTCCTTATCAAACACAGAGTTAGTACTATCAATGTCTAAACACTAGATCATTATAAATAGGATAAAGAGTGCCGGACCCAGGACACACCCCTGAGGAACATCACCAATGGTCTAGAAATGTTCCATTAATATCCACTCAATGTAATCTATTCTTTATCAAACACAGAGTTAGTAATATCAATGTCTAATGCTAGATCATTTATAAATAGGATAAAGGTACCGGACCCAGGACACACCCCTGAGGAACATCACCAATTACACTGGTCTAGAAAATGTTCCATTAATATCCACTCAATGTAATCTATACTTTATCAAACACAGAGTAGTACTTTCAATGTCTAATGCTAGATCATTTATAAATAGGATAAAAGTGACCGGACCAAGGACACACCCCTGAGGAACATCAACATAACACTGGTCTAGAAAACGTTCCATTAATATCCACTCAATGTAATCTATTCTTTATCAAACACAGAGTTAGTACTATAAATGTCTAACACTAGATCATTTATAAATAGGATAAAGAGTACCGGACCCAGGACACACCCCTGAGGAACATCACCAATAACACTGGTCTAGAAAATGTCCATTTATATCCCTCAATGTAATCTATTCTTTATCAAACACAGAGTTAGTACTATCAATGTCTAACGCTAGATCATTTATAAATAGGATAAAAGAGTACGGACCAGGAACACACCCTGAGGAACATCACGATAACATGGTCTAGAAAATGTTCCATTAATATCCACTCAATGTAATCTATTCTTTATCAAACACAGAGTTAGTACTATCAATGTCTAATGCTAGATCATTTAAAATAGGATAAAGAGTACCCGGACCCAGGACACACCTGAGGAACTCACCAATAAACACTGGTCTAGAAAACGTTCCATTAATATCCACTCAATGTAATCTATTCTTATTCAAACACAGGTTAGTACTATTCAATGTCTAACCCAGATCATTTATAAATAGGATAAAGAGTGCCGGACCAGGACACACCCCGAGGAACATCACCACACTGGTCTAGAAAATGTTCCATTAATATCCACTCAATGTAATCTATTCTTTATCAAACACAGAGTTAGTACTATCAATGCTAATGCTAGATCATTTATAAATAGGATAAGTGTACGGACCCAGGACACACCCCTGAGGAACATCACCAATACACTGGTCTAGAAAATGTTCCATTATATCCACTCAATGTAATCTATCTTTATCAAACACAGAGTTAGTACTTATCATGTCTAATGCTAGATCATTTATAATGGTAAAGGTACGGACCCAGGACCACCCCCTGAGGAACATCACCAATAACACTGGTCTGAAATGTTCCATAATATCACTCAAGTAATCTATTCTTTATCAAAACACAGAGTTAGTACTATCAATGTCTAATGCTAGATCATTTATAAATAGGATAAAGGTACCGGACCAGGACACACCCTGAGGAACATCAACAATAACACGGTCTAGAAAATGTTCCATTAATATCCACTAAGTAATCTATTCTTTATCAAACACAGAGTTAGTACTTTCAAGTCTAATGCTAGATCATTTATAAATAGGATAAAGAGTACCGGACCAAGGACACACCCCTGAGGAACATCACCAATAACACTGGTCTAGAAAACGTTCCATTAATATCCACTCAAGTAATCTATTCTTTATCAAACACAGAGTTAGTACTATCAATGTCTAACACTAGATCATTTATAAATAGGATAAAGAGTACTGGACCCAGGACACACCCCTGAGGAACATCACCAATAACACTGGTCTAGAAAATGTTCCATTAATATCCACTCAATGTAATCTATTCTTTATCAAACACAGAGTTAGTACTATCAATGTCTAAAGCTAGATCATTTATAAATAATGATAAAGAGTACCGGACCCAGGACACCCCCTGAGAACAATCACCAATTACACTGGTCTGAAAAATGTTACTTAATATCCACTTAATGTAATCTATACTTTATCAAACACAGAGTTAGTACTTTCAATGTCTAATGCTAGATCATTTATAAATAGGATAAAGAGTACCGGACCAAGGACACACCCCTGAGGAACATCACCAATAACACTGGTCTAGAAAACGTTCCATTAATATCCCACCAATGTAATCTATTCTTTATCAAACACAGAGTTAGTACTATTAAATGTCTAACACTAGATCATTTATAAATAGGATAAGAGAACGGACCAGGACACACCCCTGAGGAACATCACCAATACACTGGTCTAAAAAAATGTTCCATTAATATCCACTCAATGTAATCTATTCTTTATCAAACACAGAGTTAGTATATCAATGTCTAACGCTAGATCATTTATAAATAGGATAAAGAGTGTACTGGACCCAGGACACACCCCTGAGGAACATCACCGATAACACTGGTCTAGAAAATGTTCCATTAATATCCACTCAATGTAATCTATTCTTTATCAAACACAGAGTTAGTACTATCAATGTCTAATGCTAGATCATTATAAATAGGATAAAGTGTACCGGACCCAGGACACACCCCTGAGGAACATCACCAATTACACTGGTCTAGAAAATGTTCCATTAATATCCATCAATGTAATATTATACTTTATCAACAAACGAGTTAGTACTTTCAAGTCTAATGCTAGATCATTATAAATAGGATAAAGAGTACCGGACCCAGGACACACCCCTGAGGAACATCACCAATAACACTGGTCTAGAAACGTTCCATTAATATCCACTCAATGTATCTATTCTTTATCAAACACAGAGTTAGTACTATCAATGTCTAACACTAGATCATTATAAATAGGATAAAGAGTGCCGGACCCAGGACACACCCCTGAGGAACATCACCAATGGTCTAGAAAATGTTCCATTAATATCCACTCAATGTAATCTATTCTTTATCAAACACAGAGTTAGTACTATCAATGTCTAATGCTAGATCATTTATAAATAGGATAAAGTGTACCGGCCCGGACACACACCCTGAGGAACATCACCAATTACACTGGTCTAGAAAATGTTCCATTAATATCCACTCAATGTAATCATACTTTATCAAACACAGAGTTAGTACTTTCAATGTCTAATGCTAGATCATTTATAAAAGGAAAAGAGTACCGGACCAAGGACACACCCCTGAGGAAAATCACCAATAACACTGGTCTAGAAAACGTTCCATTAATATCCACTCAATGTAATCTATTCTTTATCAAACACAGAGTTAGTACTATAAATGTCTAACACTAGATCATTTAAAATAGGATAAAGAGTACCGGACCCAGGACACACCCCTGAGGAACATCACCAATAACACTGGTCTAGAAAATGTTCCATTATATCCACTCAATGTAATCTATTCTTTATCAAACACAGAGTTAGTACACAATGTCTAAAGCTAGATCATTTATAAATAGGATAAAGAGTACTGGACCCAGGACACACCCTGAGGACATCACCGATAACCCTGGTCTAGAAAATGTTCCCATTAATATCCACTCAATGTAATCTATTCTTTATCAAACACAGAGTTAGTACTATCAATGTCTAAGTAGATCATTATAAATAGGATAAAGAGTACGGACCCAGGACACACACCCTGAGGAACATCACCAATAACACGGTCTAGAAAACGTTCCATTAATATCCACTCAATAATCTATTCTTTATCAAACACAGAGTTAGTACTATCAATGTTAACACTAGATCATTATAAATAGGATAAAGAGTCCGGACCCAGGACACACCCCTGAGGAACATCACCAACTGGTCTAGAAAATGTTCCATTAATATCCACTCAATGTAATCTATTCTTTATCAAACACAGAGTTAGTACTATCAATGTCTAATGCTAGATCATTTATAAATAGGATAAGTGTACCGACCAGGACACACCCCTGAGGAACATCACCATTACACTGGTCTAGAAAATGTTCATTAATATCCACTCAAGTAATCATTCTTTATCAAACACAGAGTTAGTACTATCAATGTTAATGCTAGATCATTTATAATAGGATAAGGTACCGGACCCAGGACCACACCCTGAGGAACACACCAATTACACTGGTCTAGAAAAGTTCCATAATATCCACTCAATGTAATCTATTTATCAAACACAGAGTAGTATTTCAATGTCTAACATAGATCATTTATAAATAGGATAAAGAGTACCGGACCAGGACACACCCCTGAGGAACATCACCAAAACACTGGTCTAGAAAAGTTCCATTAATACCACTCAATGTAATCTATTCTTTATCAAACACAGAGTTAGTACTATCAATGTCTAACACTAGAATCATTTATAAATAGGATAAAGAGTACTGGACCCAGGACACACCCCTGAGGAACATCACCAATAACACTGGTCTAGAAAATGTTCCATTAATATCCACTCAATGTAATCTATTCTTTATCAAACACAGAGTTAGTACTATCAATGTCTAATGCTAGATCATTTATAATAGATAAAGAGTACCGGACCAGGACACACCCCTGAGGAACATCACCAATACACTGGTCTAGAAAATGTTCCATTAATATCCACTTAATGTAATCTATTCTTTATCAAACACAGAGTTAGTACTTTCAATGTCTAATGCTAGATCATTTATAAATAGGATAAAGAGTACCGGACCAAGGACACACCCCTGAGGAACATCACCAATAACACTGGTCTAGAAAACGTTCCATTAATATCCACAAAGTTAATCTATTCTTTATCAACACCAGAGTTAGTACTATATGCTAACACTAGATCATTTATAATAGGATAAAGAGTACCGGACCAGGACACACCCTGAGGAACATCACCAATACACTGGTCTAGAAAATGTTCCATTAATATCCACTCAATGTAACTATTCTTATCAAACACAGAGTAGTACTATCAATGTCTAAAGCTAGATCATTTATAAATAGGATTAAGAGTACCGGACCAGGACACCCCTGAGGAACATCACCAATACACTGGTCTAGAAAATGTTCCATTAATATTCCACTAATGTAATCTATACTTTATCAAACACAGAGTTAGTACTTCAATGTCTAATGCTAGATCATTTATAAATAGGATAAAGAGTACGGACCAAGACACACCCCTGAGGAAAACACAATAACATGGTCTAGAAAAGTTCCATTAATATCCACTCAATGTAATCTATTCTTATCAAACACAGAGTTAGTATATAAATGTCTAACACTAGATATTTATAAATAGGATAAAGAGTACGGACCCAGGACACACCCTGAGGAACATCACCATAACACTGGTTAAAAATGTTCCATTAAATCCACTCAATGTAATCTATTCTTTATCAAACACAGAGTTAGTACTTCAATGTCTAACACTAGATCATTTATAAATAGGATAAAGAGTACGGACCCAGGACACACCCCTGGGAACATCACCAATACACTGGTCTAGAAAATGTTCCATTAATATCCACTCAATGTAATCTATTCTTTATCAAACACAGAGTTAGTACTATCAATGTCTAAAGCTAGATCATTATAAATGATAAAGAGTACCGGACCCAGGACACCCCCTGAGGAAACATCACCAATACACTGGTCTAGAAAAGTTCCATTAATATCCACTAATGTAATCTATCTTTATCAAACACAGAGTTAGTACTTTCAATGTCTAATGCTCAGATCATTTATAATAGGATAAAGAGTACCGGAACAAGGACACACCCCTGAGGAACATCACCAATAACACTGGTCTAGAAAACGTTCCATTAATATCCACTCAATGTAATCTATTCTTTATCAAACACAGAGTTGTACTATCAAATGTCTAAACTAGATCATTATAAATAGGATAAAGAGTACGGACCCAGGACACACCCCGAGGAACATCACCAATAACACTGGTCTAAAAAATGTTCCATAATATCCACTCAATGTAATCTATTCTTATCAAACACAGAGTTAGTTATCTAAATGTCTAAGCTAGATCATTTAAATAGGAAAGAGTACTGGACCCAGGACACACCCCTGAGGAACATCACAAACACTGGTCTGAAAATGTTCCATTAATATCCACTCAATGTAATCTATTATCAAACACAGAGTTAGTACTATCAATGTCTAATGCTAGTCATTTATAAATAGGATAAAGGTACCGGACCCAGGACACACCCCTGAGGAACATCACCAATACACTGGTCTAGAAAATGTTCCATTAAATCCACTCAATGTAATCTATCTTTATCAAACACAGAGTTAGTACTTCATGTCTAAGACTAGATCATTATAAATGGATAAAGAGTACCGACCAGGACACACCCCTGAGGAACATCACCAATAACACTGGTCTAGAAAAAGTTCCATAATATCCACTCAATGTAATCTATTCTTTATCAAACACAGAGTTAGTACTATCAATGTCTAACAGATCATTTATAATAGGATAAAGAGTCCGGACCCAGGACACACCTGAGGAAAACATCACCAACTGGTCTAGAAAATGTTCCATAATATCCACTCAATGTAATCTATTCTTTATCAAACACAGAGTTATGTACTATCAATGTCAATGCTAGATCATTATAAATAGGATAAATGTACCGGACCAGGACACACCCCCTGAGGAACACACCAATACACTGGTCTAGAAAATGTTCCATTAATATCCACTCAATGTAATCTATACTTTATCACAAACACGAGTTAGTACTTTCAATGTCTAATGCTAGATCATTTAAATAGGATAAAGAGTACCGGACCAGGACACACCCCTGAGGAACATCACCAATAACACTGGTCTAGAAAACGTTCCATTAATATCCACTCAAGTGAATCTATTCTTTATCAAAAACAGAGTTAGTACTATAAATGTCTAACACTAGAATTTATAAATAGGATAAAGAGTACGGACCAGGACACACCCTGAGGAACATCACAATAACACTGGTCTAGAAAATGTTCCATTATATATCCACTCAATGTAATCTATTCTTTATCAACACAGAGTTAGTACTATCAATGTCTAAGCTAGACATTTATAAATAGGATAAAGAGTACTGGACCCAGGACACACCCCTGAGGAACATCACCATACACTGGTCTAGAAAATGTTCCATTAATATCCACTCAATGTAATCTATTCTTTATCAAACACAGAGTAGTATTACAATGTCTAATGCTTAGATCATTTATAATAGGATAAAGAGTACCGGACCCAGGACACACCCCTGAGGAACATCACCAATAACTGGTCTAGAAAAACGTTCCATTAATATCCACTAATGTAATCTATTCTTTATCAAACACAGAGTTAGTACTATCAATGTCTAACACTAGATCATTTATAACAATAGGGATAAAGAGTACGGGACCCAGGACACACCCCTGAGGACACTCACCGATAACCACGGGTCTAGAAAATGTTCCATTAATATCACACTCAATGTAATCTTTCTTTATCAAACACAGAGTTAGTACTTATCAATGTATAATGCTAGTCACTTTAAAATAGGGGATAATCAGTGTACCGGACCCGGACAACCTGAGGAACATACCCAATTAATGGTCTAGATAATGTTCCATATATATCCACACAACGTAAATCTTTTCTTATAAACACAGAGTTGTTACTATTCAATGTCTAAAGCTAGATATTTATAAATAGGATTAAAAGAGTACCGGACCAAGGACACACCCGCTGAGGAACATTCACCAATAACACTGGTCTAGAAACGTCCATTACTATCCATCAATTGTAATTATTCTTTATCAAACACAGAGTTAGTACATTCAAATGTAACAGCTAGATCATTTATAATATCGATAAGACGAGTTCACGGACCCCCCAGGAAACCCCATGAGGAACATCACACAATACATGGTCTAGAAAATGTTTCCATTAATATCCACTAATTGTAATCTAATCTTTATCAAACACAGAGTTGTTACTACAATGTCAAGCTAGATCTTGATAAATAGGAATTAAGAGGAGTACGGACCAAGGACCCCCTTGAGGACCATCACCGATAACACTGGTCTAGAAAAGTCCTTATAATACAATCATGTAATTATTCTTTACAAACCACAGAGTTAGTACTAAATGTTAACATAGATCATTTAATAAATAGGATAAGAGTGGACCGGACAAGGACACCACCCTAGGAAAACATCACCAAAACACTGGTCTAGGAAATGGTTCCATTATATCCACTCAATGTAAATCTATTCTTTATCAAACACAGAGTTAGTACTTCAATGCTTAGAGCTAGATCATTTATAAATAGAATGAATAAAGAGTACAGTGCCCCGAAGACACACCCCTGAGAACATCACCAATGAACACTGGTCTAGAAAAGGTCCATTAATCACACAACGAATCTATTCTTTATCAAAACCAAGAGTTAGTACTATTCAATGTTAACTGTAGATCATTTATAAAGGTGGATTAAAGGTTACCGGACCCAGGGACACACCCTGAGGAACTTATCCAAAACCAATACACATGGTTAGAAATGTCCATTAATATCACTTCAATGTAATCTTTACTTTATCAAAAACACAGCGTTAGTACTTCAGCTACTAAAATGCTAGATATTTATAAATAGGTAAAGACGTACCGGACCAGGACACCCCCTAGAAACACACCAATAACACTGTCTAGGAAAAGTTCATTAATACACATTATGATAATCTATTCTTTATCAAAAACAGAGTTAGTACTTAAATGTCAATAACTTAGATTCATTTAGAAATAGGATAAAGAGTACGGACCCAGAACACACCCTTGAGGAACATCACAAATAACATGGTCTAGAAAATCGTCCATTTAATATCCACTCAAGTTATCTATCTATTAGTCAAACACAGAGTGTTAGAATACTTAAGAATGCGAAAGACAGGACATAAATAGGATAAAGGACGGACCAGGACACACCCCGGGAGGAACAGCACCGGAGAAAACACGGCAGAAAAATGGGGCCATGTAAATCCACGTCAACGGAAGTCATTCAGTTATCAAACACCCAGGAGGTTAGTATCATCAAGTTCAATGCAGTCATTGTATAATAGGATAAAGAGTACGGACCCAGATCACCCCTGAGGAACACTAACCATTAACACTGGTTAGACAATGTTCCATTAATATCCATCTTAATGATAATCTAATCTTTAATCAAAACACGAGTTGTACTATTCAATGTCTAATGCTATAGATCCTTTATTAAATAGGAAAAGAGTACCGGACCAGGACACACCCTGAGGAACATCACCAATAACCATTGGTCTAGCCAAAGTTTCCCAGTTAATCCAAAATATCTAATGTTGATTCTATTTATCACAAACACACGAGTTAGTACTTCAATGTCTAAATTAGATATTATAAATAGGAATAAAAGAGTACCGGACCCAAGGACACACCGTCTGAGGTAACCTGCACCAATAAAATGGTCTAGAAAAACGTCCATTAATATCCACTACAATCGTATCTATTCTTTATCAAAACACGAGTTAGTACTATCAATGTCTAACTAGATCATTTATAAATAGGATAAAGAGTACCGGACCCCAGGACACCACCCCTGAGGAACATCACCAAGTAACACTGGTCTAGAAAAGTTCCATTAATAATCCACTCAATGTAATCTATTCTTTATCAAAAAACAGAGTTAGTACTAAATGTCTTAAGGCTTAGATATTTATAAATAGATTAAAGTAGACCGGACACCCAGGACACCACCCTGAGGAACATCCCAATTACACTGGTCTAGAAAATGTTCCATTAATATTCCACTCAATGTAATCTTACTTTATCAAACACAGAGTTGTACTTTCAATGTCTACTGCTAGATCATTTATAAAAGATAAGCGAGGACCAGGACACCCCCTGAGGAACATCACCAAATAACACTGGTCTAGAAAACGTTCCATTAATATCCACTCAATGTAATCTATTCTTTATCAAACACAGAGTTAGTACTATCAATGTCTAACACTAGATTCATTTATAAAATGGATAAAGAGTACCGGACCCAGGACCCACACCCTGAGGAACATCACCATAAATGGTCTGAAATGTTCCATTAATATCCACTTCAATGTAATCTATTCTTATCAAACACAGAGTAGTACTATCAATGTCTAAGCCTAGATCATTTATTAAATAGATAAAAGAGTACGGACCAGGACACACCCTGAGGAACATCACCATACACTGGTCTAGAAAATGTTCCATTAATCATCCAATCAATGTAATCTATTCTTTATCAAACACAGAAGTTAGTACTATCAATGTCTAACTAGATATTTATAATAGGATAAAGGTACCGCCAGGGACACACCCCTGAGGAACATCACCATACAATGGTCTAGAAAATGTTCCATTAATATCCACTCATGTAATCTATCTTTATCAAACACAGAGTTAGTACTTCAATGTCTAGTCTAGATCATTTATAAATAGGATAAAGGAATATCCGGAGACAGGACACACCCGAGGAACATCACCAATAACACTGGGTCTAGAAAGTTCCATTATATCCACTCAATGTAATCTTCTTATCAAACACAGAGTTAGTACTATACAATGTCTAACACTAGATCATTTATAAATAGGATAAAGAGTATACGGACCAGGACACACCCTGAGGAACATCACCAATAACACTGGTCTAGGAAATGTCCATTAATATCCACTCAATGTCATCTATCTTTATCAAACACAGAGTTAGCACTATCAATGTCTAACGACTAGAATCATATAAATAGGATAAAGAGTACGGACCCAAGGCACACCCCTGAGGAACATCACCAGATAACACTGGTCTAGAAACGTTCCATTAATATCCACTCAAGTATCTATTCTTTATCAAAAAACAGAGTTAGTACTTAATGTCTAAACTAGATCATTTATTAAATAGGATAAAGTGGACCGACCAGGACACACCTGAGGACATCACCAATAACACTGGTCTAGAAAAATGTCCATTAATATCACTTAATGTAATCTATTTTTATCAAACACAGGTTAGTACTTCAATGTCTAATGCTAGATCATTTAAATAGGATAAAGAGTTACCGGGACCCAAGGACACACCCTGAGGAACATCACCAATAACACTGGTCTAGAAAACAGTTCATTAACTATCCACCAATCGTAAATCTATTCTATCAAACACAGAGTTAGTACTTCAATGTCTAACATAGATCATTTAGAAATAGATAAAGAGTACCGGACCCAGGCACACCCCTGAGGAACATCACCAATAACACTGGTCTAGAAAAATGTTCCTTAATATCCACTCAATGTATATATTCTTTATTCAAACACAGAGTTAGTACTATCAATGTTAAAGCTAGATATTTATAAATAGGATAAAGAGAATACGGCCCAGGAACCCCCTAGAACTCCCCATACACTGCGTCTGAGAAATGTTCCATTAATATCCACTCTAAGTAATGTACTTATCAAACACCAGAGTTAGTACTTTCAATGTCTAATGCCTAGATCATTTAAAATAGGATAAAGGAGTACGGACCAGGACACACCCCCTGAGGAACCATACACCAATAAACACTGGTCTAGAAAAGTTCCATTAATATCCACTCAATGTAATCTATTCTTATCAAACACAGAGTTAGTACTAAATGTCTATGACCTAGATCATTATAAATAGGATAAAGAGTAACGGACCCAGGACCCCCTGAGGAAACATCACCAATAACACTGGGCTAGAAAAGGTTCCATTAATCCACTCAATGTAATCTATTCTATCAAGAACAGAGTTTCGTACTATCAAGTGTCTAACCTAGTCATTATAAATAGGATAAAGAGTTACTGGACCCAGGACAACCCCTGAGGAACATCACCAGATAAACTGGTCTAGAAAATGTTCCATTAAATCCACAATGTAATCTATTCTTTATCAAACACCGAGTTCAGTACTATCAATGTTAAGCTAGATCATTATAATAGGATAAAGAGTAACGGACCAGGAACCACCCCTGAGGAACATCACCAATCCACTGGTTCGAAAATGTTCATTAAATCCACTCAATGTAATCTATTCTTTATCAAACACAGAGTTAGTACTTCTTCTAAGCTAGATCATTTATAAATAGGAGAAGAAGTACCGGACCAGGACACCCCTGAGGAACATCACCAATAACACTGGTCTAGAAAAAGTTCCATAATATCCATCAAGTGTATCTATTCTTATCAAACACAGAGTTAGTACTATCAATGCTTAACACTAGATCATTTATAAATAGGATAATAAGCGCCGGGACCAGGACGCACCCCTGAGGAACATCACCCATTAACATGGTCTAGAAAAATGTTCCATTAATATTCCACTCAATGTAATCATTCTTATCAAACACAGAAGTTAGTACTATCCATGTCTAATGCTAGATTCATTATAAATAGGATAAAGGGTACCGGACCAAGGACACACCCCGAGGACATCACATAAACACTGGTCTAAAAACGTTCATTAATATCCACTCTAATGTAATCTTTCTTTATCAAACACAGAGTAGTACTTAATGTCTAACAATGAGATCATTTATACATAGGATAAGAGTACCGGACCAGGACACACACCCCGAGGAATGCCACTAACAATAACATGGTCTAGAAAAGTTCCATTAATATCAACTCAATGTATCGATTCTTTATCAAACACAGAGTTAGTACATCAATGTCTACGCTCGATCATTTATAAATAGGAGAAAGAGTACGGGACCTAGGACACACCCCTGAGGAAATCACCGGATAAATGGTCTATGAAAATGTTCCATTAAATATCCACTCAAATGTAATCTATTCTTATCAAACACCAGAGTAAGTACAGCAATGTCTAATGCTGATCATTTATAACTAGGATAAAGTGTACGGACCCAGGACAAAAGCCTGAGGAACATCACCCAATAACACTGGTCTCAGAAATGTCCATTAATATCCACTTAATGTAAATCTATCTTATCAAACACAGAGTGTTAGTACTTTCAAGGTCTAATGCTAGCTCAATTTATAACAATAGGGATAAAGAGTAACCGGATCCACGGAACCCCCTGAGGAACATACCATAACACTGGTCTAGAAGAAAACGTTCCATTAATATCCACTCAATGCATTATTCTTTATCAAACACCGATTTCGTACTATAAAGGTTAAACACAGATCATTTATAAATAGGATAAGACGTACCGGACCCAGGAACACACCCTGAGGAACATAACCAATAAACACTGTCTAGAAAAGTTCCATTAATATCCACTCAATGTAACTATTCTTATTCAAAAACAGAGTTAGAATACTATCAATGCTACCGCTCGATCATTATAAATAGGATTAAAGGAGTGCCGGACCCAGGACACTCCCTGGGAAATCACCAATACACTGGTAGAACATGTTCATTCATACCATCACTGTTATCTTATACTTTATCAAAACACAGAGTTAGTACTTTCAATGTCTAATCCGCGCCCCCCCCCCAGACAAAGAGTCATTGTCTGTACACGACCCGAAAGGAGCGAGCAACGATCACCATGCAGAACTCGGAACTGGTGTTCGAGCACAGAAAAACGTGTCCATTATAAAAGTAGGATAAAAAGCAGCATCTACCCCCACCAATAACACTGGGTCGTCTAACTAAATGATAAATCGTTTGCCGATGACTTGCGGGCGAAATAATAATGCCCAGGACTAACGATGTAATGTAAATTCTGTAAATAACTACAAAAAAACACAGAGTTCGTACTATCAATGTCTTACGCGCAAAATAGAATATCATGTATGAATATCAATAGGAGTCAAAAGCGTACTGACCCAGAGGACACCATGCACTTGAGGAAAACGATCACCGATAACAATGGTCTAGAAAAGAGGTGTTACCATTTAATAATGGTCACCTCAAATGTCACATCATATTTTTATCAAACACAGAGGTTGAGATAACCTACTACAATGTACTATGACACAGTCATTATATATTAAAAATAGGCATAAAGATTAGATAACCAGGACCACAGGGATCACACCCCCTGAGAGAAACATCACCAATAGAAAACGAGCGGTCTTAAGAAACAAAGTGATTCCCCTCATTGAATATACGCAATTCACGACAATAGAATAGATACGAAAAACCTTTCTCAAAACAACCAAGAAGGTGTAGATACTTTTCGAGAGGTAGTCTAAAATTCGACGCTACACGATAAAACTTATATAAATGAAGTAAACGAAAGTACCCGGACCACCACAAGGACACACCCCCCTGAGGACACATACCAATAACACTGGTTCTAGAAACGTTCATTACAATAGCCACTCAAGGAATCTATTCTTTATCAAAACACAGACGTCCATACTATCAATGTCTAACCTAGATCATTTAGTAAATAGGATAAAGAGTGCGGACCCAGGACCCACCCATGAAGGAACATCACCAAGGTCTAGAAAATGTCATATATCCAATCAATGTAATCTATGCTTTATCAACACAGCAGAGTTAGTTACCTATCAAGGTTAATGCTAGATTCATTTATACATAGGATTAGAGTGTACCGGAACCCCGGGGGACCACACCCTGAGAACATCACCATTACCACTGGTCTAGAAAATGTTCCATAATATCCAATCAATGTAATCTATACTTTATCAAACACGGAGGTGTAGTACTTCAATGTCTAATGCCGAATAGCATTTATAAATAGGATAAAGAGTACCGAGCAAGGACATCACCCCTGGAGGAAAGGAACATCACCATAACACTGGTTCTAGAAAACGTTCCATTTAGATATCCCACTCAATGTAATCTATTTTTATCAAACACCGAGTTAGTTACTGCTAAATGTCATAACACTAGATCATTTATAAATAGAGATAAAGAGTACCGGCCCAGGACACACCCCTGAGACTCACCAATCACACGCGTCTAGACAAAGGTCATTACTATCCAACAATGTAAATCTATTCGTTATAAAACACAGATAAGACGGTGTACATCAATGTCTAACGCTTGAGATTCATTTATTCTATAAATAGGATAAAAGGAGTACGTGGACCACAGGACACACCCCCTGAGGAACATCAAACGATAACACTGGTCTAGAAAATGTTCCATTAATATCCAACTCAATGTGAATATATTTTTCCCTCAAACACAGAGCTTAATACTATCAAGTCTAATTGATCGATCATTTATAAATGGATAAAGGAGTACCGGACCCCGGACACACCCCCTGAGGACACATCACCACATAACACTGGTCTAGAAAAAAACGTTCCATTAAAGATTTTTCCACTCAATGTAATCTATTCTTTATCAAAAAGTCACAGATAGTTACTATTCAACTTTTCCTAAACACCTAGATCATTTATAAATAGGATAAATGAGAGTGCCCGGACCAGACACAACCCTGAGGACATCCATATGGTCTAGAAAATGTTCCATTAATATTCGCACGCAATGTCATATTCTTATCAAACACAGAGTTAGTACTATCCAATGTCTAATGCTAGACTCATTTATACTGGATTTATAAAGTGTACCGGACCCACCAGGACCACCCCTGAGGACATCACCAAGTTACCCACTGGTCTAGAAATAGGTTTCCAGTCAATATCACACTCAATGTTTATAATATTTCTGTATCAAAACAGATGTTAGTACTATCAATGCTCATGACTAGATTCATTTATAAATAGGATAAAGGTACCGGACCCCAGGACACACCCCTGAGGACACATAACCAATGACACTGGTCTAGAAAATGTTCCATTAACATATCCACTTATAGTAATTCTAACTTTATCAAACACAGAGTTAGGACTTCAAGTCTAATGCTAGCTCTATTTATAAATAGTGATAAAGAGTACCGGACCAAGGACACACCAGCACCTGAGGTAACATCACAATAAAACCATAGGGTCTAGAAAACGTTCCATTAATCATCCACTCAATGAAATCTATTTCTTTATCAAACACAGCGTTAGTAGTACTATACAATGTCATAACACTAGATCACTTTATAAATGGATAAAGAGTACCGGACACAGGACCCACACCCCACCGAGGAATACATCACCAATAACACTGGTCTACGAAATGTTCCACATAATATCCACTCAATTGTATCTATTCTTTATGCAAACCACGAGTTGAGTAACTATCAAGTCTAATGACTAGATCATTTATAAACATAGGATAAAAGGTACCGGACCCAGGACACCCACCCCTGAGGAACATTCACAATAACACGGTCTAGAAAAATGTTCAGTAAATATCCACTTAATATGTAATATCTATTCTTTATCAACACAGAGGTGTTAGTACTTAATGTCTAAGTGCAGATATTGCATAAATAGGATAAAGAGTACCGGAACCAAGGACACACCCCTGAGGAACATCACCATAAACACTGGTTCTAGAAAACTTTCCCTTAATATACAATCAATGTAAATCTATTCTTTCATCAAAGCACAGAGTAAGTAATTCAGGTTAACGTCGATCATTATAAAAAGGATAAAGAGTTACCCGGACCCAGGACACTCACCCGAGGAAAAATCACCATTACACTGGTCTACCGAAAATGTTCCATTAAGAATCCACTCAATGAATACTATACTTATCAAAACAGAGTGTAGTTACTTTCAATGTCTTAATGATAGATCATTTATAAAATTAAGATAAGAGTGTTACCGGACCAAGGAACAAACCCCTGAGGAAATCAAGGCCCAGTCAATAACACTGGTCCAGAAAACGTTCAATTAATATCACCTCAATGTAAATCTTATTCTTATCCAACCACAGAGTTAGTACTATAAATGTCTAACACGATCATTTATAAATAGGATATAAAGAAGTACCGGACCCCGGACACACCCATGAGGAACATCACCAATAACACTGGTGTTTCTAAAAAAAATGTCCATTAATATCCCTCAATGGGAATCTATTCTTTACTCAAACACAGAGTTGAGTACTATCAATTGTCTAACGCTCTTAATCATGTGATGACAACACTGAGATATAGACGAAAACAAACAACTGTTGCCGAGAATTAAAATCACATCAAGATGCATAATCTCCGGGGTGGTCATTTAATCAAAAAAATCAGAAAAACCGTTAGGTCCGTGATCAAACGTCAACGAAATGTCTAGATACTTATTAAATAGGATAAAGTGTACCGGACCCCAGGACACCAACCCTGCGGCAATCAGCCAATTACACTGGTCTAGAAAATGTGCCATTACGATCCATTCAATGTTAATCTAATTACTTTACTCAAACCCAGAGTTAGTACTTTCAAGTCTAAAGATCGCGTTATGTTATAAATAGGGTCAAGGACCGGGACCCAGGACACACACTGAGGAAACACACCAAGGAACACGGGGCGAGAAAAACGGTCTTAAGGAAGAGCCAACGCAAGGGAAGCGAGGCGGGAGCAAACACGAGAGGGGGGGACGCGCAGGGGCGACCACGAGAGGGGGGTCACCCCAAAAAGAGGGCTCCACCCCCCTCCTTACCGCGACGCGACAACAACAAGCAAAAACATAACGAACTCGGGAAATCAGGGCATTTCAAAAAAAAACACCCCTTGAACTGGAAAAAAATAGAAACCGCACCCCCTCCAAAAGACAAAAAAAGAAAGCGGAAGATCAACGGGCGGGAACAAAAAAACCCCCCCCCCCCCCCCCCCAAAAACCCCCCCGATCATTTATAAACTAGGATTTATAGTAGTGCACCGCGCCCAGGACACAACCCCTGAGGACCTCACCAATGGTCTCGAGAACATGTTCCCTTAAAATCCACTCAATGATGTAATCTATCTCTTTATCAAAAACAGAGTTTAGTTACTATCAATGATCTAATGCTAGATCATTATAAATAGGATAAAGTGTACCGGACCCAGGACACCCCTGAGGAACATCACCAATTACACTGGGTCTATCTAGAACAATGTTCCATTAATACTCCACTAATGAGTAATCTATACTTTATCAAACAAGGAGTTAAGTACTTTCAAGGTCTAAAGATGTAATTGCTAGATGCTTGAATAAAATAGGATTAAAGAAGTACCGGAACAAGGACACCACCCCTGGGAAACATCACCAATAAGACACAATGGTCATAGAAGAACGTTCCATTAATAATCCCACTCAAATGGTAATCTATTTTTATCAAAACAAAAGAACCAGTTAGTATGTAGTAACTGTCTAACACTTAGATATTATTTATAAATAGGATTAAAGAGTACGGGGACCAAGGAACACCCTGAGGAAACATCACCAATAACACTGGTATAAAAATGTCCATTAAATATCCACTCAATGTTAAAAATTCTATTCTGTATCAAACACACGAAGGTTAAAAGTGATCCTATCAATGTCTAACGCGAATATATAGGATTTCGATTTATAAAAGGATAAGAGTATGGACCCAAGGACACACCACCTGAGGCAACAATCCCCGATAAAACCTGGTCCGATACACTGGTTCCAATTAAATATCCACTCAATGTTAGAATATATTCTATTATGTCAAAACACCCAGGAGCTTAGTACTATCAATGTCTAAGTGACATAGATCATTTATAATCGAATAGGATTAAAGAGTACCGGACCCAGGACACAACCCTGAGCGAAACATCACATAAACACTGGTATAGAAAACGTTCAATTTAATATCCATCAATGTAATCTATCTTTATCACAACACAGTAGTTAGTACCTATCATGGTCTAACAACTAGATCATTTATAAAATAGGTAAAGAGTGCCGGACCCCAGGACACAACCGAGGAACTCACCGCAAATGGTCCTAGAAATGGTGCCATTAATATCCACTCAATGTATCTATCTATTCTTTATCAAACACAGAGTTGAGTGCACTATCAATGTCTAATGCGTAGATCATTGTATGAGATTAGGATAAAGGGGACCCGGGACCCAGGGACACACCCATGAGGAACCTCACCAATTACCCTGGTCTAGCATAATAGACTGTTCCATTTGAAATATCCGACTCAATGTAAAGCTATTCTCTCCAAGACACACGAAGTTAGACTATAATGGCTAATGCCCTAGATCATTAATTAACTAGGCTAAAGTGTACCAGAAGCCGGGGACACCAGGAACACACCGCGAAGCGAACATCACACCATTACACACTCCGGGGTCTAGAAAAATGTTCCATTAATTAATCCAAGACTCAAGGTGGTAATATCATACATTTATCAAACAGAAGTTAGTACTTCTCAAGTCTAAGCTAGATCATTTATAATAGGAGAAAGAGTGAAACCGGATCCAAGGACACACCCTTGAGGAACATCAAACCAACTGTGCAACTAAGTGATAAAAAGCAAGGTCAGAAACGTTACATTAAATATCCATCATGTAATCGATTCTTTATCCAACCACAGACGTTAGTACTATAAATGATCTAGAAATCATAGATCATTTCATAAATAGCGATAAGTAGTACCGGACCAAGGACACCACCCTGAGGACATCACAATAAACACTGGTCTAGAACATGATTCCATTAAAATATACCGCTTATGTATCTATTCTTGTATTCAAACACAGTAATTAGTACTGATCATGTCTAAGCGTAGACCATTTATATAAATATGGATAAAGGAGTACTGGACCCAGACCACACCCCGGAGGAAACATTCACCTATAACACTGTCGAAGAAAAAGGGTATCCTTAATATCCGCACTCGAATGTAATCATTCTTTATCAAACACAGAGTTCCGAGTACTATCAAATGTCTAATGTAGATCATTATAAATAGGATAAAGTGTTCACCAGGACCGGACACACCCCTGAGGACAAAGCACCATAAAAACACTGGTACTAGAAAATGTTCCATTAATATCCTTAAGTTTAATATCTTTAGTCAAACACAGGAGTTCGGTTACTTCAGAATGTCTAATGCTAGATCAGTTATTAAATAGGGATAAAAGAGTACCGGGCACCAAGGGACCAATAAACCCCCAGAGGAAACATCACCGCAAATAACACTGGTCTAGAAAACGTTGTTTCATTAATATCCAATCAAACACAGAGGTCAGGTAGTCCTATAAAGTCTAACCATAGATCATTTATAAAATGGATGGATAAAGGAGGGGTTACGGAAACCCAGGACCAACCCCTGAGGAAACATCACCAATAAACACTGGCTCTAACAAAGAATGTGTCACTTAAAATGATACACTCAAGGAATCAATTCTTTATCAACAAGAGTATAGTAGATTCAGATGTCTACGTGAGATCATTTAGATAACTCATAGGATAAAGAGTACGGACACAGGACACCACCTGACGGCAAGACATCACCATAACACTGGTCTAGAACAAATGTTCATGTACTATCCACTCAATGTAATCTAGTCTTTATCAAACACAGAGGGGTTGAGTACTAGTCAATGTATAAAGCTAGATCCATTATAAACTAGGATGAAGTGTACCTAGACCCCAGGACACAACCCTATGAGAGACATCACCAATTACACTGGATCTATGCAAAATAAAATTGGTCCCATTAATATCCACTTCAATGAATCCATAATACTTATCAAGAACACAGGTTAGTACTTTCAATGTCTAATGCTAGATCATTTATAAATAGGATAAAGAAGGTACCCGGAGCCAGAAACACACCTGAGGAACATCACCCAATACAAACCCAGGGGTCTAGAAAGTTCCATTAATATCACTCAATGTAATCTATTCTTTATCAAACACAGAGTTAGTACTATCAATGTATAAAACTAGATCATTTATAAACAGGATAAGGAGTGCCGGACCCAGGACACACCCCGAGGAACATCACCTAATGGGTCTAGAAAAGTTCATTAATATCCATCAATGTAATTATTCTTTATCAAAACACAGAGTTAGTCTATCAATGTCTAATCTTAGATCATTTTATAATGGATAAACGTGTAACGGACACCCAAGGACACCCCTGAGGAAACATAACCAATTACCAACTGGTCTGAAAATGTTCCATTAATATCAATCAATGAATCCTATACTTTATGCAAACACAGAGTTAGTACTTTCAAAGGTTCTAATGACTAGATCATTTTATAAGATAGGATAAAGAGTACGGCAAACAAGGACACACACCCCGAGGAACAGCACCAAAACACTGTGTAGAAAACGTTCCATAATATCCACTCAATGAAATCTATTCTTTATCACACACACAGAGTTAGTACTAGAAATGGCTAACACTAGACATTTTACATGGATAAAGAGTGCGCCGGACCCAGGGACACACCCCTGAGGAACGATCACAATAAGCACTGGTCTAGAAATTGTTCCATTAATATCACTCAATGGAATTATGCTTTATCCACCAAAGAGTTTTAGTACTATCAAGAGGTCTAACGCTTTTAGATCAGTTATAAATAGGGAATGAAAAGAGGTTACTGCGACCCAGGACCACACCCATGGAGGACATCCCGATAACACATGGTCTAGAAAAAGAAAATGTTCCATGATATCCACTCAATGTAATCTAGTTCTTTATCAAAACACAGAGTTAGTTATCATGTCTAATGCTAGATCATTGATATAATAGGATTAAAGTGTACCGGATCACCAGGACAAACCCCCTGATGAGGAACATCACCAATAACACTGGTCTAGAAAATGGCCATTAATATCCAACTTAATGTAATCTATTCTTTAATCAAGAACACAGAGTTAGTACTTTCAATGTCTATGCATACGAGTCATTTTATAAACTAGGATAAGAGTACCGGACAAGGAACCCCTGAAGGAACATCATCCAGCTAACATGGTCTAGAAAAGTTCATTAACTATCCACACACGTCATCTATTCTTTATCAAACACAGAGTTAGTACTCTCAATGGTCTACCACACTAGATCATTTATAAATAGGATAAAGAGTTACCGGACCCAGGACACCACCCCCTAGGAAACTCAACAATAACCACTGTCTAGAAAATGTTCCATTAATATCACTCAATGTAATCTATCTTTATCAAAAAACAGAGTTAGTATATCAATGTCTAAAAGCTAGATCCGTTATAAATCGGGATAAAAGAGTACCGGACCCAGGACACTCCCTGAGGAAAGAAACCAATTACCACTGGTCTAGAAAATGTTCCATTAATATCCACTTTTAATGTAAATCTCTACTTTATCAACTCACAGAGTAGTAACTTTCAATGTGTCTAATGCTAGATCATTTATAAATGGCTTAAAGAGAGATAAAGAAGAGTTTACCGGACCAAGGAAGCACCACCCTGGGAAAAACATCACGAAATACATGTCTAGAAAAACGTTCCGTTGAATATCACTCAATGTAATCAATTCATTTATCAATACACAGAGGTTAGAGTACTAATAAATTGTCTAACACCATAATCATTTAGTAAATAGGGATAAAGAGTAACGGACCCAGGAACACACCCCAGCTGAGGACCACCAATAACACTAGGTCTAGAACAAATGTTCCAGTAATCTCCACTCAATGTAATCTATTTCTTTATCAAACAACAGGTTAGTACTATAATGTCTAACGCTTAGATCATTCATAAATAGGATAAATGAGTTCTGGAAACAGGACACACCCCTGAGGGAAGAAACATCAACGATAACACTGGTCTAGAAAAATGTTCCATCATATCCCAACTCAAATGTAAATCTATTCTTTATCAAACACAGAGTGTAGTAATGTCAAGTTAATGATAGATCTTTATAATAGGAATTAAAGTTTGTACCCGGACCCCAGGAACACCTGAGCGAACATCACCAAATTACACGGTCTAGAACATGTTCCATTAAATCCACTCAATGGTATAATTTACTTTTATCCAAACCCAGCAGGTAGGTTACTTTCAATTGTCTAATCGCTAGATCTTATAAAGAAGGATATAAGAGTAAGGGACCAGGACACACCCACCGAGGAACATCACCAATAACACTGGTCTAGAAAACGTCCATTAAGATCAACTCAATGTAATCTATTCTTTATTTTCAAAACACAGAGTTGTAATATTCAATGTCTAACCACTAAGATCATTTATAACTAGGATAAAAGAGCGACGGACCCAGACACACCCCTGAGGAAACATCACCAATAGGCTAGAAAATGTTCCTAATATCCATCATGTAAATCTTTCGTTATCAAACAACACAGAGTAGTACATCAAAGTCTAAATGTGATCATGTATAATAAGATACAGGTAGCGGACCAGGACACCACCACCCTGAGAACATCACCAATAACACTGTCTAGGAAAATGTTTGATTACAACCACTCAATGTAAATCTATTCTTTTCAACCACAGAGTTACGTACTATACAAGTTAACGCTGATATTTATAAAAATAGGATTAAAGAGTACTGGACCCAGGACACACCCTGAGGACAATCACCGATAACCACATGGTCTGAAAATGTTCAATTAATATCCAATCAATGAATCTATTCGTATCCTCAAACCCAGAGTAGATTGACTATCAATGTCTAATGCTAGATCATTTATAAATAGGAAAAGAGTACCGGACCCAGGACACACCCCTGAGGAACATACCAATAACCACTGGTCAGAAACGTCCATTAAGACCACTCAATGTAATCTATTCTTCTATCAAACACAGAGTTAGGTTGACCGATCACATTGTTAACACTAGATCATTTATAAATAGGATAAGAGTTTGGCCGGACCCAGGACCCACCATGAGGAACATCACCAATGGTCTAGAAAATGTTCCATTAATACAATCACTGTTAATCTATTCTTTATCAAAACAGCGTTAGTACTATCAAATGTCTAATGCTAGTCATATAAAAGGGATAAAGTGTACCGGACCCAGGACAACCCCTGAGGCACATGCACCCCCCCAAGTAGCACGGTCTAGAAAATGTTCATTCAATATCACTCAATGATTAAATATATTCTTTATCAAACACAGAGTTAGTACTATCCAATGTCTATGCTGTATGCTCATTTTTATAAATAGGATAAAGTTGATAACGGAACCAGGACCACACCCCTGAGGACATCACCCACATTACACTGGTTTAGAAAAAGTTCCCCTTAAATCCACTCAATGTAATCTTACTTATCAAAAACAGAGTTAGTACTTTCAATGTTAAGCTAGATCATTCTAAATAGGATAAAAGAGTACCGGGAACCATGCACCACACCCTGAGAGGAACTGCACCAATAACACTGGTCTAGGAAAAACGTTCCATTAAATATCCACTCATGTAATCTATTCTGTATCAAACACAGGTAGTTATATATATGTCTAACACTTAGATCATTCTATAAATAGATAAGAGTACCGTGGACCCGGACACACCCTGTGAGGAACTCACCAATACATGGGCAGAAAATGTTCCATTAATAATCCACTCCCAATCGTAATCTATTCTTTATCAAACACAGAGGTAGTACTCGTCAAGGTCTAAACGCTAGACCATTTATAAATAGGATAAGAGTACTGGAACCCAGGAGACACACCCGAGGAATCACCGATAAACACTGGTTCTAGCAGAAAATGTTCCATTAATTATCCACTCATGTAATCTAATTCTTTATCCAAACAACAGAGTTAGTACTATTCAATGCTCTAATGCTAGATCATTTTATAAATAGGATAGTGTACCGGAACCCAGGAACAACCGCCCTGAGGAAACATCACCAATACACTGGTCTAGGAAAAAATGTTTCAATGACATATCCACTTAATGTAATCTAGTCTCTTATCAAACACAGATAGTATTTCAATCGAGTCTAATTCTAGGGCATTTTATTAAAGTAGGAAAGAGTACCGGACACAAGGACAACCCGCGCCGTGAGGAACATCAAGCCACTAACACTGGTCTAGAACAGTTCATTAATATCAATCAATGTAATCTCTTTTTCATCAAACAACGAGTTCTACAGTACACGATAACACTGTTAACACTAGAACCATTTATAAAATCGTAAAGAGTACCGGACCAGGACCACCTCTGAGGAACCAAAATACAACCATAACACTGGTCTAAAAAAATGTATCACATTAATATCCCACGCAATGATAAATCGTATTCTTGAACAAAAACACGACCGTTTAAGTACTACGATAATGTCTTTACAGGCTATAAGATCATTTATAAAAATAGGATAAAAGGAAGTACTGGACACAGGGACAACACCCCCTGAGGAACATCCACCGATAACACTGGTCTAGAAAAATGTTCCATTATATACAATCAAGGTAAGCTATTCTTAGTCAAACACACGAATGTTAGTACTAATCAATGTCTAATGCTAGATCATTTTATAAATCGGATAAAGTGTACCGGACCCAGGACACCCCTTGGGAACAATCACACAATCTACATATGGTCTAGCAAATGTTCCATTAATATCCATCAATGGAAATTATATTTATCTAAACACAGAGGTTAGATTTCCAATGTCCTACCTAAGGACTGACAATCATCTGATACGACATAGGATAATAAAGAGCGTACCGGACCAAGGACACCCCCCTGAGGAACACATCACCAATACTACACTGAGCTCTCAGAAAACGTTTCCACTTAATATCCACTCAATGTAAGCTAATTCTTTATCAACACAGAGTTAGGAATATCAAATGTCTAACACTAGCATCATTTCATAACATAGGGATAAAGAGTGCCGCGACCCAGGACAACACCCATGAGGAAACTCACACTGGGTCTAGAAAAAATGTTCCATTAAATATCCAATACAATGTATCTATCTTTATCAAAAACGAGTTAGTAATATCAGGTTTCTAAGTGGATCATTTGATAAATAGGTATAAAGTGTACCGGACCCAGGACACACCCCTGAGGAACATCACCAATTACAATTGGTCTAGAAAATGTTTCCATTAATATCCACCAATGTAAATCAATATACTTTATCAAAAACAGAGTTAGGCTTAGTACTGTCATGTTAATGCGAGGATCAATTTTATACAATAGGATAACGGGTTACCGGACCAAGGACACCCCCATGAGGAACATCACCAAGTCTGGAACACGGATCTAGGAAAACGTTCGCATTAATATCCATCAATGTAATCTAATTCTTTATCAAGACACAGAGTTAAGAGTTTTTGACTATAAAATGTCTAATCACTTAGATCATTTCTAAATCGGATAAGAAAAAAGTAACGGGGACCCAGGACACACCCTGAGGGAACAGCACCAATCACACTGAGTCTAGAAAAATTTCTATGTAAATATCCCACTCACTGTAATCTATGATGGATCAAACACAGGGTAGTTACTATCATGTCAACGTCTAAAGAATCATTATAAATAGGATTAAAGAGTACTTAGTAGACCCAGGACACACCACCTGAGGAACATCCCCAATAACAATGGGTCTAGAAAATGTTTCCAATTAATATTTCCACTCAATGTAAATCTATTCTTTAATCAAACACAGAGATTGTACTATCAATGTTAATCGACTATAGATCATTTATAAATAGGATAAAGAAGTCACGACCCAGGACCACAGCCCCTGAGGAACCATCACCAATAACAAGGGTCTAGAAACCGTTCCATAATATCCACTCAATGTCATCTTTCTTTATCTAAACAAAGAGGTTAGTACTATCTCAATTGTAACACTGGCATATTTATAGAACTAGGATAAAGAGTACCGGACCCAGGACACAACCCTCTGAGGACATCACCACACTTGGTCTAGAATAAGGGCTCGCAAGTAAAGCTCCAAAGGGACAGGTCGTTATCAAACACAGAGCTTAGTATCAGAATGTCTAAGCTGTAGTCATTTTAGTAACTAGGAGAAAGAGGTACCGGACCAGGGACACACCCTCTGAGGAAACATCACGTAATACTGGTCTAGACAAAAAATGTTCCATTAAGGATCCGCAATCTCAAGTAATCTATCTTTATCAAACAAAGAATGTTAGTGTACTATTCCAATGTCTAACGTGTAGATATTTATAAATAGGATATAAGAGTACCGGACCAGGACTACTCCCTGAGGAAGCATAACCAATAACACTGGTCTAGAAGAAATGTTCCATTAATATCACATGCAATTTATGTACTTTATGCAAACACAGAGGAGTAAGTCATCAATGTCTAAGCCTAGATCATTTATAAAAAGGATATAACAGAGTACCGGACCAAGGACACAACCCCTGAGAGCATCACAATAACACTGTCTAGAAACGTTTCCATAATATCCATCATGTAACTATATTCTTTATCAAACACAGAGTTAGTACTATAATGCTAAACGCAGATCCATTAAAACTTAGGAATAAAGAGTTACTGGACCCAGGGACACACCCCCTGAGGAACATCACCATTAACATATGGATAGAAAATGTTCATTAATATCCACTCAATGTATGGAATCCATTACTTTATCAAAAACCAGAGTAGTACTATCCAATTGTCTAACTGCTTATTAGATCATTTTATAAATATGGGATAAGAGGACGGACCAGGACCACACCCTGAGGAACATCCCACAAAAACACTGGTTAGGGAAAATTGTTTCCATTAATTATCCACATCAATGTAATCTATTCTTTATCAAAACAGACGTTAGATACTTTCAATGTCTAATGCTTAGATCATTTAAAATAGGATTAAGTAGGTACCGGACCAAGGACCACACACCCTGAGGGGAACATCACCAAATACCACTGTCTAGAAGAAAAACGTCATTAATTATCCACAATCGTAATTATTTTATCAAACACAGAGTTCAGTACTATTTCAATGGCTTACAAGACTAGATCATTTATAATAGGTTAGGATAAACCAGAAGGTACGGAGGGGGGCACAGGACACACCCCTGAGGAAGACATCACCAAAAACTGGTCTAAGACAAACGGTTCCATTAATATCCACCAATGTGTAATCTGTCTATGTCTTTATCAAACACAGGGTTAGTACTTCAATGTCCTAAACTAGTAGACATGTTATAAAATATGATAAAGAGTACGGACCCGGGACACATCCCCGAGGAACTCACAATTACACTGGGTCTCTGAAAATGGTTTCCCTAATATCCGACTAAGGATAATCTATGCTTTACAAAGATAACAGGATGTTAGTACTTTCAATGTAAGCTAGAAATCATTTATAAATAGGGAATAAAGAGTACCGGACCAGGACACACCCTAGGAACATCACCATACACTGGTTGAAGAAAACGTTCTTTAAGATCACTCAATGTAATCTACTTTATTTCCAAACACAGAGTTGTAGTACTTCAATGCTAATGTCTAACTCCTAGATACATTTATAATAGGATAAAGAGTTACCGCGGACCGGACACACCCCTGAGGAACATTCACCAATATAACATGCTGGTCAGAAAAGTTCACATTAATCATCACTCAATTGTCAATCTCTTCTTTATCAAACAACAGAGTTAGGACTCTAAATGTCACAGCTAGATCATTTTAAATGTAAAGATAAAAGAGTTACCTGGACCCAGGACACCACACCCCTGAGGACAATCACCAAGCACCTGGCTCTAGAAGAAAATGTTCCATTTAATATCAACTCAAGTATGTAATCTATTCTTTATCAAACACCAGAGTTTAGATCATAAGATGTCTCAAGCTAGATCATTCGTATAAATAGGCATAAAGGTACCGGGACCAGGACACCACCCCATTGAGGCAGAACATTCACCGATAATACATGGTCTAGAAAATGTTCCCAATTTAATTATCCACTCAAATGTAATCTATACTTTATGCAACCACAGAGTTAGTACTATCAAGTCTAATGCTAGGCATATTATAAATAGGATAAGAGTTACCGGACAGGAAACACCCCTGAGGAACATCACAATTACCACATGGTTTAGAAAAAGTTTCATTAATATCACTCAATTGTAATCTATCTCTATCAAAACACAGCGACGTGAGTACTTTAAAGGTATAATCTAATCATTTGAAAATAGGATAAAAGAGTACCAGACCCAGGGACACACCCACTGAGGAACATCACCAATAAACACTGCGTCAGAAAGTTTCCATTAATATCCCACTCCATGTAATCTTCTTTATCAAAAACAGAGTTAGTACTATAAATGTCTACACTAGATATTTATAAAATAGGATAAGAGTACGGACCCAGGACACAACCCTAGGAACATCACCTCAAACTGGTCTAGAAGAAATTTTCAGTAATATCCACTCAATGTAATTATTCTTTTATCAAAAACACAGAGTTAGTACTCATCAATGTCTAAGCTAGATCATTATATAATAGATACAGAGTAGCCGACCCAGGAACACCCCTGAGGACACATCACCAATAACACTGGTCTAGAAAAATGTCCATAATATCACTTAATGTAATCTATTTCTTTATCAAAAACAGATTAAGTTATACATTCAATGTCTAAACAGATCACTTTAAATAGGATAAAGGAAGTACCGGAAACAAGGACACAACCTGAGGAACCATCACAATAACACGGTCTAGAACAAGAAAGTCTCCATTAAATCCACACAAACGTAATCTAATTCTTATTCACAACACCAGAGTTAGGTAATTCGATTTCTGTCTAAACACTAGATCATTATAAATAGGATAAAGAGTACAACGGCACCAGGACACACCCCTGGAGAAAACATCACCAATTAAAGGTCTAGAAAATGTTCCATTTTTAACTCTCCACTCAATGTTGTCAATCTATTCTTTATCCAAACACAGAGTGAGTAATACTATCAATGTCTTAAAGCCTAGATCCATGTTTAAATAGGATAATAAGAGTACCGGACCCAGGACACACCACTGAGGAACATCACCAATTATCACTGGTCTAGAAAATGTTTCATTAAATACTCCAATTTGTATCTATACTTTATCAAACACGATTAGTGACTTTAATGTCTAATGCAGATCAGGATAAAAGGGATTAAAGAGTACCGGACCAGGACACACCCCTGAGGAAAATCACAATAACACTGGTATAGAAAACGCTTCCACTTAAATATCCACTATGTATCTATTCTTTATCAAACAAGAGTTAGTACGATATCAATGTCTAACAGCTAGATTCATTTTGATAAAATATGGATAAAGAGTAATCGGCACCCGGCACCCCCTGAGGAAACAGCACCGATAAATGGTCTAGAAAAATGTTCCATTAATATCCACTCAATGTATCATTCTTAATGCACAACACAGAGTAGTTACTAATCAAGTATAATGCTAGATATTTAAATAGAGGATAAAGGTACCGGACCAGACCCAGGACAACCCCTTCAGGAACATCCCCATAACAATGGTTAGAAAATGTTCCAATTACTCATCCACTAATGAATCATTACTTTATTCAAACACAGAGTGAGTATCTTTCAATGGTTCATGCTAGATCATTTATAAATAGGATAAAGTTAGGTACCGGGACCCAAGGACACACCCCTGAGGAAACATCACGCATAACAACACTGTCTAGAAAAGTTTCCAGTAATACACTCAATGTTAATCCGTACTTATACAAACACCAGAGTTGGACTTCAATGTCTAGTGACTCATAGATCAATTTAAATCGGTAATAAAGAGCGTACCGGACCCAGGACACACCCCTGAAGGAAAACTCACTACACTGGTTCTAGAAAAAACGTTCCACTTAATATCCACATTGTAATCACTTTATCAAAACACAGAGGTAGTACTATCAATGTTAAGCCTAGATCATTTGATAAATAGAGATAAGAGTAGCGGGACCCCAGCGACACACCCTGAGGAACATCACAATAAACACTGGTCAGAAAAATTGTTCACATTAAATATGCCACTAATGATTACTTCTTATCAAAAACACCAAGATTGAGTACTCAAAGTCTAACACAGATCATTTTATAATAGGTATAAAGAGTACGGACCCAGGACACACCCCTGAGGGAACATCACCATAACACTGGTCAGAAAATGTTCATCCATTATATCCCACACAAGTAAATCATCTCTGTATCAAACACAAGAGTTGTACTATCAAATGTCATAAACACTTAGATCATTTGATAATCTATAGGAATAAAGTAAGACCAGCCCCAGGACATACACCACCTGAGGAACAATCACCATAACACTGGTCTAGAAAATGTTACATTGATCCCACTCAATTTGTAATCCTTATCTGTTATCAAACACAAGTTAGTACTATCAAGGTCTAAACGCTAGAGATCATTTTATAAATAGGATAAAGAGTAGCCGGACCCAGAGCACACGCCTGCGAGGAAACATCAACAATAACACTGGTCTAAGAAAATGTTTCCATAAATCCACTCTAATGTAATCTATACTTTATTCAAAAACAGAAGTTGAGTACACTTTCAATGTCTACACGTAGATCATTTATAAATAGGCTAAGAGTATATAAAGGTACCGGACCCAGGACACCACCCTGGGAACATCACCAATAACACTTGAGTCTGATAAAGTTCCTTAATCATATCCAACTCAATGTAATATTCTTTAATCAAAACAAGAGTTAGTACTATCAATTGTCTATAACACTTTAGATCCATTAATAAATAGATAAAGAGTGTACAGACCAGGGAGCAAACCCCTTGAGGAACATAACAATAACCATGGTTTAGAAAAATGTCCATTAATATCCACTCAATGTAATCTATTCTTATAAACACAGAGTTCGTTCTTCAATGTCTAATGCTATTATTTATAAATAGGATTAAAGTGTACCTGGACCCAGGACGCACCCCTCGAGGAAAATCCTAACCAATACACTGGTCTAGAAAAACTGTTCATTAATATCACTCAGTAATTATTTTTACAAACCAGACAGAGTTAGTATTGTCAATGTCTAATGCGCTGATCATTATATAATAGATTCTTAAAGGTAAAGATGTACCGGACCAGGACACACCCTGAGGAACATCCACCAATTACACTGGTCTAGATTGAATGTTCCATTATTAGCCACTCAATGTAATATATCTTTATCAAACACAGAGTTAGTACTTCCATGTATAATGCTCGATCATTTGTTAAATAGGATAACGAGTACGGCCCAGGGAACACCCTGAGGAAACATCACAAAATAAACCTGGTCTAGAAAACGTTCCATTAATATCAACTCACTGTCATCATTTCTTAGCAAACACAGAGTTCAGTACTATCAATGTCTAACACTAGATCATTTATAAATGGATAAAGAAGTAGTAGCGACCCAGGACACACCTGAGGAACATCACCAATAAACCACTGGTCTAGAAAAACTTGTTACATTAGATCAACTCACTGTAATATATCTTATCAAAAACCAGATAGTACCATAAATTTCTAAACTAGATCATTTATAAATAGGACCCCATAAGAGTACCGGACTCAGGCACAACCCACTGAGGAACATCACCAATAACATGGTCTAGAAAATGTTCCTATTAATATCCACACAATGTTAGTATCTTATACACCACAGAGATAGTATAATCAATGTCACCGGTAGCTCATTCATTTATAAATAGGATAAAGAGTACCGGACCAAGGACACACCCCTGAGGAACATCACCAATAACACTGGTCTAGAAAACGTTCCATTAATATCCACTCAATGTAATCTATTCTTTATCAAACACAGAGTTAGTACTGTCAATGTCTAATGCGAGATCATTTATAAATAGGATAAAGAGTACCGGACCCAGGACACACCCACTCTTCCTCTCTCCCTCTCCCCCCATCTTCCCTCCTTCTCTCCACCTCTCCCTCCATATCTATCGGTTCCTCTCCCTCCCCCTCCCACCTCCCTCAACTTTCTTCTCTCCCTAATCTTCCGCTCCCTCCCCCTCTCCCACCTCTCCCACCTCCTCCTAAAATCTATCCGTCTCCCGTCACTCCCCTACTTCTCCTCTCCCCTATCTCCTCTCCCAACTTCCTCTCCCTCTCTCACCTGCACCTCCCTCTCCCTAAGCTCCTTATCTCACCTCTCCCACCTCTTCTCCTCCTCTCCCTAATCTTCCTCTCCTCCCCCCTCTCTCCTCCCAAGCTTCCCCTCCCTATCTTCTCTCCCTCTCCCACCTTCCACCTTCCCCTCTCCCTATCTTCGCTCCCCCCACCTCTCCCACTCTACTCCCTCCTCTCCCCCCTCTTCCTCTCCCTCTCCCACCTCTCCCTCCTCTCCCTAATCTCCTCTCCCTCCTCTCCCTCCTCTCCCTAATCATTTCCTCTCTCTCCCTCTCCTCCCTCCCTCTCCCTCCTCTCCCTAATCTTCCTCTCCCACCTCATCCTCCTCTCCCTAATCTTCCTCTCACCTCTCCCACCCTTCCTAATCTTCCTCTCCCATCTCCCCCCTCTCCACCTTCCTCTCTCCTAATCTTCCTCTCCCTCTCCCTCCTCCACCTCCCTCCCTCCCACATTCCTTCCCTCTCCCCTCTCCCCTCCTCTTCCCCTCTCGTCCCCACTCCTCCTCTCCTCTTCCTCCCTCTCCCACCTCATCCTCCTCTCCCACTCATCCTCTCCCTCTCCCACCTCTCCCTCTCCCACCTCCCCCTCACTCGCTCCCCTCTCCCTCATCCCCTCTCACCCTCCTCTCCCTCTCCCACCTCACCCTCCTCTCCCACCGACCTCGTCCATCTTCCGCATCCTAATCTTCCTCTCTCCTCATCTCCTCTCCCCTCCCCTCCTCACCTCAACCTACTCCTTCCCTCACGTCCATCTTCCTCTCCCTCTCCCACCTCCTACCCTCCTCTCCCACTCCTCCACCCGCCCACTCTCCTCGCTTCTTCCTCTCCCTCCCCACCCCTCCTCTCCCTACCTCCTTCCCCCCACCTTCTCTTTCTCACCCTGTCTTTTCCTCATCTTCCTATCCCCCTCCTTCTCAACCTGAATGGCCACTCTCGTGCACACCTCCCTGCACCCCTTCCTGCAACACTGTCCACTGAAAACTCACACTCCTCCACCTTGCAACACTCACTGCACACCCTCCGTGCACACTCCACTGCACACCCTCCTGCACACTCCACTGCACACCCCCTGCACACACCCCTGCACACCCCCTGCACACACCTGCCACACTCCCTGCCGAACACGCCACTGCCACACCCTCCTTCACACTACCCCCGCATGACCACCTAGGAGACTTGAGTAGAAATTGCCTGTTCCGTGTGATTGAAGCTGTAAACCTGAATGTTCCTGCAAACCATACTACACGTCAATACAAATCTTTGGCATCACACAACAAATCAAGAAAAACATCTCTATGCAGTAAACCTGACAGATAAAAGGAACTGTGATGGAACCAGACTGAAACAGTTTTTGAGCTCCCCAATGGAATTATTGACTGCAAACAGAGCTACATTTATTTTTAGAGGATCACAATATCAATGTACATCTATAATAAATTATACATACATACATACATACATACATACATACATGTATATACATACATACATACATGCATGTATATATACATATACATACATACATGTATATACATACATACATACATACATTGATACGATACATCTCATACATATCATACCTAATACAATACATGTAATAACATTACTATATACATGATACATCCATACATGTTATACTACCTACATCGATTAATACTGTAGATCATAATAATACATGTATATACATATATACATACATACATACAATGTCTATACATAAATACTACTACATGTACATACATGACATATCACATACATGAGATACATAACTCATATGCATACCTGTATACATACATTACATCATTACTATACATTTATCACATGGTAATACATAATAATACATGACATACATACTTATATACATACTATACATACATACATACAATGTATATAATACATACCCATCACATACATGTATATTACATTATACATACATTATTTGTTTAACCACAAGGCTTGATTATAAATATGCTTGTTACAGTTCACTCAATGTAAGACGGGATAATAAAATGAATTATAGTTAACTAAATGTTTATCCAAATTTCCAAAAAGTAAAAGAAACAGAAGATTATGTCACGGTGGTAACAGTTCGACTTGTCCAATAAAATCTATATCTCTACCCCCCCAACGTTTCGGGGGTGCACCTGAGGAAGGGGGAAAAGTGTTCGTGGTTGATGTTGATGCTTCAACAAAAGTTTGTTCACATTTACAAGGTGTGTGATCCTTCAAAATTCTTCCACAAAGCCTCCTGATCCGCGTATTACTATTGCCACCGAGATTTAATGTAATAATGTGAGAATTTCCACCCCAGTGCCCTGGTCCGTGTCAATCCCAACCTTTGTTTATTGTCACATGATAATGTCTGGGTTTGTGGTAATATTTTATTTTTAGCCATGGTATGTTTCTGGGGGGGGGGTGACGTAATGGTGAGTCAGAATAATTTTTGCTTACCTCATGTGGGTCCCAAGACAGTGAGTTCAGCTCATATAAGGAATACTTCAAAGCCTCTTCATAAGGGACGAGAGAAGAGAAAGGTGTACAATCATGGTCTCTCCCACCCCAGCAAAACAACAAGCCTCTTTAATCAATCACAACATTACACTATAAGTAAGTCTAATATATCACAATCAGTACTACATATATCCTGGGACGGCCAGCCGATGTCATGAAACCACTAATAAATAAATACACACAATACAAGGATTGTGGAAGCACTCAAATTAGGCTAATTTACAACTACATTTAGCGGAAGTGCTACTGATCTGGTCAAAACATTTATACAAACATAGAAAAGAGATCAATGCACATTCCTGGCCCCATACAATATCATATTATCTGCACACTGGCATACATTATAAACATAGAGAAAAGATAATCATGCACATTCCTAGGCCCCCATACAATATCATATTATCTGCACATGCAATACTATTATAAACATAGAAAAGATAATCAATGCACATTCCTAGGCCCCATACAATATCATATTATCGATATACTGATACTATTATAAACATGAAAAGATAATCAATGCACCATTCCTAGGCCCCATACAATATCATATTATCTGCACACTGCATACTTAATAAACTAGAAAAGATAATCAATGCACATTCCTGAGCCCCCATACAATATACATATTATCTGCACACTGGCATACTTTATAAACATAGAAAAGATAATCAATGCACATTCCTAGGCCCCATACATATCATATTATCTGAACACTGCCATACATTATAAACACAGAAAAGATAATCAATGCACATTCCTAGGCCCCATACAATATCATATTATCTGTACACTGGCATACTTTATAAACATAGAAAAGATAATCAATGCACATTCCTAGGCCCCATACAATATCATATTATCTGCACACTGGCATACATTATAAACATAGAAAGTAATCAATGCACATTCCTAGGCCCCTACAATATCATATTATCTGCACACTGGCATCCTTTATAAACATAGAAAAATAATCAATGCACATCCTAGGCCCCATACAATATCATATTATCTGCACACTGGCATACATTATAAACATAGAAAAGATAATCAATGCACATTCCTAGGCCCCATACAATATCATATTATCTGCACACTGGCATACTTATAAACATAGAAAGATAATCAATGCACATTCCTGGCCCCCACATACAATATCATATTATCTGCAACTGGCTACTTTAATAACATAGAAAAGAGAATCAATGCACACTTCCTGGGCCCACATACAATATCATATTATCTGCACACTGGCCATACTTTAATAAACATAGAAAAAGATAATCAATGCACTTCCTAGGCCCCATACAATATCATATTATCTGCACACTGGCATACATTATAAACATAGAAAAGATAATCAATGCACATTCCTAGGCCCCATACAATATCATATTATCTGCAACATGGCATACATTATAACATAGAAAGATATCATCATGCACATTCCTGGGCCCCATACCAAGTATCATATTTTGCACAATGGCATAACTTATAAACATAGAAAATAATCATGCACATTCCAGCCCCATACACAATATCATATTCTCTACAGCACACTGGCATACTTTATAAGACATAGAACAGATAATCAATGCACATATCCTAGCCCCATACAATATCATATTATCTCACCCTGGCATACTTTATAAACATAGAAAAGATAATCATGCACATTCCTAGGCCCCATACAATATCATATTATCTTGCACACTGGCCTACTTTATAAAAATAGAAATATAAATCAATGGCCACATTCCAGGCCCCATACATATCATATATCTGCACACTGGCATACTTTATCATCATCTATAAACATAGAAAAGATAATCAATGCACATTCCTGGGCCCCATACAGTATCATATTATCTGCACACTGACATACATTATAAACACAGAAAAGATAATCAATGCACATTCCTGGGCCCCATACAATATCCTATTATCTGCACACTGGCATACTTTATAAACATAGAAAAGATAATCAATGCACATTCCTAGGTCCCATACAATATCATATTATCTGCACACTGGCATACATTATAAACATAGAAAAGATAATCAATGCACATTCCTAGGCCCCATACAATATCATATTATCTGCACACTGGCATACATTATAAACATAGAAAAGATAATCAATGCACATTCCTGGGCCCCATACAATATCATATTATCTGCACACTGGCATACTTTATAAACATAGAAAAGATAATCAATGCACATTCCTAGGCCCCATACAATATCGTATTATCTGCACACTGGCATACATTATAAACATAGAAAAGATAATCAATGCACATTCCTGGGCCCCATACAATATGTTATCTGCACACTGGCATACATTATAAACATAGAAAAGATAATCAATGCACATTCCTGGGCCACATACAATATCATATTATCTGCACACTGGCATACATTATAAACAAAGGGGTTTTAGTATACATTACTGTGATCACATGAATGAAAAGCCTTCCAACCACGTCAAGGTAACCCCAGTCTGGAAGGTCCTAACTCCTAACCTTTATTACTTCAATTACCATTAGCAAACTTTTACATTTCTCATTCTTACACACTGGATCCATATAACAGGCTCTCTCACTTCCCATCAGCCCTTTGGCTTTTTAAAATGAGGGAAGAGGCCATCCAGTGCTTTATGTTAAAGGCATAGGACCTCCCATTAAAGGGGCGTGTTGGGGGTGCTATTACCACATGGAGGCTTGACCAAGCCTCCCAACAAATACAATACAAGAATTGTGGAAGCACTCCAATTAGGCTAATTTACAACTACATTTAGTGGAAGTGCCACTGATCTGGTCAAAACATTTATACAAACATAGAAAAGATAATCAATGCACATTCCTGGGCCTAGGAATGTGCATTGATTATCTTTTCTATGTTTGTATACTACTATACTATACTTTACACTGTACTGTACTGTACTATACTATATTATACTATACACTATACTGTACTATACTATACTGTACTATACAATATACCTAACTGTACTGTATTTTATTATATGTTACTATACTATACTGTACTATAATATACTATGCTATACTATGGTATACTATACACTATACTGTACTATACTATACTGTACTATCATGTACTATACTATATTATACTGTACTATACTGTACTACTATATTATACTGTACTATACTATATTATACTATACTATACACTATACTGTACAATACTATACTACTGTATAATACTGTAGTATAGTACAGTATAATGTATAGTATAGTATACACTGTACTATACTATACTATACTATATACTATACTGTACTATACTATACTGCACTGTACTATACTACTATATAATACTGTACTATACTACAGTATACTATACTGTACACTGTACTGTACTGTGCTATACTATACTATATACTATACTGTACTATACTATACTGCACTGTACTAAACTACTATTTAATACTGTACTATACTACAGTATACTACTATACTATACTGTACACTGTACTGTACTATACTGTACAGTACAATACTATACTATAAACTATACTGTACAATACTTACTACACTACTACATAATTCTGTATTATACTACAATATACTTCAATACTATATTATACTACTATATTATTATACTATACTGTACTATACTGTATTATACTATACTATACTGTACTATACTATACTGTACTATACTATACTATACTCTATTATACTATACTGTACTATACTGTACTGTACTATATACTATACTATACTGTATTATACTATACTATACTATACTGTATTATACTATACTATACACCATACTATACTGTACTATACTATACTATACTGTACTATACTATACTGTACTATACTGTACTATACTAAACTATACTGTATTATACTATACTGTACTATACTGTACTATACTATACTGTACTATACTATACTATACTGTACTGTACTATACTGTACTATACTGTACTATACTATACTGTACTATACTATACTGTACTATACTATACTATATTCTGTCTATATGGTACTATACTATAACTGTATTTCTATACTGTATATCCTTATAAACTATACTACAGTACTATACTGTAACTATATCCTATGTACATACTATATCTGTACTGTACTTACTAACTATCCAATACTTAGTACTATACTGTACTATACCGAACTGGATTATACTATACTTACTGGACTAGTTAGCGTCCTATACTATACTGTACCTATTCATACTGACTATACTGTACTAGGTACTATACTGATACTATAACTGATATACTGTACTATACTATACTGTACTTGTACTATACTGTATTCTACTATACTGTACTATAACGATACTATCTATTGACTTATAACTGTAACTAATACTAGACTTACTATACTTAACTGTACTGTACTGTATACTATACTAGTACTATACGTGTACTATAACTATACTATACTAGATATAAAAAAACACTAAACTTATGTACTATACTATACTGTACTATTACTATACTACGTATAACTATACTGTACTATACTTCTTCTAACTGTACTATACTATACATTGTACTATACTATACTATTACTACCTGTAACTATACTGTACTATACTGTACTTACTATATAACTGTAGCTATACTGTACTATCTATACTGTACTTATACTGATACTGTAACTAATACTGTACTTACTATACTAGTACTGTACTTACTATACTGTAAACTATACTGTACTATACTAAACTCACTCTATACTTAGTATATACCTGTACTTTGTATACTATACTGTACTATACTATACTGTTCGTACTATACTCTAAAGACTGTACTATATACTATACTATACTGTACTTACTAACTATACTGCTACTGTACTATAATCTGTACTATACTATACTACTCACGAACTGATACTGTATCTATACTCCTATACGTGTACTATACTAACTGGTACTATACAACTATATTTACTATACTGTACTATACTGTAACTATACTATAACATGTACAATGTACTATCCTACTAACATACTGTACTATACTATACATTACTGATACTTACTATAACTGTACATACTGTACTATACTAGTAACTAACTGTATTATACTATACTTATTGTAGTATACGTACTTCTATACTGTACTCTACTATCTGTAACTATACTGTAACTATACTATACTAAACTGTTTACATCTGATACTAGTCTATCTGTACTATACTGTACTATACGATACGTGTATATACCTTACTGTACTATACTGTACTAGTACTGATACTTCTGTATCAATGTACTATCACTGTACTATACTTAACACTATACTGTATACATACTATACTGTCTTACTATACTAACTACTGTACTATAGTACATACTGTACTATTAACTTATGTACTTATTACTATACGGACTATACTGAAAACTATACGTCTGTAACTATACTATACTACTAACTGTACTATACTATACGGTATTAACTATAAACTGTTACTATGTCTATACTATGACACTGTCTGATACTGATCCTGACTAACTGTACTATACTGTCACTATACTGTATGTATACTGTACTATACTATATCTGTACTAGTACGATAAACTATACTATAACCTGTACTATATAACTATACTCTACTTACTACTATCCTGTCATAACTGATTCTATACTACTGGACTATACTATACTAGTACTATACTATACTATACTACTAGTACTATACTATACGGTACTATCTGTACTATACTATACATGTCACTGTCGATATGATAATAAATACTATACTGTTCCTATAACTATACTGGACTTACGATCTATACTAGACTACTGCTACTATACTATACGACTACATACTATACTGTACTATACTTATACTGTATAACTATACTATATGTACTATACTATACTGTACTATACTATACTATACGTGACTAACATACTGTACTACTATACTAATACTACGTCTACACTGTACGAACTTACTATACTGTACTATACTATACCTACTACTACATATAACTATACTCTACTGTAGCAACACTGTCTACTAACTATACCTATACTATATCTATACTTTAAGTACATACTATACTGATACTGTACTATTACTGCATACGTATTCTATACTATGTACTATACTATACTGTACACTAAGTACTATACTGATACCTACGTACTGTAACTATACTATACTGTACTGCTATACTATCATGTATACTTAGGATGTACTATCCTGTACGGTCTACCTAACTTAACTATACTAACTGTACTATACTATACTATACACTGTTACTATAGTACTATACTGTACTGATCTATACGTACTATACTAGTACTATACTTACTTACTGTACTATCTATAAACTGTTACTGTACTATACTATACTGTACTGATAAACTATTACTGATACTTATCTTACATCTGTCTATCCTGCTATAAATAAAAAAAACTGGGTGGCTACCGTAACTGTACCATATTATACTAATACTGTACTATACATACTGTACCTGTACTATACTATACTGTACTATACTATACTGTACTATACTGTACTGTACTATACTATACTGTACTATCCTGTACAGATCTCACCCATAACCCTCCGTGTGTATAGTCCATGTTTCCTCTCTGTCCCTGTGTGAAAACAATTCCCCACTGTTTCCATATTAAAACCATAAAATTGTAGAAAAGACCAATCCGGTCATCTGGTCGTCGCAGGAGAATCAAATGCCAGATGCTGCGTCCGTTATCTCTAAACCAAGCCAGTTAATCCTGCAACATCCGACTCTAATTACAGATAAAGTAGAAACGGGGATATTCCCTGGCAAAGCCCGAGGCACTGGGTCTCCATAGGGGGAACCAAGTTAATGACCAGGGGCTTGGAAACGATGTCCTGCCCTGGGATTGGCGCCTTAATCTTCCCAAAAGTTTAACTTTTTGTTTTTGGCTTGAAAGAGACAAATTCTTGTTTCTCCTATTTCTTCCTTCCAGAGCTCTCTGGCCTGAATGAAGGGGTCGGCCCCCCGAAAATTTGGTCACTAAGTGAATTGTTAGTCGATATAATCGTATCACAGTCTCTACTTTCAATATATATATATATGTATACACAGTATATTGGACTAATACAGCATGGCGAACTAGAAAGAGAAAGTTAAAGTAGAAATTGGGATAAAGGGTAATTCGGAGGGGAATGTGGGTATCTGTGCTGCAGATTTTAGAACTCAACATTGGCAATAATGAGAACATCGTTTTTAACTATAGTTACCCTTTAAGTATGTCTGCCACAGGAATGGAAGGGTAGGTCAGTAGGTGTGTGTACCTGTGTCTGTGTGGGGGTTGGGGGTATGTGCCTAATTGTTTTGATCACATTATGGTGAAACCTCAATATCTCTACCTTTGAGGATTGTTCACTTTACAGTCAATGGGAGAAAAATTCTCATAATTTCGTACATGTCTCCTATGTGTCCCACACGTCTTTACTTTTGTGTCTCCAGTTCCAGCAGTTCACGGTATATCTGTAATATTCATCCATCCAGTTCACGGTATATCTGTAATATTCATCCATCCAGGTCCGGATATCGGTAATTTCATCCATCCCAGGTCACGGTATATCTGGTAATATTCATGCCATCCAGGTCACGGTATCTCTGAAATATTCATCCATCCGGTCACGGTATATCTGAAATTCCTCCATCCAGGTCATTTTACGTATATCTGTAATATTCATCCATCCAGGGTCACGGTATATCTGTAATATTCATCCATCCATGTCACGGTATATCTGTAATATTCATATTCATCCGGTCACGGTATATCTTACTATTCATCCATCCAGGTCAGGGTATATCTGTAATATGCTTCCTCCAGGTCACGTCTATCTGTAATATTCATTCATCCAGGTCCACGTAATATCTGTAAATTCATCCATACCAGTTCACGGTTTATCTTTATCTTCATGCATCCAGGTCAGGGTATATCTGGTAATATTCATCATCCAGGGCACGGTATCTATGTATATTCATTCATCCAGCTCACTTAGATCCTGTCATATTCTCCATCAGGTCACACTGTATATCTGTATATCATCCATCCAGGTCACGTATAGTCTGTAAATATTCATTCATCCATGGTCCGGTATATCCTTGTAATATCATTCATCCAGCTCACGGTATATCTGTAATATTCATCCATCCAGTCACTGTTATACTCTGTATTTCATACCATCCATGTCACGGTATATCTTGTAGATATTCATTCATCCAGCGTCACTGTATATCTGGTAATATTCATTCATCCCAGTCATGGTATAATCTGTAATAGTCATCCATCCAAGTCACGGTATATCTGTAAATTCATCCATCCAGGTCATGTAAATTCATCACCCAGGTTCCGTATATCGTAATATTCATCATCCAGGTCACGTAATTCGGTAATATCATCATCAGGTCACTGTATATCTGTAATATTCATTCATCCAGGTCCACTGGATTCTGTACTATTCTTCCACCAGTCACGGTATATCTGTAATATGCATTCATCCAGGTCAGGGTATATCTGTAAGATTCATCCATCCAGTCACTGTATATCTTGTAATCTTCTGTCATCCATTCACGGTATAATCTTTAATATTCATTTATCCAGTCATGGTATATCTTGTAATATTCATACCCTCCAGGTCACGGTATATCTGTAATATTCATTCATCAGGTCACGTATTTCTGTAATATTCATTTCCCATCCAGGTCCATGGTATATCTGTAATCTTCATCCATCCAGGTCACGGTTATTCTGTAATATTTCATCCATCAGGTCACGTATATCTGTTAATATTCATCATCCAGGTCACGGTATATCTAGAATCTTCCATCCCATCCATGGGTCATGGATATCGATAATATTCTTCATCGAGTCTAGTCATCCATCCAGGTCACGGTAATATCTCGTAATTATTCAATCCTCCAGGTCACGGTATACTATGATAGTCATCCATCCCGTTCAACGGTATAATCTGTAAGATTCACCATCCGGTCCGTATATCGTATATTCATTCCTCCAGGTCACGATTAGGTTATCTGTAATAGTCATCCCATCCGGGCACGGTAATATCTGTAATATTCCTTCATCTAGGTCCACGTGATATCTGTAATATTCATTCATACCAGGTCAAGGTATATCTGTAATACTGACTCTCCATCCAGGTCACGGTATATCTGTATATGCATACCATCCGGTCCACGGTATATCCTGTCATATTCATCCAATCCAGTTCACGGTATATCTGGTAATATTCAAATCCATCCAGGTCAGGGTATTATCTTTAATATTCACCATCCAGGTCAATGTATATCTTGTCATATTCATCCCATTCCAGGTCATGGTATATCTGTAAGATTCATCCTCAGGTCACGTATATCTGTAATATTCAACCATCCAGTCATTATATCTTTAATATTCATTCATCCAGGTCACTGTTATATCTGTAATATTCATCCATCCAGGTCACGGTATATCTGTATATTCATTTCATCCAGGTCCGGTATATCTGTAATATCATCCATCCAGGTCACGGTATATCTGTAAATATTCATCCATCCAGGTCACGTATATCTGTAATATTCATTCATCCGTTCACGGTGATCTGTAATATTTCATCCATCGCAGGTCACGGTATAGCTGTAATATGCATCGCCCATCCCGGTCCCGGTATAGTCTTTGTAATATTCATTCATCCAGGTCCGGTATATCTGTAATATCATCCATCCAGGTCCGTATATCTGTAATATTCAATCCATCCGGTCACGGTAGATCTGTAATATTCATCCATCCAAGTCATCGGTTAAATCTGTAATATTCAGAATCATCCAGGTCACGGGATATCTGTAATGTTTCATCCCATCAGGTCACGGTATATCTGTAATATTCTCCACCAGGGTTTTCGGGGCGGGGGTTTCAAAACAACATATCTGTATATTATTCATCAGGTCCGTATAGCTGTAATATTCATTCATCCAGGTCACAGTTAATCGTAATTATTCATCCATCAGGTTCACGGTATAGCTGTAATATTCATTCCAGCCAGGTCCACGGTATTCTGTCATATTCATCCATCCAGGTCGCGGGCTATCTGTTAAATATTCATCATCCAGGTCACGGTATATCTGTATATTCATTCATCCCGGTCACGGTCTATCTGTAATATTCATCCATCCAGTCACGGTATAATCTGTAAATATTCTTCCATCCCGGTCACGGTATAATCTGTATATTCATTCATCCAGGTCACGGTATATCTGTAATATTCATTCATCACCAGGTCCACGGTAGATCTGTAATATACATTCATCCAATGTCACGGTATAATCTGTAATATCATCAATAAACCAGGGTTCAGTAAATCGTAATATTCACATCCATCCAGGTCACACGGTCTATCTGTCATTATCATCCATCCAGGTTCACGGTATATCAAGATGTAAATAATTTCATCATCCAGGTCGCTGTATATCTGTATAATTCATTAGCCAGGTCACGGTATATCTGTAATATTCATGTCATCCAGGTCACAGTATATCGTGTAATATTCCATCCATCCAGGTCACGGTTAATCTGGTAATATTCATCATCCAGGTCACGTATATCGTAATATTCATCCATCCAGGTCACGGTATATCTGTATAGTCATTTCAATCCAGGTCACGGTATATCTGTAATATTCATCCACCATCCAGGTCATTGTATAAATGTCTGTAATATTCAACAATCCAGGTCCGGTATATCTGGTAATAATTCGTCATCCAGTCACGGTATATCTGGTAAATTCATCCATCCAGGTCACGGTATATCTGTAATAATTCATCCATGCCATGTCACGGTATATCTGGTAATATTCATTCGATAGGACCAGGTCCCGGTAAATCTGTAATATTCATCCCATCCAGTCACAGGTTTATCTGTAAGATTCAATCCATTCCCGGTCCACGGTAATATCTCTGTAAATATTCAATCCATCCAATCACGGTATAAAATCTGTTAATTATTCATTCATCCAGGTCACGGTAATATCTGTAAATGTTCATACCATCCAGGTCACGGTAATTCTTTAATATTTCAATACCATCCAGGGGTCACGGTATATAGTCTGTAATAATTCTAGGTCATGCCCGGTACGGTATATCTGTAATATCATTCATATTCATACCAGGTCAGGTATATCTGGTAATATACATCATTCCAGGTCCACGGTAATCTGTAATATTCATCCATCCAGGTCCATGGTATATTCTGTAATATTCATCCATCCAGGTCACGGTGATAATCTTGTATATTCATGCCTACCAGGTCAACGGGTACTATCTGGTAATATTCATCCATCCGGTCGCGTTAATCTGTAAGATTCATTCATCCAGGTCACGGTACGTATCTGTAAATTCATTCATCCAGTCACGGATATCGTAATAGTCATCATCCGGGTCACGGGTATATCTGTAATATCATCCATTCCAGGTTCATGGTATAATCTGTATATTCCTCATGGGTCCCCTTTCCCCGGTCATGGTCATAATTTTGTAATATCATCCATCCAGGTCAACGATATATCTGTAATATTCATACCATCCAGGTCAACGGTATATCTGTAATGAGTCATCATACCATGTCACGGTATATCTGTAATATTCATACCATCCCAGGTCACGGTCATATTCGTAATATTCATTCAATCATGCCCGGTCCGTTAATAAATCATGTATATTCACATCCACGGTCCTGGTATAATCTTGTAATATTCACCATCCATGTCACGTATATCTGTAATATTCATTCATTCCCGGACCGGTAATAGATATCTGTAATATTCATCCATCCAGGTCAGCGGTATTTCTGTACTAGTCTCCATCCAGGTCACGGTATACTGTAAATTCATGTCATCCAGGGTCACTGGATAATTCTGTTAATATTCATCCATCCAGGTCATGGTCTAATCTGTACTAATTTCATATCCCATCCAGGTCACGTAATATCTGTATATTCATCCATCCAAGTCACGGTATATCTCTGTATATTCATTCATCCAGGTCACGGTATATCCTGTATGTTCTACCCATCCAGGTCACGGTATATCTGTAATTCCATCCATCCAGGTCACGGTATATCTGTAATTGTCATTCATCCAGGTCACGCTGACATGCCTCCCTACAGCGCCGGGGGGGGAGTGGGCACGTGGAGCACACACCCGTGAGACTGGGAGTGTCATGACCCCGACCCGGTCACGGGAGATAGGAAATATACATTCATCCAGGTCACGTATAGCTGTAATATTCACCATCCAGGTCATGGGTATCTGTATATTCCATTCCATCCATTCACGTATTATCTTATATTCATCTCCAGGTCACGGTATATCTGTAATTTCATCCATCCAGGTCCGTAAAAGTTCTGTAATATTCATTCTCCAGGTCACGGTAATCTGTATATTCCTTCATCCAGTCACAGGATAGCTTTAATATTCATCCATCAGGTCACGGTATAATCTGTAATATTCATACCATCCAGGTCATGGTATATCTGTAATATTCATTCATACCAGGTCAATTGTATATGTGGATTTTCATCCATCCCCAGGTCAGATATATCTGTAATTATTCATCCTCCAGTCAACGGTATAGTCTGAATATTCATTCATAAACCAGGTCAACGGTATATCTGTAATATTCAATCCATCCAGTCGTCCCGGTATAATCTGTAATATTCATCCATCCCGGTCATGGTATAATCTGAATATTCATACCATCCAGTTCACGGTATCTTCTGTAATATTCATTCATCCAGTCAACGGTATAATCTGTAATATTCATCCCTCCAGGTCCATGGTATATCCTGTAATTTTATCCATCCAGGTCCACAGTATATCTGTAATATGTCCATATCCATTCCAGGCACGTTATATCTGTAATATTCATCATCAGAGTGGATGGTATAAATTCTGTAATATTCATGCATCCAGGTCCATGTTTATACTCTGTAATCAATTTCATGTCATCCGCGGTCACGGTATATCTGTATATTCATCCATGCAGTTCATGGTATATCTGTAAGATTTATCCATCCAGGTCACGGCCTAATAGAAATCTGTAATATTCATCCATCCAGGTCACGTTATATCTGTACTAGTCATTCATCCAGTGATGGTATAACTCTTTAAATATTCATTCATTCCAGGTCATGTTATAAGTTTTCTGTTATCATTCATCCAGGGTCACGGTATATCTGTAATCTTCAAAAACCATCCAGGTCATGGTATACTCTGTATATTCATACCATCCATGTCTGTTGTATCTGTAATATTCATTCATCAGGTTCACGGTATAAAATCTTAATATTCATCCTATCCAGGTCATGGTATATCTGGTAATCTTCATCCATCCAGGTCATGGTATATCTGGTAATATTCATTCATCCAGGGTCACGGTATAAATCTTAATATTCATCCCACTAGGTCATGGTATTCGTATATTCCTTCATCCAGGTCAACGGTATATCTGTAATATTTCATATCTAACCAGTGTCACGGCATAATCTGTAATATTCATCCATCCGGTCATGGTATCTCTGTAATAGTTCATCCATCTAGGTCATGGTCATATCTGTAATATTCATTCATCCAGGTCAGGATATCTGTAATATTCATAGCATCCGGTCACGGTAATATCTGAATATTCATTCATCCGGTCCCGGTATATCTGTATATTCATCCTTCCAGGTCACGGTATATCTGTAATAATTCATCCATACGCCAGGTCACTGTATATCTGTAATAATTCATGTCATCCATGGTCCATGGTAATATCTGTAATATTCATGGTCTTCCAGGTCACGGTATACTGTAATTTCATCCATCCATGTCACGGTATTAATCTTATATTCATCCATCCAGGTCACGGTATATTATTGGGCATTCGTTTTATCATATCACCGATAGATTTCTTACAGTAATTACATATTGTATCTTCCATATCCGCGAGAGATTGGCGGTTGCGGCAGGATCGGTCCAAACATTATGGGAGCGCTCGTGGATGTCGGGATAAGTACAATCGTATATATGTTATGGTCCACCTTTGGGCAATGGAACCGGATTGGATTGACACACATGAATTCCAGATTGTCTTACTGAGAAGTTCCCTAACGGATATAATCAACATCCACAGCAAACACAGCTAAACAAAACTTCAATCTAAGTTCATTTTTACATTGCAGAGCTGGTGAAAGTGCAAGTAAATCTGCGCCTTGGAGAACGCCTAGCTTGCCCTTTATACGGGGCCCATCCCCTCCATAGCATTGAATCTTTAGTCTCAGTCCTCTGATCTGTGCAGCACAATAAATAATAAAGGATGAAGCTGCGATTTTCTGTGTCTCTAATGGTCCTTCCCCAGATCAGATCAAAAATTATATATTATATTACTACATTCCAGGCCAAGATGGGGAAACACGATCTTGCACTCAGATTGCCTACTCAAAAGCAGGTCTGTGTCCTGTTCTATAGCCAATAGAATAAGGGGCCAGATATCTTTCATCAGCCCCATACACCACATTATAGACACTACTTTTATTTCGAAATATTGGTAGTTTGTGCAGATTGTCTGACAAAGGTCTGACCAATGCTGATCCACGTGATCCTCGAATGGTACGTCTGTATCGTTGCGTGTTTAGGTCCTTTAAGACTATTGTCATGTGACCAAACACATATTACAAATCAGGATTCTGCAACCTCCATTCAATATTATTATCATTGGGAATATAAGGGTCTGATAACTGATAGCATTGAATATGAAAAGTACTCAGCAAGGAATCTGAATAAAAACCAATAAAACAGTGTGGTTTGACTTGAACCCCCGATCGAAAACTGATAAAATAGTAACCTCATCAATGTCAGGGTAATGTTGGGTAATTTCCGACAATCTGACTCTCATCTAATTTGTCATTTCAAGTGATTTCCCTCTAATCATTGGCTTCATTCAATAAAGTCCTAAATCCAGAGTGTATTTCTACAATCCAGATCTAATCCAGGATTAATCCCGATAAGATAATATTGAAATGGATTGTAAGTAGGGTTAGTATCAGATTCCGATGTCTGTCTCCATCTATATTTCTCCCTCTACACAGGGCCACATCTCATCAAATTTAATTGGAAAACAAGATCAGGCATCGTAGAATTTTCCATATATCGCCGTCTTTCTGTCCCAAAATCACTCCCCAGGTTTCAATCTGAAATCAGCAGAAAGCTCTTCATTGCATATGATTCTGATCACCCTTTTATAAATGATCTAAGTTTAGACATTGATAGTACTAACTCTGTGTTTGAAAAGAATAGATTACATTGATGGATATTAATGGAACGTTTTCTAGACCATTGTTATTGGTGATGTTCCTCAGGGGTGTGTCCTGGTCCGGTACTCTTTATCCTATTTAAAAATCTAGCATTAGACTTGAAAGTACTAACTCTGTGTTTGATAAAGTAATAGATTACATTGAGTGGATATTAATGAACATTTTCTAGACCAGTGTTAATTGGTGATTTTTCCTCAGGGGGGTGTCCTGGGTCCGGTACTCTTTATCCTATTTATAAATGATCTAGCTTAGACATTGATAGTACTAACTCTGTGTTTGATAAAGAATAGATTAATTGAGTGGATATTAATGGAACATTTTCTAGACCAGTGTTATTGGTGATGTTCCTCAGGGTGTGTCCTGGGTCCGGTACCTTTATCCTATTTATAATGAATCTAGTGTTAGACATTTATAGTACTAACTCTGTGTTTGATAAAGAATAGATTCATTGAGTGGATATTAATGGAAGTTTTCTAGACCAGTGTTATTGTGATGTTCCTCAGGGGTGTGTCCTTGGTCCGTTACTCTTTATCCTTTTATATGATCTAGCATTAGACATTGAAAGTACTAACTCTGTGTTTGATAAAGAATAGATTACATTAAGTGGATATTAATGGAACATTTTCTAGACCAGTGTTATGGTGAGTTCTCAGGGGTGTGTCCTGGGTCCGGTACACTTTATCCTATTTATAAATGATCTAGCATTAGACATTGATAGTACTACTCTGTGTTGATAAAGAATAGATTACATGAGTGGATATTAATGGAACATTTTCTAGACCAGTGTATGGTGATGTTCCTCAGGGTGTGTCCTGGGTCCGTACTCTTATACCTATTATAAATGATCTAGCGTTAGACATTGATAGTACTAACTCGTGTTTGATAAAGAATAATTCATTGAGTGGATATTAATGGAACTTTTCTAGACCATGTTATTGGTGATGTTCCTCAGGGGTGTGTCCTGGGTCCGGTACTCTTTATCCTATTTATAAATGATCTAGTGTTAGACTTTATAGTACTACCTCTGTGTTTGATAAAGATAGATTACATTGATGGATATAATGGAACTTTTTCTAGACCAGTGTATTGGTGATGTTCCTCAGGGGTGTGTCCTTGGTCCGCGTACTCTTTATCCTATTTATAATGATCTAGCATTAGACTTGAAAGTACTAACTCTGTGTTTGATAAAGTAAGATTACATTGAGTGGATATTAATGGAACATTTTCTAGACCAGTGTAATGGTGATGTTCCTCAGGGGGTGTCCTGGGTCCGGTACTCTTTATCCTATTTATAATGATCTAGTTAGACATTGATAGTACTAACTCTGTGTTTGATAAAGAATAGATTACATTGATGTATTTAATGGAAATTTTCTAGACCAGTGTTACGGTGATGTTCCTCAGGGGTGTGTCCTGGGTCCGTACTCTTTATCCTATTTATAAATGATCTAGCGTTAGACTTGATAGTACTAACTCTGTGTTTGATAAGAATAGATTACATTGAGTGGATATTATGGAACTTTTCTAGACCAGTGTTATTGGTGATGTTCCTCAGGGGGTGTTCTGGGTCCGGTACTCTTTATCCTATTATAAATGATCTAGTGTTAGACATTGATAGTACTAACTCTGTTTTATAAAGAATAGATCAAATACAGAATTTAAAGAGGTTGGATAAAAATTCTTATTTTCAGATAGTATACCTTCTTAACCAAATGACAATCTTTTTTGTGTTAATGTATTGTTCTTTTTGGGAAAATTTTAGTCAGCTTTACAAGTTATTATCTTAATGAATGTGTAATTTATGATCCATATTATATATCTGGTTTGTCCTCTAAAAACAAATATACAGTAGGGCAGCGCTCCGTTTGCATCAAACATTCCACCTTTAGCAGAGTCCAGAAAATGTAATAGTTTGGTTTCCATACACAGTCATTCTTTTATCTGTCCAGTGTTAATGACAAGATTTGATTTTCTCATTTTCCTGTATTTGGCCTGGTCATGGATCTGTCACAGACTCAATGTTGAACGTTTCTAATTAGGTTTGCAGGGAACATCCAGGTTTATAGTGGGGAAACACAGGAACACACATTTCACAAAATCGACACACGGCACTCAGGGTGTCGTGGTTAGGAGGGTGGAGGGCGATGTGGCGATATAGGTTTGAGGAAGTGTAAGTGAAGAGGGAACGATGAGAATGAGGAGGAAGGGAAAAGGTGGACAAGGATGAGAAGGGATAGAGGAGGACTAGGAGTGGAACAAGCAATTCAAAAAGTCTACACACAGACTAAAGGGTGGTTAGAGGGTGAGCAGCGTGGAAGATTAGAAGTGGGCGAAAGGAAGATGCAGGACAGAAATGAAGTGGGAGAGGAAGAGGAAAAGAGGAGGAACGGGGAAAATGAGCGAGGAGGGAAAGGAGGACGAGGAGGGAAGATGGGACGAGGCCAGTGGAGAGGAAAGGAAGGGGGACGAGCGAGGGACAGGAAGAGGAGGGAGATGAGGACGATGGAGGGAGAAAAGGAAGAGGGGGGGGACGAGGAGGGAGAGGAAGAGGAGGAAAGATAGATGAGGGGAGGATGGGAAAGAATCAGAGGAATATCAGGCAGGAAAGGGGGAGGTTGAAAATTTTCCACTCCGGTCCTTCAAAAGTATAAAATTGGTTCATATAACGTAGTTATGGAACGTCACACACCACTGTCCATTAACCAATAGGATGTTTTCATTATATTGTAACCGGACTGGTCCACACTAACTAACTAACTAACGAACACACAACGCCTCCTGTTTGTTCCCTGGCATAATTATATGGCTGTACAGGATTGGCTAAGTAGCTTAGGACTCAGCTGTTCCTAAGAAAATAACATCCTGACCATAACGTGTTTCCTTTAAATGACAGGGTTTTTTTCACATATTATTGAAGGTCAATAAGACATATGACATTCAAGTCCACCTTTTTAGCCAACCCATAACCCTACCTAACAGCTGGTCCAGAGAGGCACAAAAAATCCTTCCTGACTTAGACTAAATGTATTAATTCACTATTTATAGTTTTATAAACTTTCTAGGCCACTTCTTTAAAGCTATTTAATGAACTTGCATTACCACAATCTCTGGAAGACATGTTCCACAGTTCTCACCGTTCTCACTGAAGAAACCTTCCAAACTTCTTTTATATTCCAACCTTAAGGAATGTCCACAATTCTCTGGTGTACCGATAGTTAACAATGCATCAGAGTTATTGATCATAGTCCCCATAAGTAAAAACAGCACAAGCATGGTACACACCTGGGGGGGCAGCTTTTTTGAAAAGATGACAGACAGGGATCCATTTTTTTCAAAAAATCATGATACACACTACGTCCCTACCGTTCTTTCCTATACACAGCAGATACCCATCATATACACATCATATCACACATATACACACCATATACACACCATATACACACATATACACAACCATATAAAAAAACACAACATATACACATCATATACACATCATATACACAGCAATAACCCCTCATATACACATCAATATCACGCAATACACATCATATACACACCATATACCCCCATATACACATCATATACACAAACATATACACATCCCCACATATAACACATCCTATACACATCATATACACATCATATACACATCATATACACATCATCTACCACATATACACACCATATACACACCATATAACTCATATACACACCTAATACAACACATATACACATCAGATACACAGCATATCCACACCATATACACCCCATATACACATCATATCCATCATATACCCACCAAATATACACCCATATACCCACAATACCATCATATCCACACCATATACACACCATATACACATCATATCCACACCATATACACACCAGATACACATCATATACACATCATATACACAGCATATACACATCATAACACGCCTATACACATCATATACACATCATTACACCCATATAACATCTATACCCATCATATACACACCATATACACACCATATACACATCATATACACATCATATACCACATCATATACCCATCATATACACAGCATATACACAACACAGCAGATACACATCATTATACACAACACCATATACACCACCATTATACACATCATATACACATCATATACACATCATAATACACATCATTACACATCATGCTACACACCATATACCCACCATATACACACCATAATTACACATCTATCCACATCATATAACACATCATATACACATCATATCACAAATCATTACACATCATATACACATCATTACACATCATATACACAATCATATACAACATCATAATACACCACATAACACACCATAATACACATCATACTACACATCATATACACATCATTACACATTATATACACATCATATCACATCAATATACACACCATAATCCCACCATATACCCACACATATACAGCACCATTACACATCATTACACATCATATACACAGCATATACACTCATATACACAGCATATACACATCATATAACACAGCATATACACATCAATACACATCAAAACACACCATGATACCATCATATACCATCATATACACATCATCTACACCGTATAATACACACATATACATACCACATAAACACATCATATACACAGCATATACACCTCATATAACATCATATACACACCATAATCCACACCATATACACACCATATACCCAATCATATACACATCATATACACACCAACCATATACACACTATACACACATATCCACCCATACACACTCTATCACAGCAATACACACATCATACAACCATCATACACACATCATATACAAACTATACACAACCATATACCAGCAATATACACTCATATTCACAGCATATACACTCAATATTCACAACAGCCATACACGCATATACCCATCATATACACATCATATAACATCATATACACATCATATACACAATCAGATACAACATCATATACACCGCATTATACACAGCATATACACACCATATACACAGTGACATATACACATCATATACACATCAATATACACATCAATATACACAGCCATATACAACACAGCTATACAAAAACCATATACACACCATATACACACCATATACACTCATAAGTCACCTCATATCACACACCATATACACACCATATACTACAACCATATACACCCATTACACTCAATACACATCATATACACATCATATACACCCCATATCACACCATAATACACACCATATACCCACCATATACTCATCATATACCAACAGATACACATCATATACACAATCATATACACAATCATAGACACAACCATATACACACCATCTACCACCAGATACACCCCATATACACACCATATACAGCAACATCATATACACAGCATATAACACAGCATATACACACCTCCTACACACCATATACACACCCATATACACACCCTGTACACAGCATATACACGCATATACACCAGCATATACACACCATATACACACCATATACACACCCTATACACAAGCATATACACAAGCATCTACAACAAGCCATATCACATCATATACACACCATATAACACATCTACACATCATATACCAGCATATACACATCATATACACAGTCATATACACATCATATACACATCATATACCACACAATATACACATCATATCCATCATAACACCCCATATTACCCTCATATACCAGCAATACACAGCATATACACACCATCATCACACCATATAACACCATAATGCCCACTAGCACACCAAATGCCACACCATATACACAACCATATACACCATATATCACACCAATATACACACCCTATACACAGCATATAATACACACCATATACACACCATATACACACCATATACACACCATATACACAATTCATATACAACACAACCATATACCCACCATATAACACCATATACACACCAATATCACAAACCATATACTCCACCATATACACAGCAGATCACACCATATACCCACCCTATACACACTACCATATACACAGCATATACCCATCAATATAACACATCATATAACACATCATATAAACACACCACATACACACATATACACAGCATATAGACATCATAATACACACCTTATACACATCTGTATACACAGCGTAATACAATCTTATAACACAAATCGTATACCACACACCGATACACATCGTAATCACACCATATACACAACCCATATACACATCATATACACATCATATACACAAACCATATACACAACAATAACACACACCATAATACACACCATAATACACAACCAAGACAACACACCAAAAGCAAAATAAAGGGAAAAACAAACAAAAAACAACACTAACACCAACATACAGAAAAAACAAAACTAACAGCACAAAAACATACACCAACAAAAACAAAAAAACCCACAAACACAAAAAAAAAAAAGAAAGACACCAACAAACAGAAAAAAAAAAAAAAAACCCAAGAAAATAAAAAAAAAACAAACACACAAAAACAAAAAATCATAACAACAAAAAAAGAGATAAAAAAATAACAACAACCAATACACAAACAACAAACAAGCAAAACAAAGAAGGACCAACACAACATAATACACCAACAAGATTAAAAAGAACAGAAGAAAACAAAAATACAAAAACACAAAAAAACAACAAAACAACAAACAACCCAAACAAAACAAGAAACAAAAAAAAACAAAAGAACCCAAACAAAACAACAACAACAATAAACACCAACACACAAAAAACACAACAAACCAATATAATACAACATCATATACAACACATCATATACACAGCCATATACACATCAATACACAGCATATCACACAGCAATCCAACATCATATACACATCATATACACAACACCATATACAACCTCATATACACATCATATACACACAACTCATATACACACATATAACACACCATATACACACCATAGACACCATATACACATCATATACACACCCATATACACATCATATACACATCATATACACATCATATACACACCATATACACACCCATATACACAAACCCATATACACACCATTATACACACCATATCCACCATAACCACCATATACACATCATGTACAACACCATGTCACACCATATACACCCATATACAACAACACCATATACACACCATATACCACCATATAACACATCTATACACATCATATAACACATCATAACACATTATATACACACCATATACACATCATACACACATCATACACACAAGCATATACACACATATACACTCATCATATACACATCATATACACACAATAATAACCATCCATATACACATCATATACACAGCATAGCACCCATATACACATCCTATAACACATCATAACACACCATATACACACCATATACACATCATATCACATCATATACACACCATATCCACACCATATACACCAACCCTATACAACATATATACACAGCATATACACCCATATACCCTCATATACACATCATCTACACACCTTATAAACACCATATACACATCATATACACATCATTACACACCTAATACAACTCATAATACACATCATTACACATCATATACACACCATATACACAACCATATACACACCATATCCACAGCTTACACACCATATACACCCCATATACACACCATATACAACCATATACACACCATATACACACCATATACACACCATCATACACACCTATACACCCATATACCCACCATAGACACACCATATACACACCATATACACATCATATACACACATATACACCCATATACACACATATCCACACCATATACCATCATATACACATCATATACACCCCTATACACACCATATACACTCAATACTACACATCATATACACATCATATACACACCATATACACAATCAAATACACATCATATACACACCATATACACACCATCTCACACCATATCCACACCATATACACACATATAACACATCATATACACATCATATACACATCATATACCCATCATATACATATCATATACACACATATACACTCATATACACATCATAGTACACACCACCGTATAGCCAGCAAGTACACATGCTAGATAGTCTGACCCATATACCACATCATATACACCTCATATACCATCATCTACACACCATATACACACCCTATACACACATATACACACCATATCCACATCAATACCCACCAATATACACACCATATACACACCATATACACATCAGATACACTCATAATACACATCCATATACACATCATATCCACACTCACACATAACCACCATTACACCCCATATACACACCATATACACACCATATACACACCATATACACATCATATACACATCATATACACACCATATACATCATATACACATTCATCTACCCATATATACCCCACCAATACACATCATATATACACATCATATACACATCATATACACACCATATACACATCATATACACACCATATACACATCATATATACACATCATATACACATCATATATACACACCATATACACATCATTACACACCATATACACATCATATACACAACCATATTACCATCCATATACACATCATATACACACCATATACCACAGCACCTACGGCTATACGAATTTTATGGTGCCTAAACCTATAAATGGGTGGAACAGTCGCTTTAGTTAGCCTAAACCTTTGTCTGGGGAATCTACAAAGCATTTGTTGGTGCATTTTACTCACTTTGGCTCTGGTAAATTCTAATCATATTGAGTTGTACAAACAATCTACGTGTTTCGCTACGTTGTGTTATTGCTCCCACATCCCTGAGGACGGCAATATGGCGTCGAGGCGTGCATTGTTATAAAAATATATTTACTAGACCCAGGAGTGCTCCGATCATTCTTTTATTTTATACCCATTTCATATTAGGATTTCATATCGGAATCCCTGAATTCCCGTAAGCATGGCAGCAGACCACATTAAAGTGACATTGAGTTTTTTGTGGTGTCAGTTTTGGGAACCATTCACCATTGGGGTGGGGCCTGTGCCTGAGTTACCTGTCAGTCTTTTCAATTCCCACCTCAAATATATAAGTTAGATTATTATTACGTTATGTCTATACTAGGTATCAACTGAGATTTTCAGCGTGAAAACCGAACTTCTTTTTTACTCGTTCAACCACAGTTACCACCTCACAGTAATCCGGTGGCTGCTTCACTCCGCACCTCTGCTCTGCCATTTGACGTCAAACTCTCATTCCCAGCAAGTTGTGCCTTCAGGCAGTCAAAGCAGAAGGATGTGGAGTGAAAATGATTACTGTGATGGGAGAAGGATTGCCCCAGGAAGTTAACACTGGTGGGGTTCGGTGGGGGGGTGGCGGAGCGTGGGGAGGGGACTGAAATATCATACAGTAACCCCATTCCTTGCTACTACTGCAGAATGTTTGGGAAACTACAACTCCCAGCATCTCATGCATTATGGGAGTTGTAGTTTCACAAAGGCATCTGGAGTGCCAAGGACTGGGGGTTTATTATAAGGTATGACTGTCCCTTTATCAGGCAACTAATGCCCTCAAATACTCAAAACAGAATCAGGAGGATGGTATCTAACTGTTAGAAAGACTGCCTTTCTGATTTCTGTATGTTTTGAGGCTTTTATTTGGGGGGGGGGGGGGGGCCCTTTAAAGGGACAACATAATTCTCCTAAGTAAGTTCCATACAGTATATCGCCTAATCCAGTATGTCCTATTACTGTATGGGGATTCTGCTGTCTATTTAAAAGGTGCAACTAAAGCCTCAAAAGCAATACAGAATCAGAAGGCAACTTTTTCTCACGTTAATCACTTTTACCTCTCCTTTTTCCAGGTATAAATATGTACCACGGTTTATACTCTTGTCGTTTTATAACTCCAAATATATAGTGTGTTTATGTGTGTTTGTTCCTGGGAGCCTTTTGGGCTGTTGCTTGAAAATGGGGTGTTAGGTGGCCTTGGGTCTTTTTTGTGTGTTGGGCCTTTTATGATGAATTAGTTCTCCTTTAAACATGTTTTATTAAATAGAGATAGAAAATTGTTCTCTGGAACTTATTACTTATCGCGTTCCAGGGGGCCGTGTCAAACTGCCACCATAAACATAAAGCACTGTCAACAAGAAAGATCCAATGAAATTGGCGAATCAATGAAGCTTCAACTATGCATTGTTATGTTTTGTTTTACTGTTGTATTGACAAGGCTGGGCGGACACTGGTCAATATCTTTTGGGTTAAGAAACTTATTGGTGGAAAAAATGGTTAGTAAATTTATGCCAGTTGCGTGGTCATGCAATAACGCACAATGGGTTTTGCCCAAATATCAGGCATACCAGTAATTACCGCCCACCGATAGATTACTGATCAGTTTTATTGATCCTATTAGACAGGAATATAAATATCGCTTAGTACTGCACCTGTCCCAAAGACACAATAGAGTGTTTTGTTGACAGCATTGTGATCTGCAAAGAAGCAATTGTTAAGAAGGAATCCTTAGAGTTTACGCATCTACTGTGAACAGGTTTGTGTTTTTTACTGAACGGACGGACAAGGGAGGATTTATAATGGAGACACTCGGTCAGAAATACTGATGGCTATTGGTGTCCATGGGCCTACAAGCATAGCCATCTCTAATAAACAGGATTTCAATGAGTTTCGTCCACTCTAATAAAAAGGATGTTCAATTAGTTCGGCCATCTCTAATAAACAGGATTTCAATGAGTTCGGCCATCTCTAATAAACAAGGATTTCACTGAGTCCGTCCATCTCTCTAAACAGGATTTCAATGAGTTTCGCCATCTCTCATAAACAGATTTCAATGAGTTTGGCCATCTTAATAAACAGGATTTCATGGAGTTCGGCCATCTCTAATAACAGGATTTCAATGAGTTTCGGCCCCTCCTAATAACACAGGATTTCAATGAGTTTCGGGCCATCTCTAATAAAAAGGATTACAACAATTGATTCGTTTTCGGCCATCTCTAATAAACAGGATTTCCATTTCAATGACTTCGCCATCTCTAATAAACAGGATTTCAATGAGTCCGTCCATCTCTAATAAACAGGATTTCAATGAGTTTCGGCCATCTCTAAATAAACGGATTCACTAGTTCGGCCATCGTCTAATAAACAAATTATTTCAATGAGTTTCGGCCATCTCTAATAAACAGGATTTAATGAGTTCGGCCATCTCTAATAAACAGGATTTCAATGAGTTCGTCCATCTCTAAAACAGGATTTCAATGAGTTCGTCCATCTCTAATAAACAGGATTTCAATGAGTCGGGCCATCTCTAATAAACAGGATTTCATGACCTCTCGTCCATCTCTATTAAACAGATTTAATGAGTTCGCCCATCTCTAATAAACATGATTTCAATGAGTTCGTTCATCTCGAATAAACAGGATTTCAATGAGTTTCCCCATCTCTAATAAACGATTCAATGAGTTCGGCCATCTCTAATAAACAGGATTTCAAATGAGTTCGGCAAACCATCCTCTAAGAACAGGATTTCAAATGAGTTTCGGCCATCTCTAATAAACAGATTTCAATGAGTTCGGCCCTCTCTAAATAACATGAAATTTCATAGTCGTCCATCTCTAATAAACAGGATTTCAATTAGTTTGGTCCATCTAATAAACAGGATTTCAATGAGTTCGTGCCATCTCTAAATAACCAGGATTTCATGAGCCGTCCATCTCTAATAAACAGGTATTCAATGAGTTTTCTCCATCTCTAATACAGGATTTCAATGAGTTCGTCCCTCTCTAATAAACAGATTTTCAATGAGTTTCGTCCATCTCTATAACAGGATGTCAATGAAGTTCAGCCATCTCTAAGAAACAGGATTTCAATGGAGTTCGGCCATCCCTAATAAACAAGGATTTCCATTAGTTCGTCCATCGTCTATAAACAGGAGTTTCAATGAGTTCATCCATCCTCTAATCACAGATTTCAATGAGTTTCGGCCATCTCTAATAAACAGGGATTTCAATGATTCGTCCATCTCTAATAAACAGATTTCAGTGAGTTTCGGCCATCCTTCTACTAAACAGGTTTTTTTAGTGAGTTCGGCCAATCTGTAATAACATGAATTTCAATGACTTCAATCCATCTTCTATAAACAGGATTTCAATGAGTTCGGCCATCTGTAAATAACACAGGATTTCAATTTGTTCGACCATCTCTAATAACGGAATTTCACTGAGTTCGGGCCATCTGTTAATAAACATGAATTCAATGACTTCATCCATCTCTATCTATAAACAAGGATTTCAATGAGTTCGCCATCTGTATAAACAGGATTCAATGAGTTCGACCATCTCTCATTAACAGGCTTTCAATAAGTTCGCACCTCTCATAAACAGGATTTCAATGAGTTCACCATCTCTAATAACGATTTCAATGCATTTGGCCAGTCGCGAATAAACAGGATTTCAATGAGTTTTCGATCACAATAGGGATAAAGAGTACGGGACCCAGGACACACCCCTGAGGAACATCACCGGTAACACGGGTCTAGAAAATGTTCCATTAATATCACTCAATGTAATCTTATTTATCAAACACAGAGTTAGTACTATCAATGTTAATGCTAGATCTTTATAAATAGGATAAAGGTACCGGACCCAGGACACACCCCTGAGGAACATCACCAATTACACTGGTCTAGAAAAATGTTCCATTATATCCACTCAACGTAAATCTATACTTTATCAAACACAGAGTTAGTACTTTCAATGTCTAATGCTAGATCATTTATAAATAGGATAAAGAGTACCGGACCAAGGACACACCCCTGAGGAACATCACCAATAACACTGGTCTAGAAAACGTTCCATTAATATCCACTCAATGTAATCTATTCTTTATCAAACACAGAGGTAGTACTTAAATGTCTAACACTAGATCATTTATAAATGGATAAGAGTTCACGGACCCAGGAAACACCCTGAGGAACATCACCAATAACACTGGTCTAGAAAATGTTCCATTAATATCCACTCAATGTAATCTAATTCTTTATCAAACACAGAGTTAGTACTACAATGTCAAGCTAGATCATTATAAATAGGATTAAAGAGTACTGGACCCAGGACCCACCTGAGGACATCACCAGATAACACTGGTCTAGAAAATGTTCCATTAATATCACTCATGTAATCTATTCTTTGTCAAACACAGAGTTAGTACTATCAATGTCTAATGCAGATCATTATAAATAGGATAAAGTGACCGGACCAGGAACACACCCTGAGGAACATCACCAAAACACTGGTCTAGGAAAAGTCCATTATATCCATAATGTAATCTATTCTTTATCAAAACACAGAGTTAGTACTTTCATTGTATGCTAGATCATTTATAAATAGTGATAAGAGTACGGTCCCAAGACACACCCCTGAGAACATCACCATAACACTGGTCTAGAAAGCGTTCCTAATTCCACAATCGTAATCTATCCTTTATCAAAACCACAGAGTTAGTACTATCAATGTTAAACTAGATCATTTATAAATAGGATAAAGAGTACCGGACCCAGGACACACACCTGAGGACATCAAACCAATAACATGGTCTAGAAATGTTCCATTAATATCACTTCAATGTAATCTATTCTTATCAAAACACAGAGTTAGTACTATCACAAGCTAAAACGCTAGATCATTTATAAATAGGTAAGGTACCGGACCCCAGGACACCCCCTAGAAACATCACCAATTACACTGTCTAGGAAAATGTTCCATTAATATCACTTATGTAATCTATCTTTATCAAAAACAGAGTTAGTACTTTCAATGTCTAATGTAGATCATTTAAAATAGGATACAAGAGTACCGGACCAAGACCACCCTGAGGAACATCACCAATAACACTGGTCTAGAAAACGTTCCATTATATCCACTCAAGTGTGTAATCTATTCTTTATCAAACACAGAGTTTAAGATACTATAAATGTCTAACACTAGACATTTTAAATAGGAAAAGAGTACCGGACCCAGGACACACCCCTGGGAACAGCACCAAAAACACGGGTCAGAAAATGTTCCATTAATATCCACTCAAGGTAATCTATTCAGTTATCAAAACAGAGTTAGTATCATCAAGTCAACGCTAGATCATTTATAAATAGGATAAAGAGACGGACCCAGGACACCCCTGAGGAACATACCGATAACACTGGTCTAGAAAATGTTCCATTAATATCCAATCAATGTAATCTAATCTTTATCAAAAACACGAGTTAGTAATATCAATGTCTAATGTAGATCATTTATAATAGGAAAAGTGTACCGGACCAGGACACACCCCTGAGGAACATCACCAATTACACTGGTCTAGCAAATGTTCCATTAAAAAATATCTAATGTTAATCTATATTATACAAACACCGAGTTAGTACTTCAATGCTAATCTAGATCATTATAAATAGGATAAAAGAGTAACGGACCAGGACACACCCCTGAGAAATCACACCAATAACAACTGGTCTAGAAAACGTTCCATTAATATCCACCAAGTATCTATTCTTTATCAAACACGAGTTAGTACTATCAATGTCTAACCTAGATCATTTATAAATAGGATAAAGAGTACCGGACCCCAGGACACACCCCTGAGGAACATCCCATACACTGGTCTAGAAAAGTTCCATTAATATCCACTCAATGTAATCTATTCTTTATCAAACAGAGTTAGTACTATCAATGTCTAATGCTTAGATCATTTATAAATAGATAAAGTAGACCGGACCCAGGACACTCACCCTGAGGAACATCCCAATTACACTGGTCTAGAAAATGTTCCATTAATATTCCACTCAATGTAACTCTACTTTATCAAACACAGAGTTAGTACTTTCAATGTCTACTGCTAGATCATTTATAAAAGATAAGGTACGGACCAGGACACCCCCTGAGGAACATCACCAATACACTGGTCTAGAAAAGTTCCATTAATATCCACTCAATGTAATCTATTCTTATCAAACACAGAGTTAGTACTATAATGTCTAACCTAGATCATTTATAAATGGATAAAGAGTACCGGACCCAGGACCACACCCTGAGGAACATCACCAATAACACTGGTCTAGAAATGTTCCATTAATATCCACTCAATGTAATCTATTCTTATCAAACACAGAGTTAGTACTATCAATGTCTAAGCCTAGATCATTTATTAAATAGATAAAAGAGTACGGACCCAGGACACACCCTGAGGAACATCACCATAACACTGGTCTAGAAAATGTTCCATTAATCATCCACTCAATGTAATCTATTCTTTATCAAACACAGAGTTAGTACTATCAATGTCTAAGCTAGATATTTATAATAGGATAAAGGTACCGCCCAGGGACACACCCCTGAGGAACATCACCATACAATGGTCTAGAAAATGTTCCATTAATATCCACTCATGTAATCTATCTTATCAAACACAGAGTTAGTACTTCAATGTCTATCTAGATCATTTATAAATAGGATAAAGAGATACCGGAACAAGGACACACCCTGAGGAACATCACCAATAACACTGGTCTAGAAAGTTCATTAATATCCACTCAATGTAATCTTCTTTATCAAACACGAGTTAGTACTATCAATGTCTAACACTAGATCATTTATAAATAGGATAAAGAGTACGGACCCAGGACACACCCCTGAGGAACATCACAATAACACTGGTCTAGAAAATGTTCCATTAATATCCACTCAATGTATCTATCTTTATCAAACACAGAGTTAGACTATCAATGTCTAACTGCTAGATCATTTATAAATAGGATAAAGAGTACGACCCAAGGCACACCCCTGAGGAACATCACGATAACACTGGTCTAGAAAGTTCCATTAATATCCACTCAAGTAATCTATTCTTTATCAAAACAGAGTTAGTACTTCAATGTCTAATGACTAGATCATTTATAAATAGGATAAAGTGGTACCGGACCAGGACACACCCTGAGGACATCACCAATAACACTGGTCTAGAAAATGTCCATTAATATCACTAATGTAATCTATACTTTATCAAACACAGAGTTAGTACTTTCAATGTCTAATGCTAGATCATTTAAATAGGATAAGAGTACCGGGACCCAGGACACACCCTGAGGAACATCACCAATAACACTGGTCTAGAAAAGTTCTTAATATCCACAAGTAATCTATTCTATCAAACACAGAGTTAGTACTATCAATGTCTAACACTAGATCATTTAAAATAGATAAAGAGTACCGGACCCAGGCACACCCCTGAGGAACATCACCAATAACACTGGTCTAGAAAATGTTCCATTAATATCCATCATATGTAATTATTCTTTATTCAAAACAGAGTTAGTACTATCAATGTCTAAAGCTAGATCATTTATAAATAGGATAAAAGAATACCGGCCCAGGAACACCCCTGAGGAACATCCCCAATAACACTGGTCTGAGAAATGTTCCATTAATATCCACTCAAGTAATCTACTTTATCAAACACAGAGTTAGTACTTCAATGTCTAATCTCTAGATCATTTAAAATAGGATAAAGAGAGTACCGGACCAGGACACACCCCTGAGGAACATCACCAATAACACTGGTCTAGAAAAGTTCCATTAATATCCACTCAATGTAATCTATTCTTTATCAAACACAGAGTTAGTACATAAATGTCTAGACACTAGATCATTTATAAATAGGATAAAGAGTAACGGACCCAGGACACACCCTGAGGAACATCACCAATAACACTGGTCTAGAAAAGTTTCCATTATATCCACTCAATGTAATCTATTCTTTATCAAAACAGAGTTAGTACTATCAGTCTAACGCTAGATCATTATAAATAGGATAAAGAGTACGGACCCAGGACAACCCCTGAGGAACATCACCGATAACACTGGTCTAGAAAATGTTCCATTAATCCAACAATGTAATCTATTCTTTATCAAACACCGAGTTAGTTACTATCAATGTTAAGCTAGATCATTTATAATAGGATAAAGTGTAACGACCAGGACCACCCCTGAGGAACATCACAATCACGGTTCTCGAAAATGTTCCATTAATATCCACTCAATGTATCTATCTTTATCAAACACAGAGTTAGTACTTCCATGTCTAAGCTAGATCATTTATAAATAGAGAAAAGTACCGGACCCAGGACACACCCTGAGGAACATCACCATAACACTGGTCTAGAAAAAAATTCATAATATCCACTCAATGTAATCTATTCTTTATCCAAACACAGAGTTTAGTACTATCAATGTCTTAAAGCTCAGATCATTTATAAATAGGATAATAGATGGCGCCGGGACCAGACCACACCCCTGAGGAAGAATTCACCCTTTAACATGGTCTAGAAAAGGTTCCATTAATAATTCCACTCAATGTAATCATTCTTATCAAACACAGAAGGTTAGTACTATCCATGTCTAATGCTAGCATTCATTATAAATAGGATAAAGAGGTACCGGACCAAGGACACATCCCCGAGACATCACAATAAACACTGGTCTAAAAACTTCCATTAATATCCACTCTCAATGTACTTTCTTTATCAAACACAGAGTAGTACTAGTCAATGTCTAAAATGCAGATCATTATACAATAGGATAGATAGAGTACCGGACCAGGACCCACCCCTGAGGAACATCAACCAGATAACATGGTCTAGAAAAGTTCCATTAATATCAACTCAATGTATCGATTCTTTATCAAACACAGAGTTAGTACATCAATGTCTACGCTCGATCATTTATAAATAGGAGAAAGAGTACGGGACCTAGGACACACCCCTGAGGAAATCACCGGATAAATGGTCTATGAAAATGTTCCATTAAATATCCACTCAAATGTAATCTATTCTTATCAAACACCAGAGTAAGTACAGCAATGTCTAATGCTGATCATTTATAACTAGGATAAAGTGTACGGACCCAGGACAAAAGCCTGAGGAACATCACCCAATAACACTGGTCTCAGAAATGTCCATTAATATCCACTTAATGTAAATCTATCTTATCAAACACAGAGTGTTAGTACTTTCAAGGTCTAATGCTAGCTCAATTTATAACAATAGGGATAAAGAGTAACCGGATCCACGGAACCCCCTGAGGAACATACCATAACACTGGTCTAGAAGAAAACGTTCCATTAATATCCACTCAATGCATTATTCTTTATCAAACACCGATTTCGTACTATAAAGGTTAAACACAGATCATTTATAAATAGGATAAGACGTACCGGACCCAGGAACACACCCTGAGGAACATAACCAATAAACACTGTCTAGAAAAGTTCCATTAATATCCACTCAATGTAACTATTCTTATTCAAAAACAGAGTTAGAATACTATCAATGCTACCGCTCGATCATTATAAATAGGATTAAAGGAGTGCCGGACCCAGGACACTCCCTGGGAAATCACCAATACACTGGTAGAACATGTTCATTCATACCATCACTGTTATCTTATACTTTATCAAAACACAGAGTTAGTACTTTCAATGTCTAATCCGCGCCCCCCCCCCAGACAAAGAGTCATTGTCTGTACACGACCCGAAAGGAGCGAGCAACGATCACCATGCAGAACTCGGAACTGGTGTTCGAGCACAGAAAAACGTGTCCATTATAAAAGTAGGATAAAAAGCAGCATCTACCCCCACCAATAACACTGGGTCGTCTAACTAAATGATAAATCGTTTGCCGATGACTTGCGGGCGAAATAATAATGCCCAGGACTAACGATGTAATGTAAATTCTGTAAATAACTACAAAAAAACACAGAGTTCGTACTATCAATGTCTTACGCGCAAAATAGAATATCATGTATGAATATCAATAGGAGTCAAAAGCGTACTGACCCAGAGGACACCATGCACTTGAGGAAAACGATCACCGATAACAATGGTCTAGAAAAGAGGTGTTACCATTTAATAATGGTCACCTCAAATGTCACATCATATTTTTATCAAACACAGAGGTTGAGATAACCTACTACAATGTACTATGACACAGTCATTATATATTAAAAATAGGCATAAAGATTAGATAACCAGGACCACAGGGATCACACCCCCTGAGAGAAACATCACCAATAGAAAACGAGCGGTCTTAAGAAACAAAGTGATTCCCCTCATTGAATATACGCAATTCACGACAATAGAATAGATACGAAAAACCTTTCTCAAAACAACCAAGAAGGTGTAGATACTTTTCGAGAGGTAGTCTAAAATTCGACGCTACACGATAAAACTTATATAAATGAAGTAAACGAAAGTACCCGGACCACCACAAGGACACACCCCCCTGAGGACACATACCAATAACACTGGTTCTAGAAACGTTCATTACAATAGCCACTCAAGGAATCTATTCTTTATCAAAACACAGACGTCCATACTATCAATGTCTAACCTAGATCATTTAGTAAATAGGATAAAGAGTGCGGACCCAGGACCCACCCATGAAGGAACATCACCAAGGTCTAGAAAATGTCATATATCCAATCAATGTAATCTATGCTTTATCAACACAGCAGAGTTAGTTACCTATCAAGGTTAATGCTAGATTCATTTATACATAGGATTAGAGTGTACCGGAACCCCGGGGGACCACACCCTGAGAACATCACCATTACCACTGGTCTAGAAAATGTTCCATAATATCCAATCAATGTAATCTATACTTTATCAAACACGGAGGTGTAGTACTTCAATGTCTAATGCCGAATAGCATTTATAAATAGGATAAAGAGTACCGAGCAAGGACATCACCCCTGGAGGAAAGGAACATCACCATAACACTGGTTCTAGAAAACGTTCCATTTAGATATCCCACTCAATGTAATCTATTTTTATCAAACACCGAGTTAGTTACTGCTAAATGTCATAACACTAGATCATTTATAAATAGAGATAAAGAGTACCGGCCCAGGACACACCCCTGAGACTCACCAATCACACGCGTCTAGACAAAGGTCATTACTATCCAACAATGTAAATCTATTCGTTATAAAACACAGATAAGACGGTGTACATCAATGTCTAACGCTTGAGATTCATTTATTCTATAAATAGGATAAAAGGAGTACGTGGACCACAGGACACACCCCCTGAGGAACATCAAACGATAACACTGGTCTAGAAAATGTTCCATTAATATCCAACTCAATGTGAATATATTTTTCCCTCAAACACAGAGCTTAATACTATCAAGTCTAATTGATCGATCATTTATAAATGGATAAAGGAGTACCGGACCCCGGACACACCCCCTGAGGACACATCACCACATAACACTGGTCTAGAAAAAAACGTTCCATTAAAGATTTTTCCACTCAATGTAATCTATTCTTTATCAAAAAGTCACAGATAGTTACTATTCAACTTTTCCTAAACACCTAGATCATTTATAAATAGGATAAATGAGAGTGCCCGGACCAGACACAACCCTGAGGACATCCATATGGTCTAGAAAATGTTCCATTAATATTCGCACGCAATGTCATATTCTTATCAAACACAGAGTTAGTACTATCCAATGTCTAATGCTAGACTCATTTATACTGGATTTATAAAGTGTACCGGACCCACCAGGACCACCCCTGAGGACATCACCAAGTTACCCACTGGTCTAGAAATAGGTTTCCAGTCAATATCACACTCAATGTTTATAATATTTCTGTATCAAAACAGATGTTAGTACTATCAATGCTCATGACTAGATTCATTTATAAATAGGATAAAGGTACCGGACCCCAGGACACACCCCTGAGGACACATAACCAATGACACTGGTCTAGAAAATGTTCCATTAACATATCCACTTATAGTAATTCTAACTTTATCAAACACAGAGTTAGGACTTCAAGTCTAATGCTAGCTCTATTTATAAATAGTGATAAAGAGTACCGGACCAAGGACACACCAGCACCTGAGGTAACATCACAATAAAACCATAGGGTCTAGAAAACGTTCCATTAATCATCCACTCAATGAAATCTATTTCTTTATCAAACACAGCGTTAGTAGTACTATACAATGTCATAACACTAGATCACTTTATAAATGGATAAAGAGTACCGGACACAGGACCCACACCCCACCGAGGAATACATCACCAATAACACTGGTCTACGAAATGTTCCACATAATATCCACTCAATTGTATCTATTCTTTATGCAAACCACGAGTTGAGTAACTATCAAGTCTAATGACTAGATCATTTATAAACATAGGATAAAAGGTACCGGACCCAGGACACCCACCCCTGAGGAACATTCACAATAACACGGTCTAGAAAAATGTTCAGTAAATATCCACTTAATATGTAATATCTATTCTTTATCAACACAGAGGTGTTAGTACTTAATGTCTAAGTGCAGATATTGCATAAATAGGATAAAGAGTACCGGAACCAAGGACACACCCCTGAGGAACATCACCATAAACACTGGTTCTAGAAAACTTTCCCTTAATATACAATCAATGTAAATCTATTCTTTCATCAAAGCACAGAGTAAGTAATTCAGGTTAACGTCGATCATTATAAAAAGGATAAAGAGTTACCCGGACCCAGGACACTCACCCGAGGAAAAATCACCATTACACTGGTCTACCGAAAATGTTCCATTAAGAATCCACTCAATGAATACTATACTTATCAAAACAGAGTGTAGTTACTTTCAATGTCTTAATGATAGATCATTTATAAAATTAAGATAAGAGTGTTACCGGACCAAGGAACAAACCCCTGAGGAAATCAAGGCCCAGTCAATAACACTGGTCCAGAAAACGTTCAATTAATATCACCTCAATGTAAATCTTATTCTTATCCAACCACAGAGTTAGTACTATAAATGTCTAACACGATCATTTATAAATAGGATATAAAGAAGTACCGGACCCCGGACACACCCATGAGGAACATCACCAATAACACTGGTGTTTCTAAAAAAAATGTCCATTAATATCCCTCAATGGGAATCTATTCTTTACTCAAACACAGAGTTGAGTACTATCAATTGTCTAACGCTCTTAATCATGTGATGACAACACTGAGATATAGACGAAAACAAACAACTGTTGCCGAGAATTAAAATCACATCAAGATGCATAATCTCCGGGGTGGTCATTTAATCAAAAAAATCAGAAAAACCGTTAGGTCCGTGATCAAACGTCAACGAAATGTCTAGATACTTATTAAATAGGATAAAGTGTACCGGACCCCAGGACACCAACCCTGCGGCAATCAGCCAATTACACTGGTCTAGAAAATGTGCCATTACGATCCATTCAATGTTAATCTAATTACTTTACTCAAACCCAGAGTTAGTACTTTCAAGTCTAAAGATCGCGTTATGTTATAAATAGGGTCAAGGACCGGGACCCAGGACACACACTGAGGAAACACACCAAGGAACACGGGGCGAGAAAAACGGTCTTAAGGAAGAGCCAACGCAAGGGAAGCGAGGCGGGAGCAAACACGAGAGGGGGGGACGCGCAGGGGCGACCACGAGAGGGGGGTCACCCCAAAAAGAGGGCTCCACCCCCCTCCTTACCGCGACGCGACAACAACAAGCAAAAACATAACGAACTCGGGAAATCAGGGCATTTCAAAAAAAAACACCCCTTGAACTGGAAAAAAATAGAAACCGCACCCCCTCCAAAAGACAAAAAAAGAAAGCGGAAGATCAACGGGCGGGAACAAAAAAACCCCCCCCCCCCCCCCCCCAAAAACCCCCCCGATCATTTATAAACTAGGATTTATAGTAGTGCACCGCGCCCAGGACACAACCCCTGAGGACCTCACCAATGGTCTCGAGAACATGTTCCCTTAAAATCCACTCAATGATGTAATCTATCTCTTTATCAAAAACAGAGTTTAGTTACTATCAATGATCTAATGCTAGATCATTATAAATAGGATAAAGTGTACCGGACCCAGGACACCCCTGAGGAACATCACCAATTACACTGGGTCTATCTAGAACAATGTTCCATTAATACTCCACTAATGAGTAATCTATACTTTATCAAACAAGGAGTTAAGTACTTTCAAGGTCTAAAGATGTAATTGCTAGATGCTTGAATAAAATAGGATTAAAGAAGTACCGGAACAAGGACACCACCCCTGGGAAACATCACCAATAAGACACAATGGTCATAGAAGAACGTTCCATTAATAATCCCACTCAAATGGTAATCTATTTTTATCAAAACAAAAGAACCAGTTAGTATGTAGTAACTGTCTAACACTTAGATATTATTTATAAATAGGATTAAAGAGTACGGGGACCAAGGAACACCCTGAGGAAACATCACCAATAACACTGGTATAAAAATGTCCATTAAATATCCACTCAATGTTAAAAATTCTATTCTGTATCAAACACACGAAGGTTAAAAGTGATCCTATCAATGTCTAACGCGAATATATAGGATTTCGATTTATAAAAGGATAAGAGTATGGACCCAAGGACACACCACCTGAGGCAACAATCCCCGATAAAACCTGGTCCGATACACTGGTTCCAATTAAATATCCACTCAATGTTAGAATATATTCTATTATGTCAAAACACCCAGGAGCTTAGTACTATCAATGTCTAAGTGACATAGATCATTTATAATCGAATAGGATTAAAGAGTACCGGACCCAGGACACAACCCTGAGCGAAACATCACATAAACACTGGTATAGAAAACGTTCAATTTAATATCCATCAATGTAATCTATCTTTATCACAACACAGTAGTTAGTACCTATCATGGTCTAACAACTAGATCATTTATAAAATAGGTAAAGAGTGCCGGACCCCAGGACACAACCGAGGAACTCACCGCAAATGGTCCTAGAAATGGTGCCATTAATATCCACTCAATGTATCTATCTATTCTTTATCAAACACAGAGTTGAGTGCACTATCAATGTCTAATGCGTAGATCATTGTATGAGATTAGGATAAAGGGGACCCGGGACCCAGGGACACACCCATGAGGAACCTCACCAATTACCCTGGTCTAGCATAATAGACTGTTCCATTTGAAATATCCGACTCAATGTAAAGCTATTCTCTCCAAGACACACGAAGTTAGACTATAATGGCTAATGCCCTAGATCATTAATTAACTAGGCTAAAGTGTACCAGAAGCCGGGGACACCAGGAACACACCGCGAAGCGAACATCACACCATTACACACTCCGGGGTCTAGAAAAATGTTCCATTAATTAATCCAAGACTCAAGGTGGTAATATCATACATTTATCAAACAGAAGTTAGTACTTCTCAAGTCTAAGCTAGATCATTTATAATAGGAGAAAGAGTGAAACCGGATCCAAGGACACACCCTTGAGGAACATCAAACCAACTGTGCAACTAAGTGATAAAAAGCAAGGTCAGAAACGTTACATTAAATATCCATCATGTAATCGATTCTTTATCCAACCACAGACGTTAGTACTATAAATGATCTAGAAATCATAGATCATTTCATAAATAGCGATAAGTAGTACCGGACCAAGGACACCACCCTGAGGACATCACAATAAACACTGGTCTAGAACATGATTCCATTAAAATATACCGCTTATGTATCTATTCTTGTATTCAAACACAGTAATTAGTACTGATCATGTCTAAGCGTAGACCATTTATATAAATATGGATAAAGGAGTACTGGACCCAGACCACACCCCGGAGGAAACATTCACCTATAACACTGTCGAAGAAAAAGGGTATCCTTAATATCCGCACTCGAATGTAATCATTCTTTATCAAACACAGAGTTCCGAGTACTATCAAATGTCTAATGTAGATCATTATAAATAGGATAAAGTGTTCACCAGGACCGGACACACCCCTGAGGACAAAGCACCATAAAAACACTGGTACTAGAAAATGTTCCATTAATATCCTTAAGTTTAATATCTTTAGTCAAACACAGGAGTTCGGTTACTTCAGAATGTCTAATGCTAGATCAGTTATTAAATAGGGATAAAAGAGTACCGGGCACCAAGGGACCAATAAACCCCCAGAGGAAACATCACCGCAAATAACACTGGTCTAGAAAACGTTGTTTCATTAATATCCAATCAAACACAGAGGTCAGGTAGTCCTATAAAGTCTAACCATAGATCATTTATAAAATGAGGATAAAGAGGTACAGGAACCAGGACACAACCCCTGAGGAACATCACGATAAACACTGGCTCTAAAAAAGAATGTGTCCACTAATGATCTCACTCAGGAATCATTCTTTATCAAACAGAGTTAGTAGATTCAGATGTCTAACTAGACATTTATAACTCATAGGAATAAAGGTACCGGACCAGGGCACACTCCCTGAGGAAGACATACCAATACATGGTCTAGAACAAAGTTCATTACTATCCACTCAATTGTAATCTATACTTTATCAAACACAGAGTAGTTAGTACTTCAATGTTAAGCTAGATCCATTCTATAAACTAGGCATGAAGATGTACCGAGACCCAGGACACACCCTGAGAACATCACCAATTACATGGATCTATGAAGAAAAGTTGTCCATTAATATCCACTTCAATGTAATCCATATCTTATCAGAACACAGAGTTAGTACTTTCAATGTCTACATCTAGATCATTTTAACATAGGATAAAGAGGTACCCGGAGCCAGGGGGCAAACCACCTCGGAACATCACCAATACAACTAGGGTTCTAGAAAAGTTCCATTAATATCCACTCAATGTAATTGATTTATTACAAACACAGGTTAGTCTATCCTGTATAATTAACTAGATCATTTATAACAGGATGATATGGGGCCAGACCCAGGACACACCCTCAGGAACATCACCGATAACACTGGGTCTAGAAAAGTTCATTAATATCCATCAATGTAATTATTCTTTATCAAACACAGAGTTAGTCTAATCATGTCTATGCTAGATCATATTATAATGGATAAACGTGTACACGGACCAAGGACCCCCTGAGGAAATCTACCAATTACCAACTGGTCTAGAAAATGTCCATTAATATCATCAATGAATCCATACTTTATGCAGACACAGAGCGTTTCAGTACTTTCAATTGTGTTTAGCATTGCCTTGATCATGAGTTATATAGATGATAGGATAGTACGGCTAAACTAAGGAGTCACTACAGCCCCGAGTGGAATTTCAGTCAGTGTCCAATAACAGTGTAGAAAACGTCCATAATATCACTCAATGTCAATCTATTCTTTATCACATCCCCCAGAGTGTCAGTACTATGAAATCGCGTCTAAACACATACCCCCTGTGTCCATCACACCTGATTTTTCTGGATCAAGAGTAGCGCGGACCCATGCTGGACACACCCCTGAGGAACGATCACAATAAAGCATGGTCTAGAAATTGTTCCATTAATATCACTCAATAATTATCTTTATCCACACACAGAAGTTAGTACTATCTAAAGGTCTAACGCTAGATCTGTTATAAATAGGAGATAAAAGAGGATACTGGACTCAGGACCACACCCATGAGGACAGCCCGATAACACTGGTCTAAAAGAAAATGTTCCATGATATCCACTCAAGTGTAATCTATCTTTTAACACAGCAGTTAGTCCTATCAATGTTAAGCTAGCATCATTTATATAATAGGATTAAGTGTTAACCGATCACCAGGACGCAACCCCCTGGAGGAACACACCAATAACACTGGTCTAGAACAATGTCCATTAATATCCAACTTAATGTAATACTATTCTTATAAAAGAACACAGAGTTAGTACGATTAATGTCTACGCATACGATTCATTTATAAATAGGATAAAGTAGTACCGGACCAGGAGCACCCCTTGAGGAACATCATCCAGCTAACACTGGTTAGAAAAGTTCATTAACTATCCACCAAGCGTATCTATTCTTTATCAAAACACAGAGTTTAGTACTGCTCAATGTCTAAATGCTAGATCATTTATAAATCAGGATAAAGAGTACCGGACCCAGGACACACCCCCTAGGAAACTCAACAATAACCACTGTCTAGAAAATGTTCCATTAATATCACTCAATGTAATCTATCTTTATCAAAAAACAGAGTTAGTATATCAATGTCTAAAAGCTAGATCCGTTATAAATCGGGATAAAAGAGTACCGGACCCAGGACACTCCCTGAGGAAAGAAACCAATTACCACTGGTCTAGAAAATGTTCCATTAATATCCACTTTTAATGTAAATCTCTACTTTATCAACTCACAGAGTAGTAACTTTCAATGTGTCTAATGCTAGATCATTTATAAATGGCTTAAAGAGAGATAAAGAAGAGTTTACCGGACCAAGGAAGCACCACCCTGGGAAAAACATCACGAAATACATGTCTAGAAAAACGTTCCGTTGAATATCACTCAATGTAATCAATTCATTTATCAATACACAGAGGTTAGAGTACTAATAAATTGTCTAACACCATAATCATTTAGTAAATAGGGATAAAGAGTAACGGACCCAGGAACACACCCCAGCTGAGGACCACCAATAACACTAGGTCTAGAACAAATGTTCCAGTAATCTCCACTCAATGTAATCTATTTCTTTATCAAACAACAGGTTAGTACTATAATGTCTAACGCTTAGATCATTCATAAATAGGATAAATGAGTTCTGGAAACAGGACACACCCCTGAGGGAAGAAACATCAACGATAACACTGGTCTAGAAAAATGTTCCATCATATCCCAACTCAAATGTAAATCTATTCTTTATCAAACACAGAGTGTAGTAATGTCAAGTTAATGATAGATCTTTATAATAGGAATTAAAGTTTGTACCCGGACCCCAGGAACACCTGAGCGAACATCACCAAATTACACGGTCTAGAACATGTTCCATTAAATCCACTCAATGGTATAATTTACTTTTATCCAAACCCAGCAGGTAGGTTACTTTCAATTGTCTAATCGCTAGATCTTATAAAGAAGGATATAAGAGTAAGGGACCAGGACACACCCACCGAGGAACATCACCAATAACACTGGTCTAGAAAACGTCCATTAAGATCAACTCAATGTAATCTATTCTTTATTTTCAAAACACAGAGTTGTAATATTCAATGTCTAACCACTAAGATCATTTATAACTAGGATAAAAGAGCGACGGACCCAGACACACCCCTGAGGAAACATCACCAATAGGCTAGAAAATGTTCCTAATATCCATCATGTAAATCTTTCGTTATCAAACAACACAGAGTAGTACATCAAAGTCTAAATGTGATCATGTATAATAAGATACAGGTAGCGGACCAGGACACCACCACCCTGAGAACATCACCAATAACACTGTCTAGGAAAATGTTTGATTACAACCACTCAATGTAAATCTATTCTTTTCAACCACAGAGTTACGTACTATACAAGTTAACGCTGATATTTATAAAAATAGGATTAAAGAGTACTGGACCCAGGACACACCCTGAGGACAATCACCGATAACCACATGGTCTGAAAATGTTCAATTAATATCCAATCAATGAATCTATTCGTATCCTCAAACCCAGAGTAGATTGACTATCAATGTCTAATGCTAGATCATTTATAAATAGGAAAAGAGTACCGGACCCAGGACACACCCCTGAGGAACATACCAATAACCACTGGTCAGAAACGTCCATTAAGACCACTCAATGTAATCTATTCTTCTATCAAACACAGAGTTAGGTTGACCGATCACATTGTTAACACTAGATCATTTATAAATAGGATAAGAGTTTGGCCGGACCCAGGACCCACCATGAGGAACATCACCAATGGTCTAGAAAATGTTCCATTAATACAATCACTGTTAATCTATTCTTTATCAAAACAGCGTTAGTACTATCAAATGTCTAATGCTAGTCATATAAAAGGGATAAAGTGTACCGGACCCAGGACAACCCCTGAGGCACATGCACCCCCCCAAGTAGCACGGTCTAGAAAATGTTCATTCATATCACTCAATGATAAATATATTCTGTATCAAACACAGAGTTAGTACTACAATGTTATGGCTAGATCATTTTTATAAATAGGATTATAGTGTACGACGGACCAGGACCACACCCCTGAGGAACATCACCACATTACACTGGTCTTAGAAAAGTTCCCTTAATATCACTCACTGTAATCTTACTTTATCAAACACCAGAGTTAGTACTTTCAATGTCTTAAGCTAGATCATTCTAAATAGGATAAAAGCGTACCGGACCAGCACCACCCCGTGAGAGGAACTCACCAATAACAGGTCTAGAAAAACGTTCCATTAATATCCACTCAATGTAATCCTATTCTTATCAAAACACAGTAGTTATATAATGTCTAACACTTAGATCATTTATAAATAGGTATAAAGAGTACCTGGACCCAGGACACACCCTGAGGAACATCACCAATAACATGGCTAGAAAATGTTCAGTTAATAATCCACTCCAATCGTAATCTATTCGTTATCAAAACCAGAGTTAGTACTACTCAAGTCTAAACGCTAGACCATTTATAAATTAGGATAAGAAGTTACTGGACCCAGGAGACACCCCGAGGAACATACACCGATAACACTGGTCTACAGAAAATGTTCCATTAATTATCCACTCAATGTAATTAATCTTTATCCAAACACAGAGTTAGTACTATCAATGTCTAATGCTAGATCATTATAAATAGGATAAAGTGGTCCGGAACCCAGGAACAACCGCCCTGAGGAAACATCACCAATACACTGGTCTAGAAAATGTTTCATACATATCCACTTAAGTAGTAACTAGCTTATCAAACACAGAGTTAGTACTTTCAATCGGTTAATGTCAGAGCATTTTATAAAATAGGAAAGAGTACCCGGACACAAGGACACACCCCGCCTGAGGAACATCAACCATAACAATGGGTCTAGAAAACGTTCATTAATATCCATCAATGTAATCATCTTTTATCAAACACACAGTTTACAGTACTATCATAACATGTTAACACTAGAACATTTAAAAATCGAAGAGTAACGGGACCCAGGACCACACCCTGAGGAACAAATCACCATAACACTTGTCTAAAAAAATGTTCCATTAATATCCCACTGCAATGATAATCTATTCTTACAAAAACACGACGTTTAAGTACTATCAAATGTCTTACGGCTTAAGATCATTATAAAATAGGGATAAAATGGAAGTACTGGACACAGGGACAACACCCACTGAGGAACATCCACCGATAAAACACTGGTCTAGAAAATGTTCCATTAATATCACAATCAATGTAATGCTATCTTCTTAGTAAACAACAGATGTTAGTACTATATCAATGTCTAATGCTAGCTCGTATTTATAAATAGGTAATAAGAGTGTACCGGACCCAGGACACCCCTTGGGAACAATCACCACATTACACTGGTATAGAAAGTTCCATTAATATCCACTCAATGGAAATTATACGTTTATCAAACACAGAGGTTAGTACTTTCCAATGTCTACCTAGACTGAATCATCTGATAATAGGATATAAAGATGGTACCGGACCAAGGACAACCCCTGAGGAACATCACCAATATACACTGAGTTCTACTCAGAAAACGTTTCCCTTAATATCCACTCAATGTAACGCTATTCTTTTCAAACCACAGAGTAGGATATCAATGTCTAACATAGCATCATTTCATAAATAGGGATTAAAGAGTCCCGGACCCAGGAAACACCCATGAGGAAACTCACACTGGTCTAGAAAAATGTATCCATTCTATATCCACATACAATGTAATCTATCTTTATCAAAACACGAGTTAGTACATACATGTTCTAATGCTGATCATTTGATAAATAGGCTAAAGTGTACCGGACCCAGGACACACCCCTGAGGAACATCACCAATTACACATTGGTCTAGAAAATGTTTCCATTAATATCCACCATGTAAATCTAACGTTTATCAAACAACAGAGGCTTAGTACTTCATGTTAATGCGAGGATCATTTATAACTAGATAGGATAAAGGTACCGGACCAAGGCACACCCCCTGAGGAACATCACCAAATTGAACACGGTTCTAGAGAAAACGTTGCATTAATACTCCATTCAATGTAATCTATTCTGTTACTCAAACACAGACTCTACTGCTCAATCAGTTAGTTCTTCCCTACTAATATAAATGTCTAATTCAACGTCTAGACATTTCTAAATAGGATAAGAAAAGTAACGGGACCCAGGACAACACCCTGAGGGAACAGCACAATACACACGAGTCTAGAATAAATGTTCCATGTAAATTCCCACTCACGTAATCTATGTGATCAAAACAGAGTAGTTACTATCAGTCTAACGCCTCTAAGATCATTTATAAATAGGATAGAAGGTATAGGGACCCAGACACACCACCTGAGAACATCACCAATAACAATGGGTCTAGGAAAAGTTTCCATTAATATTTCCACTCAATGAAATCTATTCTTTAATAAACACAGAGATTGTATATCAAGTTGTCTAATGCTAGATCATTTATAAAGTAGGATAAAGAAGTACACGGACCCAGGACCACAGCCCTGAGGAACCATCACCAAAACAGGTCTAGAAAACCGTCTCCATTAATATCCACTCAATGTATTATTCTTTATCTAAACAAAGAGTTAGTACTATAATGTCACACTACGCCATTTATATAATAGGGTAAAGAGTGCCGGACCCAGGACAAACCCTACTGAGGAACATCACCACATGGTTCTGATAATGTTCCATTAATATCCACTCAATGTAATCATTCTTATTCAAAAACAGAGTTAGTACTAGCAATTGTCTAATGCTAGATCATTTAGTAACTAGGGAAAAGTGTACGGACCAGGGACCACACCACTGAGGAACATCACAATTACATGGGTCTAGAAAAAAATGTTCCATTAATGATCCACGCAATTAATCATACTTTATCAAACAAAAAGGAGTTAGTACTTCCAATGTCTAATGTGTAGATCATTTGAGTTAAATAGGATTAAAGAGCTACCGGACCAAGGACTACACCCTGAGGAACATACCAATAACACTGGTCTAGAAAGATTTCCATTTAATATCAATCAATGTAATTATCTTTAGCAAAACAGAGTGTAGTTACATAAAGTGTCTAACACTAGATCTATGTATAAATAGGATTAACAGAGTACCGGACCCAAGGCACAACCCTGAGGAACATACCAATAACACTGGTCTAGAAAATGTTCCATAATATCCATCAATGTAATATTCTTTATCAAACACCAGAGTTAGTACTATCAATGTCTCTAACGCAGATCATTATGAAATGAGGATAAAGAGTACTGGACCCAGGGACCACACCCTGAGGAACATCACCGATAAACATGGTCTAGGAAAATGTTCCATTAATATCCACGTCAATGTAATCTATTCTTATCAAAACCAGAGTTAGACTATCAATGTCTAATGCTAGATCATTTATAAATAGGATAAAGTGTACCGGACCAGGACACACCCCTGAGGAACATCACCAAAAACACTGGTATAGAAAATGTTCCATTAATATCCAATTAATGAATCTATTTTATCAAACACAGGTTAGTACTTTCAATGTCTAATGCTAGATATTTATAAATAGGATAAAGAGTACCGGACCAAGGGACACAACCCTGAGGAACATCACCAATAACACTGGTCTAGAGAAAAAAACGTTGCATTACATTATCCACACAACGTAATCTATCTTTATTCAAACACAGAGTTAGTACTATCAATGCTAACACTAGATATTTATAAATAGGATAAAGAGTACCGGACCAGGACACACCCCTGAGGAATCATAACCAAAGACACTGGTCTAGAAAAGTGTTCATTAATATCCAAGCAATGGAATTAGTCTTTATCAAACACAGGAGTTAGTACTTCAATGTCTAAACTAGCTAGAATTTATAAATATGATGTAAGAGTACCGGACCAGGGACATCCCCTGAGAGCACATCACAATTACACTGGTCTAGAAAATGTTCCATTAATTATCCACTTAAGTAATCTATACTTTACAAAAACACAGAGTTAGTACTTTCAATGTATAATGCTAGATCATTTATAAATAGGATAAAGAGTACCGGACCAAGGACACACCCCCTGAGGAACATCACATAACACTGGTTAGAGAAACGTTCATTAATATCCCATCAATGTAATCTATTCTTATTCAAACACAGAGTGTAGTACTATAAATGTCTAACCCTAGATCATTTATAAATAGGATAAAGAGTACGGACCCGGACACACCCCTGAGGAACATCACCAATAACACTGGTCAGGGAAAATGTTCCATTAATATCACTCAATGTAATCTATTCTTTATCAAAACAGAGTTAGTACTATCAATGTCAAGCTAGATCATTTTAAATTAGGATTAAAGGTACTGGACCCAGGACCCACACCCCTGAGGAACATCACCGATAACCCTGGTCTAGAAGAAAAATGTTCCATTAATATCCACTCAATGTAATCTATTCTTTATCAACACAGAGTTCTAGTCATAACAATGTCTAATGCTAGATCATTATAAATAGGATAAAGTTGTACCGGACCAGGACACACCCATGAGGAGAACATCACCAATTACACTGGTCTAGAAAATGTTCCATTAATATCCACTCAACCTGTAATCTATACTTTACACCACAGAGTTAGTACTTCAAGTCTATGCTAGGATCATTTATAAATAGGATAAAAGAGTACCGGACCAAGGACACACCCCTGAGGAACATCACCAATAACATGGTCTAGAAAAACGTTGCATTAATATCACTTCAATGTAATTATCATCTATCAAACAAGGCGTAGTACTATAAAGTCTAACACTAGATCATTTAAAATAGGATAAAGAGTACCGACCCAGGACACACCCTGAGGAACATCACCAATACAACTGGTCAGAAAATGTTTCCATTAATATCCATCAATGTAATCTTATTCTTTTATCAAACACAGAGTTAGTACTATCAATGTCTAACGTAGATCATTTATATAAATAGGATAAAGAGTACTGGACCCAGGAACACCCCTAGGAACATCACCTCGATAACACTGGTCTAGAAAAATGTTCAATTAATATCCACTCAATGTAATCTTATTCTTTATCAAAAAACACAGAGTTAGTACTATCAATGTCTAAGCTAGATCATTATTAATAGGTAAAGATGTACCGGACCCAGGACACCCCTGAGGAACATCACCAATAACACTGGTCTGAAAATGTTCACATAATATCACTTAATGTAATCTATTCTTTATTCAAACACAGAGTTAGTACTTCAATGTCTAATGTAGATCACTTATAAATAGGATAAAGAGTACCGGACCAAGGACACCACCCTGAGGAACCATCACAATACATGCGTCTAGAAAAAGTTCCATTAATATCCACACAAACGTAATCTATTCTTTATCCAACACAGAGTTAGTAATCAATGTCTACACTAGATATTATAAATAGGATAAAGAGTACCGGCCCAGGACACACCCCTGAGGAAACATCACCAATACACGGTCTAGAAAATGTTCCATTAATATCCACTCAATGTAATCTATTCTTTATCAAAACACACAGAGTTACGTAAATACTATCAATGTATAAAGCCTAGATCCATTTTAAATAGATATAAAGAGTACCGGACCCAGGACACTCCCCTGAGGAACATCACCAATTACACTGGTCTAGAAAATGTTTCATTAATATCCACTTAATGTAATCTATACTTTATCAAACACAGAGTTAGTACTTTAATGTCTAATGCTAGATCATTTATAAATAGGATAAAGAGTTACCGGACCAAGGACACACCCCTGAGGAACATCACAATAACACTGGTCTAGAAAACGTTCCATTAAATATCCACTCAATGTAATCTATTCTTTATCAAACAGAGATAGTACTATCAATGTCTAACGCTAGATCATTTATAAATAGGATAAAGAGTAATGGACCCAGGACCACCCCCTGAGGAAACATCACCAGATAACACTGGTCTAGAAAATGTTCCATTAATATCCACTCAATGTAATCTATTCTTTATCAAACACAGAGTTAGTACTATCAATGTCTAATGCTAGATCATTTAAATAGGATAAAGTGTACCGGAAACCCAGGACACACCCCTGAGGAACATCACCAATACAATGGTCTAGAAAATGTTCCATTAATATCCACTAAATGTAATCTATACTTATCAAACACAGAGTTAGGTAGTTCTTTCAATGTCTAATCTAGATCATTTATAAATAGGATAAAGAGTACGGACCCAGGACACACCCTGAGGAAACATCACCCAATAAAACACTGGTCTAGAAAACGTTCCATTAATTCCACTCAATGTAATCTATTCTTTACCAAAACCAGAGTTGGGTACTATCAATGTCTAACACTAGATCATTATAAATAGGATATAAAGAGCGCCGGACCAGGACACACCCCCTGAGGAACATCATCCACTGGTCTAGAAAAGTTCCATTAATATCCACTCAATTGTAATCTATTCTTTATCAAACACAGAGTTAGTACTATCAATTCTAATGCCTAGATCATTTATAAATAAGATAAGAGTAGCGGGACCAGGACACACCCTGAGGAAATCACCAATAACACTGGTCTAGAAACATTGTTCCACATTAATACCACTCAATGTTCTATTCTGTATCAAACACCAAGAATTGAGTACTTCAAAGTCTAACACAGATCATTTATAATAGGATAAAGAGTACGGACTCAGGACCACCCCAGGAGGGAACATCACCAATAACACTGGTCAGAAAATGTTTCCATTAAATCCACACAACGTAATCTATTCGTTATTCAAACACAGAGTTAGTACTATCAATGTCGTATAACACTAGATCATTTATAATAGGAGATAAAGAATACCAGCCCAGGACAAACCCCTGAGGAACAATCACCGATAACATGGTCTAGAAAATGTTCCATTGATCTCCACTCAATGTAATCTATCTTTATCAAACACAGAGGTAGTACTATCAATGTCTTAACGCTAGATCATTTATAAATAGGATAAAGAGTACCGGACCCAGGACACACCCCGAGGAACATCACCAATACACTGGTCTAGAAAATGTCCATTAACATCCACTCAATGTAATCGGATACTTTATCAAACAACAGAGTTAGTACTTTCAATGTCTAATGCTAGATCATTTATAATAGGATAAAGAGTCAATAAAGGTACCGGACAGAGACACCCACCCTGAAGGAAACATCACCCAATAACACTGGTCTAGAAAACGTTCCATTAATATCCACCAATGTAATCTATTCTTTATCAAACACAGAGTTAGTACTATCAATGTCTTAACACTAGATCATTATAAATAGGATAAAGAGTAGCGGACCCAGCGACACACCCCTTGAGGAACTACCAATAACCACTCGTAGAAAATGTTCCATTAATATCCACTCAATGTAATCATTCTTTATTAAACACAGAGTTAGTTCTTCAATGTCTAATGCTAGATCATTTATAAATAGGATTAAAGAGTACTGGAACCCAGGACAAACCCCTCAGGAAACACACGATAACACTGGTCTAGAAAATGTTCATTAATATCCACTAATGTAATTATTTTATCAAACACAGAGGTAGTATATCAATGTCTAATGCTTAGATCATTTATAAATAGGATAAAGTGTACCGGACCCAGGACACACCCTGAGGAACATCACCAATTACACTGGTCTAGAAAATGTTCATTATCTCCACTCAATGTAATTATATCTTTATCAAACACAGAGTTAGTACTTCAATGTTAATGCTAGATCATTTTTAAATAGGATAAGAGTACCGGACCCAGGACACACCCTGAGGAACATCACAATAACACTGGTCTAGAAAACGTTCCATTAATATCCACTCAATGTAATCTATTCTTTATCAAACACAGAGTTAGTACTATCAATGTCTAACACTAGATCATTTATAAATAGGATAAAGAAGTAGTACGGACCCAGGACACATCCTGAGGAACATCACCAATAAACCACTGGTCTAGAAAAATTGTTACATTAATCCAACCATGTAATATATCTTATCAAACAACAGATAGTACCATCAATTTCTAAACTAGATCATTTATAAATAGGAAAAGAGTACCGGACTCAGGACACAACCCACTGGGAACATCACATAACATGGTCTAGAAAATGTTCCATTAATATCCACACAATGTTATATCTTATACACACAGAGATAGTAGTATCAATGTCAGCTAGTCTCATTTATAAATAGGATATAAAGTTGTACCAGACCCAGGACGCACTAGGAACATCACCACAATAACACTGGTCTAGAAAATGTTCCATTAATATCCACTCAATGTAATCTATTTCTTTATCAAACACAGAGTTAGTACTATAAATGTCTAATGCTGCTAGATCATTTATAAATAGGAGTAAAGTTACCGGACCAGAGCCACACCCATGAGGAACATCACCAATAACACTGGTCTAAGAAAACTGTTCCATCAATATCCTCAATATGAATTATTCTGTATCAAACAGAGTTAGTACTTCAAGCTTAATGCGGAGATAAGATCATTTATAAATAGGATAAAGAGTACCGGACCCAGGACACACCCCCGAGGAATGCCACTAACAACTCTGGTCTAATTACAACCACTCTTTGTAATCTATTCTTTAGCCTTTAGTAAGAACAAGAAGGTCGGGACCACCATTTCTTACATAATAAACTTCCATGAGTTTCCATATCAAATGCTTTTGCAAAATCCAAATAAATCACATCCAAGTTATGACTCACCTCCTCATAGAAGACAATCAGATTGCTTATGTAGTATCTATTATGTATCTATTAAAACCATGCTAGAACTTAATTGCAATGCTGTAAAAATATTTGAATATCTTATCTCTTAATATTTCTTCTAAAAGCTTCCCTAACTGACAAGCCTATAATTACCTGGCTAGGAATGGAGTCCTATTTTAAATATAGGAACCACATCACCAGCAATCAAAAATATTACATACAGTGGTCTGGCAACGACTGAGAGTATCTCCTTCCAAATCCTGGGATGAATACCATCTGACCCCGGACCTTTGATTACATTCAAGAGGTCTTGTGCCTTTTACATTTCTTCCTGAGTCTGACAGTTTTTGTTTTCAATGAGCTAGAGGTGGATCCGTTATAAATGCTTCACTGGTTTACTAGTGCTTCATTAGTGCAAAGAAACCAAAGAAGGTGTTTATCCCTTTTAGTGGCAGAGAATATATATATATATATATATATATATATATATATATATATAATCTTCTTAAAAGTGACTGCACTCACAGGACTTAAACATCAAATTTAGCAAGTTTATTCAACCATAATGCGTTGACTCGTTTCAGCCCCCACACGGGCTGTCTGAGGCCCGTTTGGGGGCTGAAACACGTCCTGTTCTTACCTGAATGCCATGACCGTATAGGAGCAGCCTTTCCTATGAGGAAGCTCCTGTCCATGCAGTAAGGGAGACCTCGGTGACGTCACATGATTTCTCCCTTCACTGGAGTATTCCCTTAGTCTTCCCCCTGTGCTGCCCCTGGTGGTCTATTGAAGGTAGTGCACTGTGATCTCCATTCAGTTGGTAGTGCAGCACATGCTATAGTAAGCTGTCACTGTGTGACACTGATTTCAAGGAAAACTAAGCCTATATTAGGAAATGTTGCAGAGATATCAAAAAGAGACCGAAATGTAATTTTTAGGATCAGTAAAGTGTGTAAAAACTTGTTTGTGTCTCGGTACCAACCAGCTTTACTGAATACCACTAAAAAGGCGATTGTGTGTGCATGGGGATTGGGCTGTGGCATTCCTTTACCAGAGTTCTTCTCAAGCTGAGGGAAGTTTAATGTCAAAAAAATTTACAATGAAATTTGGTTATTCAAATTGTTAATTATGACATCACATTCAATTATCCCAGTTATCTCAATAATCTTAAATATTCATGAGAAGCAGCTCGGATTTTTCTATAAATGTCAGGACTCTGCCTGATAGAATTCATTGATCTCTCGTCATCCAGCATCATTTACGCCTCAGAAGATCAGTAGCTGGAGGGATTCAGTGGCCTCTGTATTCTCCAGAATGGTAAGGCTTGAAGTGATAATGTTTGGAAATCTGGCAATGTCCCCGGTTCAGTTTGACTGTTTATGTCATGTTGAAAGTTTCTCCAAGTCTCAAAGCTTTAAATTGTTTTGTAGGTGTGAAGTCAAATTTTTCAATTAAAAAAAAAAATGGAGCAGTCATTGACAAAGCTTTATCGCTTTTCCTTGTGGCGTCTTCAGTTCAAGTGGTAGGGACATCCTTAGAAAATTTAAACATTGTCCTAATTAACACTGGCTGGGAAAACCAATGGGAGATTCAGAGCAGACTTCCCATTTGTGGTTAATGCTTCAAGGAATATTTTAGTAAGGATTTTACCAAACATCACAACCCTGTATTCTATAAACCCCAGTCAAATGTCTGAACATCTGAAAGAGTATGGCAGGTTGGAGAAACCATTTGATTGGGACCTTCAATACTAACGTTCATTGTTTAGGAACAATTTCCGCCTAGAAAAACAACTTTAAAAAATGGATTCAAGAATTCAGTAGGACATAGAAACTAGTTGTCATCTCCCAATACAATTTACAAGCTGAGATCTGTGTTTAACTCAACGGAGCTATGTTGGATGTGCTGCCATCAGGGGGAGACAGAGAGCCAGCAGTAGAGACAGAGCATCAGTATCATTTACAGTAAGTAAGCACAGGCAGATCACAGCTTGTAAATTGAATTGGGAGATGGCAGCTAGTGATTCTATATCCCACTGAATTATAGAATCTATTTCAGATTAGATTCAGATTATAAATTGTTTTTCTGGTTGGAGTTACCCTTTAATTGAACATAATATTTTTCATTCAATGTGCAGATGTTTTGTGCCAGAAAATAGGGGCTTTTATAGTATTTTATCTGACTTGGGATGGAATTTATTTCAGCAAAACACCAACCACTGTATAAAATACCGATCTTACGCCATCATTTACAACCTTGGTGTACGGTCCCATTGGACACAATAGCGATCAGTATTTTCTGACTGATTTATTTGGCTCCATTATAAATACTCCCATGGTTTCCAGTTCCCGTCTTTCAGTAAAAACACATACCTGTTCACAGTAGATGCCTGAGGTTAAGCTCTGTGGATGTTTTATTCTTTTCTTAACACTTTACTTCTCTTGCAGATCACAATGCGGTCCAAAACGCATCTCTTGGTGTGCTTTGGACTAGGTGAGTACTAATCTTATATTTATATTCCTGTCCAACAGATTAGCCATAAATAAATCCAAACCCGAGTTCCCGGTCGAACTTTATGAGTTTGGACAAACTCGAACTATCTAAACTACTTCTGTTTTCCGAACTTGCGGACTTATTTTCGATAATGTTCGATAACCCTCGAATGTATTGCTTGGTAATACTCAAAAGTAATGTTCGGTAACGCTCGAATATAATGTTTGTTTTTCGATAACCCTCAAATGTAGCCATCGAATTTGGTAACCCTTGAATGTACTGTTCGATTTTCGATAACCCTCGCATGTAGCCTTCGAATTCGTTAACCACTGAATGTATCATTCAGTAACCCCCCAATTGGCCGTAACCCCTGAATGTAGCACGCAGAAAACCAACAATTGCTGATCTTGTAGAAAGAAGTGTTTAAGCAAGTTTTGGTAATATGCATGTATTACCCAGACTATGTCCAAGGTGCCACAGCCATTTACAGTAAGCTACCATTGTTTTTTTATCTGTTACAGTATTTATCCAAACTTTTCGAACTTTTTATCTCCCATTGACTTTAATGGGTTCGTTTCCGAACTTTCACTAAAGTTCAGAAACTAAACAAACTTTGGCCATCTCTAATAAACTGATCAGTAACCTTTCGGTCGAGTAATAAACGGTACTGCCGATATTTGGTTCAACCCATTGTGCTCCTATTGATGACCACGCAGTTGGCAGAAATTTACTGACATGTCAGATCCATGGTATTTTTCATCCGATTTTTAGTTCTTGAAACCCAAAAATATCGACCAGTGTCTGCCCAGCCTTGTCCATACAACAGTGAAATAAACCATAACAATGTATATTGCAGCTTCATTATAATATATATAATATATTGACCAGCGTCTGCCCAGCCTTGTCCATACAACAGTGAAATAAACCATAACAATGTATATTGAAGCTTCATTGATTCGCCGATGATTTCATTGTGACCTTTCTTTTGACAGTGCTTTCTGTTATATTGGTGACGTTACACGCCCATAGGAATGGTAAGTAATAAGTTAAAGCGAAACAATTTCAATCTTTATTTAATAAAACATGTTTAAAGGGCATGTTCACTGTTAAACCAAAAAAGGTCAAGTTACCTGCCTCCAACCCCAACTGATATATTCAGCACTTTATTAGATGTTTTACCTATCAGATATTTAAGGATAATTATTGTCCCATTCTGGCAGAGTAAGTTGGCCCCTCCCTCCATGCAGTCAATCAGGCTGTGACTGCTGACATCACAACCAATGAATGACTGCTGTTTCACCTGCTGACTCCTCTGCACATGCTCAAGCTTATAAAAAGCTGATTGAGCAGAGGGAGCAGGCAGGTACCTTTGCCAAATTATCATTAAATATCTGTTTACAAATGTAATAAACTGGTAAAAATAGCAGTTGGGGTTGCGGGCAGATAACTGACAAGTCACCAGTTTTTTGTAAAAAAAAAAAAAAACTGGTGCCCTTCTAAGGAGAAATAATGGCCCCTCCACCCTTAAAAAAGGGCTTACAACCCAAAGGTCAGGGTCACCCCCTATTTGGGAGCTCTAATATCAACCCCGGTATGTTGCCACAGTCACACCCCCATCCCTGGGCCACTGAACCAACCAATTAAAATAAAGCCGAAACTGGATTTTCAGGACTATTGAAGGGGTAAGATTTATAGGCTTAGAAGGCTGTCAGTAAATATTTATTTAAAATATTTAAAAAAAATGTTTTTGCCCCCTCTGGATCAGCTGTTATGTAGCATTCATAATTCGGTATAAAGTTTGGACTAGATGGACATATGCTTTTATACAACCTCCAATACTATGTTACTATGTAACTGTTAGACAGACATTATGGGTGGTTAATAAATGTTGGACTAGAGGATGTAAGTCTTTCTACAACCGTCCATTCCTATTTACTATGTACTGTTTATACAGACTTACTGGGTAGGGTATAAAGGTTTGGACTATATGGATGTATGTCTTATACAACCTCCAATACTATGTTACTATGTAACTGTTGACAGACCATTATGGGTAGGGTATAAGGTTGGACTAGATGAGCGTATGTCTTTATACAAACCTCCAATACTATTTACTATGTAACTGTTATACAGACATTATGGGTGATATAAAGGTTGACTGATGGACTTAGTCTTTAGTAACCTCCAATACTATGTTTACTATGTAACTGTTAGAACAGACATTAATGGGTATTGGTATAAGGTGTGACTAGATGGATGTATAGCTTTATACAACCTCCAATACATTTTACTATTAATCCTGTTTAGCCAACACAATTATGGGTAGGGTTTAAAGGTTGGACTAGATGGACAGAGTTCTTTATACAACCTCCAATACTATGTTACTATGTAACTGTTATACAGACATTATGGGTAGGGTATAAAGGTTGGATTAGATGGATGTATATCTTTATACAACCTCCAATACTATGTTACTATGTAACTGTTAGACAGACATTATGGGTAGGGTATAAAGGTTGGACTAGATGGATGTATATCTTTATACAACCTCCAATACTATGTTACTATGTAACTGTTCTAGCAGACATTATTGTAGGTATAAGTTGGACTAGATGTGTATGTCTTTATACACCTCCAATACTATGTTACTATGTTACCTGTTTAGACAGACATTATGTAGGGTATAAAGGTGTGGACTAGATGGACATTGTCTTTATACAACCTCCATACTATTTACTATGTACCTGTTAACAGACCATTATTGGGTAGGTTAATAAAGGTTGGACTATATGGACGTATTCTTTATCAACCTCCAATACTATGTTACTATGTAACTGTTAGACAGACATTATGGGTAGGTTATAAAGTTTGGACTGAATGGACGTATGTCTTTATACACCTCCAAATACTAGTATTACTATGTAACTCTGTTATACAGACATTATGGGTAGGTAATAAGGTTGAGACTGATTTGACTATGTCTTTATCAACCCTCCAATACTATGTTACTATGTAACTGTTATAACAGACATTATTGGTAGGTCTAAAGGTTGGACTAGAATGGATGTATGTCCTTTATACAACCTCCAATACTATTTTACTATTAACTGTTAGACAGACAATTCATTGGTAGGTATAAGGTTGACCTAGATTGATTCTTATCTTACACACCTCCAATCATGTTACTATGTACTGTTATACAGACATTATGGGTAGGTATAAAGGTTGGACTAGATGGATTGTATGTCTTTATAACAACCTCCAATACTATGTTACTATGTAACTGTTAGACAGACATTATGGTAGGGTATAAAGGTTTGGACTAGAGTGGACGTAATGTCTTTATACAACCTCCAATACTATGTTACTATGTACTGTTGATCAGACATTATGGGTAGGGTAATAAAGGTTGGAACTAGATGGACGTATGTCCTTTATTACAACCTCCATACTATGTTACTATGTACTGTTAGACAGACATTATGGGTAGGGTATAAAGGTTGACTAGATTGAGTATTTTTATTACAAACCTCAATACAAGTGTTACTATGTAACTGTTAACATACAGTAAGGTAGGCATATAAAGGTTGGACTAGATGGACGTATGTCTTTATTAACAACCTCCACTACTATGTTCCTATGTAACTGTTTAACAAGACATTATGAGTTAGGGTATAAAGGTTTGGACTAGATGGCCTGTAATCTTTATACAACCTCCAAATCCATATGTTACTGAGATGTAACTGTTATGACAGACCTTATGTGTAGGTATAAAGTGTTATAAACTGTGGACGTATGATGTATTAACACACTCCAATACTATGTTCATCTTACAGTAACTGTTTACAGACATTAATGTACTGGTATCAAGGTTGGACTAGGATGGCCGATATGTCTTATACTCCTCCCAATACTATGTTAACTATGTAACTGTTCGAATCGCAAGATTCTGGTAGGTTAAAAGGTTGGAACTAGATGGCGTATGTATTTATACAACCTCCAATGCTCATGTTACTATGTCACGACTGTTATAAGACCATTACTGGGTAGGTATAAAAGGTTGGCTATATGGACGTATGTATTTATACAACCATCCATGGCTTTGTTCGCTATGTCACTGTTAGACAGACATTATGGGTAGGGTATAAAGGTTGGACTAGATGGACGTATGTCTTTATACAACCTCCAATACTATGTTACTATGTCACTGTTATACAGACATTATGGGTAGGTTTTACAGGTAGGATATACAAGTTGGATAGATATATGTTTTTATTCAACCTCGAATAGTTTGTAAAAAAATTCCCAGCATTCTCTTTTAACACAATTGGTTCTCTGTTCATGCTTAGTCCTAAGCTAATGTAGACACTTGTTACAGCATCACGTATACTAGTAGCTAATCATGTTACAGTCCAGATTATGCAAGGGAGCATAACCGATTGGGTCAAAGTAACGTGAACAGTGAAAAAAAAAGCTGGCCCTTACAAAAATGTGGGTGCTGGGAGTGCACAGGGGGCAGCATTCAAGTGCCCCCTTTGCCCACTTCTTAAACTGACTTGGGGATCCTGAGAATTTAACCCATTTTTATCCGGATTATATAGGGAAGCCAGTTCCCTGGCTTTTTGCAGAGGTGCAGCTGTAAGGGAGTCCCGGTGATGTCAGAGGACTTTCTCTGATGTCAGCGACCTCCCTGGGTCTTCCTAGTGGAGGAAGGTCACATCCTGCTATATTATTTTTTGAATGGATCTCCGGGCTTCCCTGGTGGTTCAGAGTAGAGATACTTAACTGGGATCTCCTCTCCACTCCAGGCAGTTCAGTACCTGATATAGTAAGTTGTTAGCTTACTAGAGTATTTGTGAATGGATCTCAGAGATGCACAGATCAGGTGATCAGTACTATCAGAGCTATTACTTATTGTAGGCGCCAAAGTACCAAAAACTCTAGAATTGGCCCTGATGATGGGACGTGTGTGTTTGTCAGTTAATTAGTTAGTTAGCTTTACTGTGGACCATATACAATATAATGAAACATCCTATTGGTTAATGGACAGTGTGTGTGATGTTCCATAACTACTTTATATGAACAATTTTATTACTTTTGCAGAACCTGGTGATGAAAATGTTCAATTCCCTCCTCCACCTCCTACCCATAATCCTCGCCTTCCTCGTATTCTCTTTCCTATCCCTCCTTGGCCTCCTCTTCCTCATCTTCCTCTCCCTCTCCCACCTCTCCCTCATGATAGATAGATAGATGAAGATGAGAGATGATAGTAGATAGATAGATAGATTAGATAATCATGGATGGATAGAAGCAATAATAAATGATAATAGATACGATAATATAGATAGATATAAGATAATAGCTGTAGTGATAGATAGATAGATAGATGATAGGAGATAGATAGAGTAGATGATAATGGATGGATAGAGAGATAGCTCGCGCGCTCCTCGCTCCTGCTCCACGCTCGCCGACCTCGCTAGCTAGCCTCGCTAGCCTCGCTCGCTCGATCAGCTCGCTCGCTCCTCGCTCCCTCGCTCCTCGCTCGCTCGCGTCGGCTGCAGCTCGCTCCTCGATATCGCTCGCCTCTCATCGCTCGTCGCTTCGCTCCTGGTGGCTCGCTCGCTTGCTCGCTCGCTCGCCCGCTCGCGCGCTGCTCGCTGCCTTCGCTCGCTCGCTCGACGCGCCGCTTGCTCGCTCGCTCGCTCGCTCGCTCGCTCGCTCGCTCGCTGCTCGCTGCGCCTGGCTGGCCCTCCGCTCGCTCTCTCGCTCAGCCTCTCTCGCTCGCTCTCGCCTCGCTCGCCGCACTCGCTCGCTCGCTCGCTGCTCGTGCTGCTCGCTCGCTCGCTCAGCGTCGCTCGCTCGCTCGCTCCGCTCGCTCCTCGCTCGCTCGCTCGCTCTTCGCTCGCTCGCTGCTCGTTGTCGCTCTCTAGCTCGCTCGCTCGCTCGCTCGCTGCCTCAGCTCGCTCGCTCGCTCTCCTCAGTCTCTCGCTCTCTCCTCGACCCGCTCGCTGCTCTCTCCTCGCTCCGCTCGCTCGCTCGCTGCTCGCTCGCTCGCTCGCTTCCTGCGCGCTCCGCTCGCCGCTCATCGCTCCGCCTCGCCCGCTCGCTGCTCGCTCGCTCGCTACAGCTCGATCGCTCTCTCGCTCTCTCGCTCCTCGCTCGCTCGCCATCGCCTGTCGCTCGCTCCGCTCGCTGCTCGCTCGCTCCTCGTCGCCTCAGCTCGCTCGCTGCTCGCTCGCTCGCTCGCTCCTCGCTCCCCTGCTACCGCCTCGCTCCTCCGCTCGCTCGCTCGCTCGCTCGCCGCTGCTCGCTCGCTCGCTTCGCTCGCCTCCTCGCTCGCTCGCTCGCTGCTCCTCCTCTCCGCTTCGCTCGCTCGCTCGCTCGCCGCTCGCTCGCTTCCCTCGCTAGCTCGCTCCTGCTCGTCTGCTCGCTCGATCCCTCCTCGCACGCTCCCTCGCTCGCTCCTCGCTGCTCGCTCCGCCATCGCTCGCTGGCTGCTCGCTGCTACTCGCTCGCTCCTCAGCTGCGCGCTCTCTCTTCGCTGCTTGCTCGCATGTCGCTAGCTCGCTCCTCGCTCGCACGCTGCGCTCTCTCGGCTCGCTCGCTCTTCGCCTCGCTCCCTTCTCGCTGCTCGCTCGCTCGCTCGCATCGCTCCTGGCTGGCTCGCTCGCTGCTCCTCGCTCTGCCACGCCTCGCTCGTGCCTCGCTGCTCTCTCGCCGCTCGCTCGCTGCTCGCTACTCTCCATCGCTCGCTCGCCTCGCTCGCTCGCTCTGGCTGGCTCGCTCGCTACTCGCTTCGCTAGCCTCGCTCTCTCGCTTCGCTGCTCCCTCCTCCGCCGCTCGCTCCATTCCTCCGCATGCTCCTCGCTCGCTCTCGCTCTCGCTCTCTCGCCTCGCTCGCTCTCAGCTGCTCGCTCCTCTCTCGCTGCTCGGGCTCGCTCATCCTCCGCTCGCTCTCTCGCTCGCTCGCTCGCTCGCTGCTCGCTCGCTCGCTCCTCGCCCGCTCGTGCTCGCTCGCTCGCTCGCTCTCTCCTCGCTCAGCTCTCTCGCCTTGCTGCTCCGCTCCTCGCTCTCGCTCGCCTCTCTCGCTCGCTCCCTGCTCGCTCGCTCGCTCGCTCCTCGACTCGCTAGCTCCTCTCTCGCTCGCTCGCTCGCTCGCCGCTACGCTCGCTCGCTCGCTCGCTTCTCCCATGCTACGCTCGCTCGCTCGCCTCCTCCGCCGCCTCCTCGCCCGCTCGCTGCTCCGCCTCGCTCGCTCGCTCGCTCGCTCGCTCCCTCGCTCGCTCGCTCCCGCTCGCTCGCGCGCTCGTGCTCGCTCGCTCTCTCGCTCGCTCGCTGCTCGCTCTCCATCGCTAGCGCGCTCCGCTACGCTCGCTCGCTCCTGCTGCTCGCTCCTGACTGCTCGCTCTGCTCCTGCTCGCTCGCCTCGCTCTCGCTCGCTCGCTCGCTCGCTTCTCGCTCGCTCGCTCGCTCGCTCCTCATCTCTCTCCTCCTCGCTCGCCTGCTCGCTCGCCTCGCTGCTCGCTCGCTCGCTCCTGCTACTCGCTCGCTCGCTCCTCGCTGCGCTCGCTCCGCTGCTGACTGCTCGCATCGCTCCCTCCTCGCCTCGCTCTCTCGCTCGCCTCCTCGCTGCTCGACTCGCTTCTCTCGCTGCTTGCTCGCGCGCGCTCTCTGCTACGCTCGCTGCCTCGCTCTCTCGCCTCGCCTCGCTCTCTTCCTCGCTCGCTCGCTCGCTCGCTCCGCTCGCTCCTCGCTCGACTGCTCGCTGCCTCGCTCGCTCGCTCCTCGCTCCTCGCTCTCTCGCTCGCTACGCGCTCGCTCCCTGTGCGCTGCTCCGTCGCTCCCTCCTCGCCCCGCTCGCTCGCTCGCTCGCTCGCTTCTCGCTCCTGCTCCCCTCCTCGCCCGCTCGCTCCGCTCGCTAGCTCGCTCGCTCGCTCTCGCTCGCTCCTCGCTCGCCCTCTCCCCGCTCTTTCAGCTCTCTCGCGCGCTCGCGCGCTCGCTCACGCTCGGTCGCTCGCTCGCTCGCTCGCTCGCTCCCTCTCCTGCTCTGGTGCTCGCATGCTCGCTGCTCGCTCGCTCGCTCGCTCGCTGCTTGCTGCCTCGCTCGCTCGCTCGCTCCGCTCGCTGCTCGCTCGCCTCCCTCCGCTCCTCGCTCGCTGCGCCTCTCGCTGCTCGCTCCTCGCTCGCTCGCTGCTCGCGACGCTCACTCCTGGCCGCTAGCTCTCTCCCGCTAGCTCGCCCTCGCTACGCTCGCACCTCTCCTCGCTCCGCGCCTCCTCCTCGCTCGACCGCTCCTAGCTCGCTACGCTGCTTGCTCGCTCCCTCGCTCTCCGCTCGCTCTCCTCTACGCTCCTCGCTCGCTCGCTCGCTCGCTTCCTCGCTCCTCGCCCGGTCGCTCGCTCGCTCGCTCGCTCGCTCGCTCGCTCGCTGATGCTCGCTCGCTCGTCCACTCGCTGCGCTCGCTCGCTCGACGCTCCTCTCTCGCTCGCTCGCTCGCTGCTCGCTCGCTCCCTACCTACGCCCGGTCGCTCGCTCGCTAGCTCGCATCGCTCGCTAGTCGCTGGCTCGCTCGCTCGCTCGCTCGCTCGCTCCGCTCCCCTCGCTGCTCGCCTCGCTCCTCGCTCGCTCGCTCCGCCTCTCGACTCTCGCTCGCTCGCTCCCTCCCTCGCCCGGTCGTCGCTGCTCGCTGCTCGCTATCCCTGCTCGCCATCGCTCGTCCTCGCTCCCTCGCTCGGCTCACCTCGCTCGCTCGCTCCGCTGCCTTCCCTGCCTCGATCGCGCGCTCGCTCGCCTCGCTCCTCCTAGCTACTGCTCGCTCGCTCGCCTACCTCCTCGCCCGCTCGCTCGCTCCGCTCGCTCCCTCATCGCCCGCCTCGCTTGCTCGCTCGCTCTCTCTCTCTTCTCCCTCGCGCGCGCGCGCGCGCTGCCCTGTCGCTGCTCCCCCGATGCCATGTGGGTCTCTCCCCCCCCCCCCTGGGCTCTGTCTCGCCCCCCCCCCTGGCTGTTTCCTTCTTCCCGTCCCGTTCCCCCTAAGTCCCCCGGAATTAATGTGACTAAGAATACTATTGTATCGCGAACCACCACAAAAGCTAGGTCCCGAGCCGATACAGGCTCTTTAAGATGTAAACCTCTAACGCCGCAGACCAGTGTTTAAGTTCCGAAATGGGAAAACCCATTCACTTCTGCATTGAGAAGCCTTATCGGCCCAATGCACTCGCCTAGGGGAGGCCGATAGAGAGCGTACTGGCTCTCCGTAACTTACCCTGTTTTATAAACACAAAAAACCAAACTGAACTCAGATCCCATGAGAATGAAGACAAACATTGTCTCATGGAAGTACACCCTTTATGTAGCCCTTTAATGTTAGTGAATGTTATTATAAGGGGGATTTTTCCTTAAGCTGGGGGGGGGGAGGTGCAGAGCTGAAGGATTTTTCCTTGTTTGCAGGTGCCGGAAAATCTTTCTTATGTTGAATATCTGGGATCATAACAACAGGTTCCACTTTCTTAGTACCCGGCAAACTGGCGTGAGGCGTTAACCCCCCCAGCCCAAAATAAACACTGCCGAGCCAGACGCCCCAATCGCCCAGCAAAATGAATTTATCATCATGAGATCTGTTAACACATTTACTGCCAACTGGAAAGCTGTCCCATTGACTTGACTGAAACGCACATTCTTATTAATAGAATTCCATAATCGCCTTCCGATATGCCGGAGATCCCAAATCCCGGATCTGGGAACGTTGTAAATTGAGTGGCTTTTTTCTCTCCACGGGGAAAAGCCCCCTGGCCCCCTGCATGGGGCCCCCTACCTGCTTGATCCAAAGCATGTCTAATGCAACTATGTGCTTCCAGCTGTTGCAACTATAACTCCACCATTCCCTCTCTGATGGGCTAATGGATAACTGAATAAAACACTCCATTGTTTACTTCCTCCCCCTTTTCATAAAATTCCCTTATAAATGGCGTCATTCCTTCGCTGCGGAGATCCCCCCCCCCTACACCCGCACCTAGGAAATCAATGAATGAAAATAAAAGGCCTGATTTTTTTTTCCTCTCTGTGCACGGAAATCTCGGTCTCAATGCCGTGTGAAGAAAAATACAACTACAAAACGCAGATTTTGGCCACGCCAGCCGTTTGCTATGGAACTACACGTGGTATGGAAAAGGTTAATTTTTTTTTTCCTGCCCTGGTGATTGAGGAAACACTGGTTATTAAACGTTCTAAATCCCCTGCGTTTTACCGTTGATAAATACTATTTACAAAGATCCCAATCAAATCAATTATTAGCAGGGGCGCCCTGAGCAAATGTTTCAGTTTTTGCTTCATGGTAGGACACTCGTTTTCGTAGAGAGACATGAAAGTAAGGAGCCTGGGAATTAATTCTCCCGAAACCCGCTCAGTCTCCCTATTAAATCACGATTTATTAAACTGGATCTTGTCGAATGGTTCCTGTGTTTGTGGACGACACAAAAGCCGTTGTGGATCATTAAAATCTACATTGGATGTGGTAATCGTTACAGGCGAAATAGATAGCAGTTGTCACAGCTGGCGAAGGACCTCCACCGCCACGCGGGGGCCCTAACGGTAGTTGAGAGCCCTGCCACAAGACCCTGTTTATCGTTTAAAACAGCTGTTAGCCGTTGAAATGAAACATTTGGTTGAAATGAGCGGATCCGAACCAGAAATTTTGGGGTCCCGGTCCTTTTTAAACAGCTAATCTTGTTAGGTTGATCCGTCAAATCTCGTGGGGGGTCCACCGAGCCCCCCTGCAACATGGTACATAGTAAACATACATAGTAATGAGGGTTGAATAAAGACTTAAGCTCCATCAGTCCAACCTATTCACTATTCACTATTTTTTAACCCTACCTAACAGATGATCCCGAGGAAGGCATAAAAAAACTGGCTAAAAAAAGGGGGGGGGGGATTTCCTTCCTGCTCCAAACGGCAATCGGAAGTACCCCTGATCAACCAGATCTATATGTATTACTACCTGTAATCCTCAATATATATAGTATCCCCGTACCAACCAGAACTACCAGTATATGTATTTATACGAGTAATTCGCAGTATTATATATATCCCCGTACCAACCGAGACTGCAAAATTATTAGATGAATATACCAGTGAATACCAATATTATATGTATTCCCTGTAACAACCCGAACTAAGTATATGTATTCAATTACCAGTAATTCTCATACTTATATAGTATCCCTGTACCCACCAGACTACAGTATACTGTATTAATACCAGTAATTCTCATTATTATATGTACCCTGTACCAACCAGAACTACGTATATGTATTAATACCTATAATTCTCCATATTAGAGTATCCTGTACAACCGAACTACAGTATGTTTTCTACCGGTAATTCTCAATATTATATATTATCCCCGTAAACCAACCAGAAACTACAGTATTTGTATTAATACCATAATACTCAATATTATATATCTCCCCCGCCCGTACCAACCAGAACTACAGTATATGGTATAATTTCCTGTAATACTCAATATTAATATAGTATCCTGTACGCCACCAGAACTAACAGTATATGTCTTGAATACCAGTAATACCACTATTCTTTATTTTTTTCTAAACTACCCCGGCCAATATTAAGCTATTCAATGAAATTGCCATGACCACATCTGCTGGAAGACAGATTCCACAGTGTCACCGTTCTGCCACTGTAAAAACTTCTGTGAAACTTCTTTTCTTTAACTCTGCAAGCCAACCTTCTTCTGACCTTTTTTAATTCTTCGACCTTTATGACGGTATTTTTCTCCCATTGTTTTCAAACTAAGACAACGAAATTAACACAGACATGCAGGACAACATGGAAAGTGTGGCTAGGTACCTAGCTAAGGAATCTGTGGAAGTGGTTACCGGTTTTTCCTTTCTTCTTTCTTTCTGCGATTGTCTGGGAATTGTCCCCATTGACCTAATACTCTACTGGACTATCCTATAACTATACTGTACTATACTAGGTACTATATTAACTATACTAAATACTGTACATACTGCCTATGTCTATACTATATAACTGTACTATACTAACGATATATCTGTACTATACTGTAACTATACTACACTATACTGTACCCTATACTATACTGTACTATACTATACTGTACATACTATACTACTGTACTATAACTGTACTATACTATAACTTGTACGGTATATACTATACTGTACTATACTGTAACTAAACTCTATACTGTCTATCTATACTGTATTACTACTATATCTATTCATACTATACTGTAACTGTACTGTACTATCTGTACTATACTATAACTGTACTATCCTATACTGTACTATACTTAACTATACTATACTGTACTATACTATACTGTACTAGTACTGTAACTATACTATACTGTATATCTATACAACTGTACTATACTACTACTAACTGTACTATACTAGTACGTACTATACGTACTACTATACTACTATCCTGTACTTACTGTACTATACTACGCTGTACTATACTATACTGTACTAGCTATACTAGTATAACTGTACTAAGCTGTACTATACTAACTGTACTATACGTATACTACTATATACTGTACTATACTAATACTTACTATACTATACTGTCACTATCTGTACTAGAATACTGGTACTATATATAAGTACTATACTATCTTACTATACTGTATATACTATCCTATACTGTACTATAACTATATGTACTAGCTATCTGTACTATACTGTACTATATACTGTACTATACTATACTGTACTATACGTACTAATATATACTGATACTATATACTATAATCTGAATTATACGTACGTCCTATACTGTAACTATAACTTCTATACTATACTGTACTATACTAACTAACTTACATACTAACTGTCATACTATACTGTACTATACTATACTATACGTACTATACTGTACTATAACTAATGTACTACTGACTAAGACTATACATGTACTATACTATAACTATACTTACTCTATCTGTACTGTACTATACTATACTGTACTATACTGTACTATACTATACTGTACTATACTATACTATACTATACTGTACTATACTATACTGACTATACTAACTAAACTGTACTATACTGTACTATACTAGTACTGTACTTACTATACTATACTGTACTATCGATACTGTACTGTACTACTTACTGTACTATACTCATACTGTACTAATAACTAGTACTATCGACTACTACGGTAAGACTCTATCTAAGTAACGTACTATACTGTACTGTACTATACTATACTATACTATACTTACTGTACTATACTGATACTGTACTATACTATCCTGTATTACTATATACTGTACTATACATACTACTACTGTACTATACTAATACTGATACTAATACTGTACTATACTATACTATACCTGTACTATACTGTACATTATATACATATACTACACTGTACTGTATAACATAACCTATACTATACTATACTCTACTAACTGTACTATACTGTACTATACTGTACTATACTATACTATACTATACTGTACTATCTATCCTGTACTTATATATACTGTACTATCTAATAACTATACTATACTATACTTACTGTACTATACCTATACTGTACTACTATACTGTACTTACTATACTATAACGTCTATTACTGTACTGATATACTATCTGTTACTATACTATCTATTATACACGGTACTGTACTATATTTGAACTATACTATATTATATGATACTGTACTGACTACTATACTATACTAATACACTGGACTATACTTACTGTACTATACTTACTATACTTATACTATAACTATACTATACTATAACTATACTGTACTATACTTACTAACTATACTATACTATACTGTACTATACTATACTAGTACTGTAGCTATACTGTACTGTACTATACTACTGTACTATAACTTATTGATACTATACTGTACTATAATATCTTTACTATAACTGATACTGTACTATACTATACTATACTGCACTGTACATACTATACTATACTATACACTATACTGTTACTATACTATACTTACGTAACTGTACTATACTATACTGTACTATACATTACTATACTGTACTAACTATACTGTACTATACTATACTGTACTATACTGTACTATACTATACTATACTGTACTATAACTGTATATCTATACTAACGTTAGTACTATACTATACTGTAACTATACTATACTATACTGTACTATACTATACTATACTCTATACTACTGTACTATACTATATGTACTTACTATCTACTGTACTATCTTACTGTCTAATTACTGTACTATACTTACGATACTATAATACTGTACGTCTGTACTCCTATATTACTACTATACTATACTATACTATACTTATACTATATACTATATATAAATAACTGTACTGTACTAACTACTAAGACTATCAATGTACTATACTGTATACTGTACTATACTATACTATCTGTACTATAACTGACTTACTGTACTATACTGTACTATACTATACTGTACTTATACGTACTATACGTACTATCTATACTAATACTGACTGTAACTATACTATACTATACTATACGTACTATATAACTAGTACTGTCTTACTAACTGTACTACTTAACTATAACTTACTATCTATACCTTACTGTACTATACTATCCTATACTTAACTTACTATACTATACTGTACTATACTAATATACTACTATACTATACTTATACCTATACTGTACTATACAGTACTATACTGTACTGTACTATACTATACTGTACTAGTATCTATACTATAACTATACTATACTGTACTATACTCTCGATACTCATGTACTATACTATACTGTACTATACTATACTGTACTATACACTGCTACTATACTGTACTGTACTACTAATACTATACTACTTACATCTGTACTGTACTATACTGTCTAATCTGTACTATCACTATACTGTTATACTTACTAATCACTATACTATACTATACCTACTACTACTAAACTATACTGTACTATCCATTACTGTACTACTATACTATACTGCCTTCTAGACTTACTACTATACTATACTATACTATACTGTACTATACTGTCTATACTATCTATATATATCTATACTATACTGTCTATACTATACTATACTTACTACTATACTTAACTATACTCTACTATACTATACGTACTGTACTATACTATACTAGTAACTTATACTAGTATATACATACTGTACTATACTGTACTATACTATACTGTACTATACTATACTATACTATACGTACATACTATACACTGTACTGTACATAATGTACTATACTCGTATATACTACTGTACTATACTATACTATCTTACTGTCTATACTATACTCGGTACTGTACTGTACATACTGTATACTAATTAACTATATACTGTACTGTAACTGTACTTACGATACTATACCTTACTGTACTATATTGTACTATCCTACTATACTGTACATACTGTACTAAACTACTACTCTCTATACTATCTGTACTATACTATACTATACTGTACGTCTATACTATACTATACTATACTATACTATACTGTACTATCACGATACTGTACTGTCACTATACTGTACTATACTATACTGATACTGTTATACCTAATACTATACTATACTATATATACTACTACTATACATGTACTATACTTCTTACATACTGTACTGTATATCACTGTACTATACACTATACTGTACTATACATAACTATCAATACTTAGTTGTACAGTATAAGTATATTAATCTGTACTATACTATACAATTACTTACTGTAACTTACTATCTAGTATATACACAGTGCTGTACTATACTATACTATACTTCTGCACTGTACTTACTTCTGAACCTATTACTAGTACTATACTACCGTACTACTACCTATAACTATCTAAGGTACACTGTACTAGTCTATCTAACTGATTATACTATACATATACTGTATACAGCTGTACTATACACTGTACTGTACATAACATACTCAGATACTTCTAACACTACTATACTAGTCATACTGTACTATACACTTACTGACTAAAGTCTGTACTGTACATACAATATACATACTGGATACTATACTGTACTAATACTACTATACGTACTATTATACTGCTATAATTACTAATATAACGACCACTGTACTATCATACTATACTGCTATGCAAATACAATTTACGACTGTTACTGATCTATACTGTAGATATGTCTCTGGTACGTCTAATACCTATACTAGACTACTGACTAACCACTTACTAACTGTTACTACTCTATATACTATGCTTACACTATACTATTACTAGTAACTAACGTCGTACTACTATCTGGTACTTACGGTCCTATACTTGCTGACTAACTATATTCATATCTATATATCTATTGTACTATACTATACTGTCATCTATGACTGTAACTAGAACTATACAACTATAACTGTACTATACAATACTATCTACACTGTACTATATATATATACGACTACTACAGTATGTACGTACTATACTATACCATACGACTATACTGTACTATACTGTATACACTATACTTTACTATCTCGACTAATTACCATACTGTACTATCTGATACACTGTTATTATACATACTACTGTAACTGTCACTATACTGACTCTATACTCATATAATACTGGCTGTACTACATATTCTATTAACTATACTACTACACTTGTACTAGTATCTATACTTAATAACATATTACAGTGACTATACTATACTGTACAGTCTATAACAATTCATAAGACTGTATATAACTTAATGTACAGTACATAAGTACTATACGAACTATACTATAACCATATGTACTGTACTACCTATACTTATAAGACTCGTGTATATATCAGTTTATACTGTAACCTGTGTATTTACTATATCCTACATCATGACGTACTATACCTGTACATGTACTCGTATCTGTAACTTACTAACTAATACTTATACTCTTACTATACTATACTATACTATACTTACACTTACTGTACACATAGCTATACATTACTAACATATGTAATCAGCGTCTGATAAAACATACGCCATACATCAGTTCTTACAACCTGATTCATGCTACTTTTATTATACTGTACCTATCCTAACTATACTATCCTATACCTTTGTTAGTATAACTATATATAATCTGTCTTAACTCCTATATCTGACTATACTATACTAACTTACTGCGCTGTACTGATCTATATCTATACAATATGCCTATAATGTACTTAACTGTACTAGTAACTAAATGACTGTACTATAAACGAAACTACACTAAACATATGTACTACTACATACTGCTATATAACTTGCTACATCTAGTATTTTACACTATACTGTACTGTACTACTATCTAATACTATCAATTCTGTACAACTATACTGACTGACTGTAACTTACTATACGTAGACTATACCTACACTATACTGTACTATGACTAACTACTATCTGTACATACTTTACGATCCTGTACATCACGATACTTACTGTACTATACTGTTTACAATACACTATATAGCTATACACTATACTGACATACACTGTAAATTATACTTACTGTACTATAACTCGTAGACTATAACATATCATACTGTATACCATACTGTAGTATAACGTCCACTATACGATATGTCCTATACGTCGATAACATCTGTACTATACTATAATGTACTATACTATACTATACTGTATACTATACTTCTGTACTATATACTGTACGTTATACTAAAAACTATACGGCCACTGTCGATACTACTATTAATACGTACTATACTACCGTATAACTACTATACTATACTGTACACTTTACTGTACTGTATTCTCTACATCTATACTAACACTGTACTGTACAGACAAATCCTATACTATAAACTATACTGTCACTACTTACTACACTACTACATAATTCTGTATTATACTACAATATAACTACTATACTGATACGGGTACTAGACTAGATACTATACACTGTACTATGCTATATTATATCTATACACTACACTGTACCTACGATACTATATGTACGATGCTATACTAAATTCTATAAACGACACTGTACTATGCTATAACTGTGTATAGTGTACTAACTATACTGTACTACACTACAGCGATACTATACTACAACTGTACTATACTTAACTGTACTGTACTACTTACTATACTACATCATATTGTACTAATACCATACGTACTATACCGACTGTACTATACTATACTGTACTATAGCGCTACTATACATGCTGTCTTAATAATACATAATGTACTATCCTATATGATACTGTATTGTACTAATACTATACGATTTTAACTATACTATATCGTACGGTACTATAATCATAATACTAAACTGTAACTTAAACTATAACTACTATTAATACTGTACTATCTATGGTATATACTATACTAAGTAAATGCTAATAACTGTACTATACTATAATACACGGTACTGTAACTATACTGTACTATACTGTTTTATACTAAACTAATAGTACTATCTGTACTTCCAATACGGTACTATACATATACTGTATTATACTAAATACACTGTACTGTTACTGTACTGTACTGTACTATACTATACTATACCCTGTACTATACTACTACCTCTCCTGTACTTACCCTTTACTGTACTATACTAATACTATACACTGTACTATACAATACTGTACACTGTACTGTACGATACATAAACTGTACATACTATACTATTCATAACTATACTGTATTCTACTATAATGTCTATACTAATCTTATACTGTACTACTAAACTAGACTATACCTATATTGTACTATACTATACTACGAAATATCTGTGCTATACTTCTATTTATACGATACACTGTACTGTACTGTACTAATACTTGCACTACTATACAATACTGTCAACTATACCGTACTGTATGAACTATATACTGTACTGTCCATACATCTATACACTTACTTACCTATACTATAACTGTACAACCCTTTCATTTCCTATACTATACTAAATAATACCCTGTACATACAATACTGTACACTGTACTGTACTAAACTTACTGTACTATAACTAATACTATTCTATACTATAACTGTAATTAACTATAATGTACTAACTATACATATATTATCTGTACTATACTAAACTATACTCTCTCACTATATTGTACTATACTATACTACTATTAATACTGTGTCTATACTTCATATTTATACTATACACTGTTACTGTACTAGTACTATACTATACTACTATACAATCTGTAACGATCCCGTCTGTACTATAATGTACTGTACTATAATGTACCTGTACTATAACTAAACTATACTAACACTATATTTCTATACTATACGACTAATAATACGGTGCTATACTTCAGTATTTATACTATACACTGTACTGTAATCTGTACGATCCTATACTACTATACAATACTGTACTCTACTATAACTGTACTGTACTATACTATACGTATATACTATACGCTATTGTACTATAACGTAACTATACTATACTATACTGTACTATACTGTACTGTACTATCCTAACTGGTACTATACTATACTTGTACTACACTACACTATACTATACTATACTATACTACACTGTGACTATACTGTAACTGGTACTAACTACTATACTATAACTACTATACAATACTGTAACTAATACCATACTGGAACTATACCGTAGCTGTAAAGATACTATCCTGTATACACGTGCTATCGTGGGGGTGGATGGGGTATACGATACTATACTATGCTTACCATAGGTCTAATAATGACTATACTATACCTATAATACTGTATTGTACATACTTACTGACGCTATACATACTGTACTGTCCCTATACATATACTAAACTGTCTATACTATAAATCAACTATATAATACTGTTCCTATACTATGGATACTACTATACTATACAATCAAGGATGTGGAAGCACTCCAATTAGGCTATTTACAACTACATTTAGCGGAAGTGCTACTGATCTGGTCAAACATTTATACAAACATAGAAAAGATATCAATGCACATTCCTAGGCCCCATACAATATCTATTATCTGCACACTGGCATACATTATAAACGAGAAAAGTCAGCATGCAAATTCCTAGGCCCCATACAATACAATTATCTGGCACACACTGGCATACATTATAGAACATAGAAAAGAATCAATGCACATTCTGGGCCCCAACAATATCATATTATCTGCACACAGCTATACTTATATAAACACAGAAAAGATAATCAATGCACATTCCTAGGCCCCAACAATATCATATTATCTGCGATCATGGTATAATTATTAAAACATAGAAAAGATAATCATAGCACATTCCTAGCCCCATACAATATCATATTTCTGCACACTGGCATACATTATAAACATAGAAAGATAATCAATGCACTTCCTGGCCCCATACATATCATATTATCTGCACACTGCATACTTATAAACACAGAAAAGATAATCAATGCACATTCCTAGGCCTCTGGCCCCCATACAATATCTATTATCTGCACACTGGCATACTTTATAAACATAGAAAAGATAATCAATGCACATTCCTAGGCCCATACAATATCATATTATCTGCACACTGGCTACATTATAACAGAAAAGATAATCAATGCACATTCCTAGGCCCCATACAAATCATATTACTGCACACTGGCATACTTTAACATAGAAAGATAATCAATGCACATTCCTGGGCCCATACAATATCATATTATCTGCACACTGGCATACTTTATAAACATAGAAAAGATAATCAATGCACATTCCTAGGCCCCATACATATCCTATTATCTGCACACTGGCATACATTATAACATAGAAAAGATACAATGCACATTCCTGGGCCCCATACAATATATTTATCTGCACACTGGCATACTTATAAACATAGAAAGAAATCAATGCACATTCCTGGGCCCAATACAATATCATATTATCTGCACACTGTGGCATCATGATAAAACAAAAAAAGGGGTTTTAGTATACATTACTGTGATCACATGAATGAAAAGCCTTCCAACCACGTCAAGGTAACCCCAGTCTCGAAGGTCCTAATCTCTAACCTTTTTACTTTAATTACGATTAGCAAACTTTTGCATTTCTCATTCTTACACACTGGATCCATATAACAGGCTTTCTCACGTCCCCCCCAGCCCTTTGGCTTTTTAAAATGAGGGAAGAGGCCATCCAGTGCTTTATATTAAAGGCATAGGACCTCACATAAAAGGGGCATGTTGGGGTTGCTATTACCACAGGGAGGCTTGACCAGGCCTCCTAATAAATACATACAATACAAAGATTGTGGAAGCACTCCAATTAGGCTAATTTACAACTACATTTAGCGGAAGTGCTACTGATCTGGTCAAACATTTATACAAACATAGAAAAGATAATCAATGCACATTCCTAGGCCCCATACAATATCCAGATTATCTGCACACTGGCATACTTTAAACAGAAAAGATATCAATGCACATTCCTAGGGCCCCATACAATATCATATTACCTGCACACTGGCATACTTTATAACATGAAAAGATAATCAATGCCACATTCCTAGGCCCCATACAATCTCAATATTCTGCACACTGCATAACTTTATAAACAAAGGGTTTTAGTATACATTCAACTGTGATCACATATGAAAAGCCTCCACCGCGTCAAGGTAACCCCAGTCTGGAAGGTCCTAACCTCTAACCTTTTTACTTCAATTACCTTTAGCAAACTTTTGCATTATTATATATATAATAAATTATGCCACAATCCTGATGAGCATTTAAACAGATAATCAAATAATATTGCACTATTATTATATACAAGTATTAAAATCTTTGAAGTTCTTCAGGATACATTTTTTTATATTTTTGTATGCAGTAGAAAGATGAGGAACCCTTGGCAGATTAGATTTATTTCAGTGTAAAACTAGAAAGGGAAAGTTTAAGTACAGACAGTAACAGGGAGAGGGAATATCCCGTTATCCCCGGGGGGAAAATAAGTGCAAAACCCATGCTAACTGATGTAAATATAGGGTTAGTGAGCGTTTTTTACACCTTTTACATTTTGGAAATAGCTCAGTGCAAGCGATGCAATAAATTTAGAGACGATAACTGCACGTTTTTTGCACCAAAATTAAAGCCTTTCCAATTGTGGCTTTAAAGCTGTGCAAAAGGTTGCAACTTACCTCTCGCATTCATTCAAGCGCAGGTCAGTTGCGGTACTGAAATTTATTGCATCTCCCCCTAAATTTGGCTTAAAGGCTACATAAAGGAAATGTTTGCTGCAGATTTTAAAACTCAATAATGGTAATGATGAGGACATTTTATTATTATTATTATTATTATTATTATTATTATTATTATTATTATTATTATTATTATTATTATTACCTTTTATTGGGGAAGTTCAGTGTAAATACATTTGCTTTTCAGAATAAAGAGCAGTATTTTTCCATCCCAATGACCTTAATCTGCCCATTCAGCATTGTGTCTGTGTATAAATAACTGCAACCGAAATACTGACTTCCTGTTTGCAGGATCCCTAATAAAGACCGTTATGGTCTTGCCCTTGACCCAGCCCCTGGGTTGATTCAGTTGCTCAGTAGAGATCTGAGCATGTTTGACCCATCCAACAGCCAATCAGTAGAAATGACTGTTGGGAACATTCCAAGGAAGTGGTGCATTCTGGGAAGAAGAAGGACCGTTAGAAAATGGGAGAGAATATGTAGAATAACTAAGAAGACATTACACAAACTAACAATTTAACACATACTGAAAATTAACACTGAACTGTCCCTTTAAGTATAGCTGCCCCAGGAATGGAAGGGTAAGTGTCACAAACTTATCTGCCGCTCCGATCCAGTGGTGCTGCTGTGACAGCCGCGCTCTTCCAGGTGGGAGATTCAAAGGCCGGCATCCCCCTGCACCCGGCGCCTGTTTATAGCTTTCGCTACCCAGGCTGCTAGGCTACTTACCTAGCCCGATCCAGCAAGTTTATTCATCTTGCCTGATCCAGTGGGCGATATTTATAAAACCTCGCTATCGTTATTGCAAAAATAACGATCGTTATCGGTAAATACCGATCGTTATCGTAAAATAACGATCGGCATTTTCCGATAACGCTCGGTATTTACCGATAACGATCGGTATTTACCGATAACGATCGGTATTTTTGCGATAACGATAGCGAGGTTTTATAAATATCGCCCAGTGTGACAACTTACCTTGCTTGATCCTGTGAGACTACTTACCTTGCCTGATCCAGTGTGTCTCATTACCTTGCTTGATCCAGAGTTCTACTTATCTTGCCTGAACCTGTATTAAGCTACTCTCCTAGCCTGCTCCAGTTTCTTCTTTCCTTGCTATCCAGCATCCATATCCCAGCAGCACCTCGGTATCCTGCCTACAGTTTCCATCAGCCTCTTCTGCGCTGTGTCCAGTCCTTCAACCTGTGGTCTCCTCCTGAAAGTGTACCAGTAAGTACCTGGCTATCCGTCCGAATCCGTTACAGTAGGTTAGTTGGTGTGTGTCTACCTGTGTCAGATTGGAGGGTACAAAATTTATTTTTTTTGATTGGTTAATATTTTTTTTAACTATACTTATCCTTTAAATATGTCTGCCACATGAATGGGTAGTTCAGTAGATGTGTCAGGTTGCCGGGTAATAGACTAATTTTTTTTGATGATTTGTCAAAGTTAGTTTTTTTTTTTTTTTTTTTGTTACTCTTTAAGTGTGGCTGCCACAGGAATGTCAGGGTAGGTCAGTAGGTGTGTGTACCTGTGTCAGGTTGGGGATATGTGTTTTTGCATTTATGACCATAAAACAAACTTTTTTTGATGATTGATCAAAATAATTTTTTGACTAAAAGTCTGCTATAAATATGGCTGCCCTTGGAGTATTTGCAATAAAAAGTCAATAGTACGATTGCGTACATCTGTGCTAGTGAATAGCTGAACATTCTGGGCTGCTAATAATCTGACACCCAGACATACCACCCTGACAAATGTGTCTTTCAGGACACCCCCCAGGATGCCTGTCCCCTTTCTGGTCATATTACGGCTTTTAACAAACCCTGATAATTTCTCTGGACTTCGGGCCCTAGTGGGAGTTTGAGGTGGTCTCCCAGAAACCAGGAGACTCCTGGAACTACCGACAGGGGTGGGATACCTAAACACCTGCATAGGCAGTGGACTGGTCACTGCTTTCCTCCCATTGGATTGTGGAGGTGGGTCATGTGACTGGGCAGCACAATATTAAAGGGCAAGTCCAGCCCTAAAATGAAAACGGTAAATCCGCCCCCCCAAAACCTTAAACTGTAATAGTTTGAAATCTGAAATATATGTCTAACCAGAAATCCTGCACAATGTCCTGTTTCCCCTGTTTCTGCTTCCTGGTTCTTCCAGTTAGTAACTGTCAGTTATGGATTTGACAGTTGACATCACAGCCAATGACTGAATGTTAATCCCCTGTCTGCCTCTTCTGAGCATGCCCAGGCTCAGTACAGGCTCAGTACAGGTTTCTAAATTGCTCAGTTTCCATGAGGCATCCAGAAGCATAGCAGGTATACAGTAATGAATTCATAGGACAAAGTATGATATATCTACATATTTTAAAGAGGCCATTCTTTCTAAAAGATGTTCTTATGAGGGTGGAGTTGTCCTTTAAGTTCTCCTTCCAGGTTATCTACAGAGAACATAGACCCCACAGTAAGTAAGAGACACTGGTACCGTGAACCTTAAAGGACAGAGCTCGTTGCAGAGCGTGCCTTCCTATTGGCCTCGTTGCTGACGGGGAGGAGGGGCGGAGCCTACAAGAGCAGCGTTTCAGTAAGGCTGTGCTTCAAGTTACGCAAACCCAGGGATGAGGACCTAGCGGTTCAGGTCCTCACCCTGGGTAAAAGATACTGACCAAAGAAGAGGAGCGGAGGGAAGGTGAGTATAATTGTCTTTTAAAGATAAGTAACCCACAGACCTATAAACTTTTATTTCTTCTAAATAAATGACATGAAATGGAACATCAGTTGGGATTAGATTTATCTAGTTAATGAAGTAATTCATCCTACACCTCAACTGTCACGATCCACATGGGACTGTCCCCAGGATTGAATGAGTCAGTTTGGTCTTAGGCTGATGGAATCAGTTAATGACTATGAATTTAGGTCTGGGCTGACCCCCTATTCCTATCGGTAAAACCATCACATGTTCGAATCAGTTCCTGTTGCCTTGTGTTGGTTAGAATGTGAACAGGGACCTGTATGTAAATTCCAGGCGTGTCCAGGCCTATATGGTATTTAATGGATTGAGAAACCACGTAATATAAAGAGGGTGTGAGTGCTTCTATTTAATAATAACACTCGTGTCCAATTAGAAAGGGTTGTTAACTGCAAATACGTGCAAAGTGACAGCATGCCCTATGACATAATATATAATAAGGTAGGTTACATCACTATTGTTTAGCCCTTGATACTAATGTATCTGTGGAAGGTAGATAAACATTTGGGGCCCCTGAGCTCCACTAGCAGGTATCCATCTGGTTTGCTCATTGTCTGTGTTTCCTTAGAGAGAGGACATGGCAATCAATAAATAATTGACAGGTATAGTTATGAATCCTTCTGATACTGAATAGCTGTATCCATGGTCCTTCTCATACAGTAAATTACCATATTCACAAGTCCTGGCACGTTTGGTTTGAGGTGGAACTCAAGAGTGCTGCCCTGGGGAATGGCACCGTAAGCAGATTGACCCTAGTGCTGCTCCCCTTACAATAGAAGACAATGGTTGTTCTACCGCAATTGGGAGTGCATTGCCATTGACTTCCAGCAGGGTTTTCAATCTGTTTCAGGACCGTTTCAAGTATAGGCCACTTAGGCAGAGAACTTGGGCACTCATCATTGAATAGGGTACCCGGAGTTCTCCCTACCATCTCCCTGCCAGCTGTTATTTGCTGTGTTAGATCTGCTCTCCTTGTTCTGCTGTCATTTGTAACATTGTATCTAGTACAGAGCCTGAACTCAGCTCCCTCTCCTTGGATACAATGTTCCAAATGAACTGAAGGTGAAGGGAGGAGGGGGGAGGATGAGCCCAGTTAATAGTACTGAGGGGAACAGTTCTAAAATGGCAAGTAAAAGCTGCTGCAGACTTTATAAGAGCCAGGTCCCACTACACAGCACACAGAGAAACAAACGAATCGTGCAACACAGCGCAATCGCAATGTCGCACCTTTAGTGCACGTTACCGTCCGCTTGCGCTGCAATTCCTTTGATGTTGCCCTATGGCAGCGCATGCAATGATCACATGCGCTGCAAAAATGGGCAAAAGCACAGAGCAAGGCAGCGGGCATAGTGGGGCCTCTTACATAAACTTACATTGGCATGCACTAGCGCAGCACACAGCATACACGAAAATGCACAGAGAATACCCTAGTGGGGCATAGCACTAACAGTGCCCCTGTGACTAGCAGCTATGAGATCACTATACCTGTTTTTTTCTTCCTACCACCCAACTCTCCAATTAGAACTTAGAATAGGTGAGGAGTGAACAATTCAATGGAGGAGACATGGAAAGCAGGTACATACTGTATATCATGTCAATGCTGGTACATACTGTATATCATGTCAATGCTGGTACATACTGTATATCATGTCAATACTGGTACATACTGTATATCATGTTCAATGCTGGTACATACTGTATATCAGTCAATGCTGGTAATACTGTATATCATGTCAATGCTGGTACATACTGGTATATCATGTCAATGCTGGTACATACTGTATATCATGTCAATGCGGTACATACTGTATGTATCATGTCAATGCAGTACATACTGTATTCATGTCAATACTGGTACATACTGTATATCATGTCAATGCTGGTACATACTGTATATCATGTCAATGCTGGAATACTGTATATATGTAATGCAGGTACATACTTGTATATCATGTCAATGCTGGTACATACTGTATTCATGTCAATGCTGGTACATACTGTATATCATGTCATGCGACATACTGTATCAGTCATGCTGGTACATACTGTATATCATGTCAAGGCAGGTACATCGTATATCATGTCAATGCTGGTACATATGATATTCATGTCAATGCTGGTACATACTGTATATCATGTCAATGACTGGTACTACTGTATATCATGTCAATGCTGAGTACATACTGTATATCATGTCAATGCGGTACATACTGTATATCATGTCAATGCTGAGTTACATCTGCTAATCATGTCAATGATGCGTACATACGTGTAATCATGTCCAATATGGTACATACTGTATATCATGTCAATGCGGTACATACTGTATATCATGTCAATGCTGGTACATACTGTATATCATGTCAATGCTGGTACATACTGTATATCATGTCAATGCTGGTACATACTGTATATCATGTCAAATACTGTACAGGTACTGTATATCATGTCAATGCTGGTACATACTGTATATCATGTCAATGCTGGTACATACTGTAATCATGTCAATGCAGGTACCATACTGTATATCATGTCAATACTGGTACATACTGTTTATAACATGTCAATGCTGGTACATACTGTATACATGTCAATGCTGGTAAATAACTGTGTATCATGTCAATGCTGGTACATACTGTATATCATGTCAATGCTGGTACATACTGTACATCATGTCATGCTGGTACATACTGGTATCATGTCAATACTGGTACATACTGTAGATCATGCATGCTACATACTGTATATCGTCAATGCTGGTAATACGTATTCATGTCAATGCAGGTACATACTGTATATCATGTCAATACTGGTACATACTGTATACCATGTCAATGCTGGTACATACTGTATACCATGTCAATGCTGGTACATACTGTGTATCATGTCAATGCTGGTACATACTGTATATCATGTCAATGCAGGTACAGTACTGTGTACAGGTCAAGCTGGTACATAATGTCAACTGTATACATGTCAATGCAGGTACATACTGTATATCATGTCAATATGGTACATACTGTATACCAGTAATGCTGGTACATACTGTGTATCAGTCAATGCTGGTACATATGGATATCATGTCAATTGATGTACATTACTGTATATCATGTCAATGCTGGTACATACTGTATCATGTCAGCTGGTACATACTGTAATCCTGTCAATGCAGGTACATACTGTATATCGTGTCAATGCCGGTACTACTGTATATCATGTCAATGCTGGTCCATACTGTGTATCATGTCAATGCTGACATACTGTATATCATGTCAATAATGGTACATACTGTATATATTGTCAATGAGGTACATACTGTATATCATGGCAATGCTGGTACAACCCTGATATCATGTCAGGCTGGTACATAATGTATATCATGTCAATGCTGGTACATACTGTATATCATGTCAATGCTGGTACATACTGTATATCATGTCAATGCTGGTACATACTGTATATCGTTGTCAATGCATGGTACATAATGTATATCTTGTCAATGAGGTACGTACTGTATATAGTCAATGCTGGTACATACGTTAATCATGTCAATTGGTTACATACTGTATATCATGTCAATGCAGGTACATAACTGTATATCATGGCAATGCTGGTACATCACGTAATCATGTCAATGCTGGTACATACTGTATATCATGTCAATGGCTGGTACATACTGTATATCATGTCAATGCTGGTACAACTGTATCATGTCAGCGGCATACTGTATATCGTGTCAATGCTGGTACATACTGTATATCATGTCAATGCCGGTACGTAAGTATATCATTGTCAATGATGGTACATAATGTATATCAGTCAATGCAGGTACATACTGTATATCATGTCAATGCGGTAATACATGATCTATCAGGTCATGTGGTACATACTGTGTATCATGTCAATGCTGGTACATACTGTATATCAGTCAATGCAGGTACACACTGTATATATGTCAATGCTGTCCATACTGTGTATCATGTCAATGCTGGTACATACTGTTTATCATGTCACTGCAGGTACATACTGTATATCATGTCGTCAATCTGGTACATACTGTAATACATGTCAATCGGTCCATACTGTATCATGTCAATGCTTGGTACATACTGTATATCATGTCATGCAGGTACATACTGTATATCATGTCAATGCTGTATATACTGTATATCATGTCAAGCTGGTAATACTGATATCATGTCAATGCAGGTACATATGATATCATGTCAATGCGGGACATACTGTATATCATGTCAATGCTGGTCCATACTGTGTATCATGTCAAGCTGGTACCTACTGTATACTGTCAATCGGATCACTTGTATATCAGTCATACTGGTACATACGTAATCATGTCAATGCTGGTACCATACTGTTATCATGTCTGCTGTGGTACCTACTGTATATCATGTCAATGCTGGTACATACTGTATATCATGTCAATGCTGGTACATACTGTATATCATGTCAATGCTGGTACATACTGTATATCATGTCAATGCTGGTATATACTGTATATCATGTCACTGCTGGTACATACTGTTTATCATGTCAATGCTGGCAGCTGGAAGGGTTAATGGCAATACTCTGGAAAAGTGCTGACACTGAAGTGTTAATGGCAATACTCTGGGAAAGTGCTGGCACTGATGGGTTAATGGCAATACTCTGGGAAAGTGCTGGCACTGAAGGGTTAAAGGTAATACACTTCTGGCACTGAAAGTGTTAATGGCAATACTTTGGGAAAATGCTGGCACTGAAAGTATTAAAAGGAAACTCTGCTGGCACTGAAGGGTTAATTATAATACTATGCTGGCACTAAAAGTGGTTATGGCAATACTCTGAAGGGTTAATGGTAATATTCCACTGGTAAATAATAAGTTCCAATGCACTCTGGTCCAACTCGTAGGTGCTCACTCCTCTGGTATCCAGCCCTCTATGGACAGAGGGCACCCCAAGATTAATTCAATGCTTTAATATGTGACCAACATCAAATACACACAACTCTTTAGGGGGTAATAGGTACCCCCCGAAACGTTGTGTGTATTTAATACTCTGCTGACACTAAGGGTTAATGATAATACTCTGGTAAAGTCTGCTGGCACTAATACAGTTAAACGTGTCAGATCACTCCAAATTTCCCTGTTCTGCCCTATCTTTTTTCATGCCACCTGGCTGAAACAATTACTGGGGAGAACACTGGGCCACATAACGTGCATCCACTGAAATATTACTACTCCCAGCATTCCTATGATTTATTAAACATGGAGGGCTAGAAATACCCTCTGGCAAAATCACTATTAAAAAACAAACCAGCTGCATGTGTAGTTACACAGATAAACATATTCAGTCGAACCATAACCTGCTAATCGCACACGGACTGAAACAATTAAACAAATAAAGTTGTTGAGGTTGACAAACCTCTATTTTAACATTTTTCCATTCCTTTATTATTATGATTTAAGGGTTGCCCACTTGTCCGAATTATTCATGTTATCCACTGGCACACCAAGTTCTTATTCCATCAGGAATTTATTCAACATAAGCCCGTTTGTGTTATATACAGCAAAACTCATTTTAATTTTTTTTACATTTTGTACATGTTCTCCGTGTTCCTGCTCTGTGCTTTTTACGTGCCTGTGCATCAGATGAGGCAGCCTTGTTAATGGCCGTCATACTCTTGACTGACAGCCACTACTAGGAAGCTTGCAGAGGAGGGAGCAGTGGCGAGGGATCGTGTTCTATAAGTATGTATGTTAGAAGACTTTTCTTCTTCATTTCTTCTTCTTTATTAGTTCATTAAACTAGTAGAATTCTACCAGTAGTATTTTATAAATGGCAGTTTATTGAGAAAACAATAAGGTTTATCCAACAAATATCCATATGCAAAATCGAGACTAATAAAAACTCTGATTATATACAAAACCTACATCCTGTACATGTGCAAAAATATAACAATCTGCCAACATGTCTCCTTACTGTATCCCATGTAAACTTTATTGTATAAATTCCATTGGACACACCAAGGTGAGTATCCAAAAAAGGAGTAGAAATGAACCATTGATAAATGGTAATTGTTGTTCGAGTCTTGTTGCAGGTACAATAATCTTTGTTGTTAGCTTTTGCTATATACTGTATATATTTTCTAGAGTTCCTCAAAGGCCTCAAGTCAGACATTCCTCATATATATTTATTTTTTCCCAAATTAGACCTTTTCTGTATTGCATCTCATTTCTACCATTAAACCCCAGGTACACTTTTCCTTTAATTCTGACTGCACAATTTCATTTTCAGGTACAAGTTGTGAATTTTGTGACCTAATTTTCCATAGAATAAAAACCAAAACCAGCTAAATAAGGGAGCATTAGGTGTAGATTATCGGTAGCTGCTTATCTATTATCTGTATTTTCATTGTAACCATTACATCATCAGTAAAAATGAATAAAAGCCATTTAAATAATCTGGCTTATGTATATGGTGCAAAATGGCTTTGCATTAACCAATCAAATTGTGGTAGACGTCTTTGGGTTATGGTTTCTCTATGACTAAACCCCTATTACTAATAAAGGAAGTCAAAAATCCCTTCATTATATTATGATCTACCAAACTATTACCACAGACGTGATATAAATAAAGGTTGGCATTTGGAGATAATTGTTGTGCAAACCAAACTTTTGTAGGAAGCAGTTGAGTCAGTTATAAATACCCGGACTCTCTCTGGTCAAATCCATTGGTCTCTTGCATCTGTACCAAACAGTGGATTTGGTGGTAGCTGTATACTAAAGAAAGGTAAGAATGAAATTTAAATACTAGCAGGGCTATTCAATAAAAGTTCTTATTGTTAAAATGGTGCTAATTTTGCCCCAACCAATCAGATGTTAGCTTTCAAATGTTAAATAAGATCTAATTGGTTGGGGCAAAATTAGCACCATTTTAAACAATAAGAACTTTTATTGAATAACCTTGTAAATATAATGAATTTACTGACTAGTAAAATTATGTTGTTGTTTTTTCAGTCAAAGGACCCCAAATCCTCTTAATAAAAACAAACATTTTATTTAAAAATGTATTCTAAAATGCGTAGGGACAATTCTTCAGTTTGGAAGGTCTATACCAATTAAAATGTAACCAAGTTAATAAAATGATTTTGATATAAAACATTAATGTATAGAATTATAATTACATTACATACGTACGTAGTTATAATAATTATAATAATAATAGTGTTACTCATACATTAGTATTATTAGTTGTTTTCCTTTTGTCTGTTGAATGGAATTATTTATTCTTACATATTATATTATATAAATGTCTTACAGATTAAGAAATGTCTTACAGAATTCTCATCTTGTCTTTGGGAATAGGTGAGTTCTAAACCAACATTTAGACAGAGAACACTGTATCTAGGGAGGTCGAATATGTTTCCAAACCAAAAGCTCCTCCATGGTTCCAGTACTTTTCACCTTGGGTTATGGGGTGGGAGCTTAGGGACCAGCGTTGACTACTTCAAATAATCCCAGTAATATTATTTATTACATCATTCTGCATCAATGACATTCTGCTGATTTTTAGTTTATCTTTCTTTTGACAGCGCTTTCCGTCACACTGGTGATGTCACAATGTCTTACAGAAGGTATGTAGTGAGATGTTCTGATTCACTTACCTTCCAAACCGTTATTAGAGTTTGTCTACAGGAAAGAGCCATAACTAGACTGCAGCCCATGGCAACTCCAAAAGAGCAATAACTAGACTGCAGCCCATGGCAGCTCCAAAAGAGCCATACCTAGACTGCAGCCCATGGCAACTCCAAAAGAGCCATAACTAGACTGCAGCCATGGCAACTCCAAAAGAGCCATAACTAGACTGCAACCCCTGGCAGCTCCAAAAGAGCCATAACTAGACTGTAGCCCATGGCAGCTCAAAAAGAGCCATAACTAAATTGCAGCCCATGGAAGCTCAAAAAGAGCCATAACTAGACTGCAACCCATGACAGCTCCAAAAGAGCCATAACTAGACTGCAGCCATGGCAACTCCAAAAGAGCCATAACTAGACTGCAACCCATGGCAGCTCCAAAAAAGCCATAACTAGACTGCAACCCATGGCAGCTCCAAAAGAGCCATAACTAGACTGCAACCCATGGCAGCTCCAAAAGAGCCATAACTCTAGATCACTGCTGTATCTTTTTATTATGTCGTTATTAAGATTCCATTTTGCTTTTTACATTTTTAAGAATCTTGTTCTTTCCCCATAAAATAAATACTTTTTTAAAAATAACTTTTACAGGACGTCATCCTCCTCCCCCTTCTCAACCCTGTGCGGAGAATCAACAATACTACCCCTGCAAACCATGTGAAAAAAGCTGTGGGGATTTGCCTGTGCCTTGCTATAGATGCTGTAGTCCAGGATGTGGCTGCAAACCTGGCTTTGTACTGGAATATCCCCAATCTAATGTCTGTATAGCGCCCAGTAAATGCATGAAATGCGGAGAAAATCAAGTATATGAACATTGCAGTAACCCTTGTCATGAAACAGATTGTGACGGCAAAGAAACTACAATATGCCATTCTCGCTGTAGGCTCAGATGTCGCTGTAAACTTGGGTACGTCAAAGATGGAAACAAATGTATCCCTAAAAGTAGTTGCCCACTGAAGAGTTAACAGCAACATCCTTTCCCCTTTGATTTGATCTTTTTCCAGGTTAGCATGGCTTAACTACATGTAATGAGCACTGTCATATAATAGGGATTAGTTATAACAGTAAATGAACAGCCACAAAGAGAACGAAATCCAAATCTAAAACCAGTCAGCCAATAACTGCACAAAAACCAGTTTGTTTTTAGAATATTTGTGCATCTAAACTGTTGTCATTTTGGCCAAGACAGAACACTGGGGACAGATTTCTTGTCACCACCAGAATATTCTCACCATAGAAGGAAGTCTTGGATAATGCAACCCGGAAAATTGTTCCTGTGATCTTACCAAGCATACAAGTGGCTGTAGTTGTTATGGAACTTAACTCAATTAGAAATAAAAAGTAACAGTCCTATGGCAGTGCCCATTATAGCACACAGTACACATTGCTAAGACATAGAATTATTTAAATAGCTTAGCTTGCTGCTTTCAAAAGTTAAGGGGAACTTACAATATAAGGTAAAACGTGACACAGAATGATCGCTTCTCTTTTCTCAAATTGCATTTTCTCATATCTTTCATATGGTAAAATATATTTACACTTGATATAGTGGATAATAGGCAGGTTTGAAATGCCCATGGGATGAAGAGAATCAGGCTCAACTGTGTTCGAAGTTCCATAGATGTTTTGTGTAATGTACAGTAATTTGAAGACTGCAACCTTTTGCAACACCAAGGAAAGATTATTACACTCTGTACTAATGTCTGGAGGCCTAAACTAAATCCACCAGTTGTAGATTTCTCCTTTATGTTTGCAAAACCTCAATGTTATCTCAATAAACTGCATTGGATCAATATTTTTGAAGCTTTCTCATTATTCATTGTTGAAGGCCTCACGTCAACTAATAACAGGTCCTTCAAGGTCCGCACAGCTTGCTACCCAGTGAATTGGGCTATTGGACAAGCTATCTGGCTGATAAAACCTACATGGTACTGAATAGATTCACATTAAGAAAAGACCATTAGCAAGTTGGGAAGAGAAGGAAGATGTCTATGGCTTATGGCCCTGCACTATGAATAAACCTCCAATAAAATATTGCAGTAAAATCACAAATGGTCCAGTAGTCAGAGGTAAAACAATTATTAGTCAGCTCAGTGTAATATCGGTGGAATATGTCAGTGTTGTTTCTACTTAAAACACTTACCAGTTATTTTAATTTCCCTTTCTTCCTTAGATCTCAATTGAATATATAATTCATATATGGAAATATAGCCCATAGATAAATAAATCTATAGAAACATATACCTGTATTTATCCCAATTGTGGATCTGAATATCTCCTATCGCTATATCTTGAGGACCCCCTAGCAACCTCTCGGGGACCCCAGGTTGATGAATATATACTAAAGGGGGTTAGAAATCTATTTTATGTTCTGGGAAGATTATCTAAGACTGGGCCCCTACAAGGGTACCAGGAATTTCTCCAAGGTGAAGAGACCCTTTCCATTATAGGAAAAGCCAGACTTCTACATCTCCCACACACAACAGAACACTGTGCATTAACTTAATTGGAGATTCAAAATTAATTTTATGCCCCAAACACACATTTTTCAGGTCTAAGAGCAAATTTAAGTATACTGATTCACCTACTGTAATTGGCCAACTGGAAATGGCCAATGTCAAGGTTGACCAGGAAGAGTCAAGGACTGGACAGCAATAATTGTAACTTGTAAGACAAAACAATGATTATGATATTATGACGATGTCTAAACCGTTCATTACATCTTGCATCAAGAAAATGAAGTCTTTTTTTTTAATAGTTTCAATCTCAAGCCAAACGTTATAGATCTTTTTAAATTTGTTTTTGTTTTTATTTCTTTTGGACTGATACCAGATCCTAAATGATCCATGGTGCTGCCCAGTTATTATAAGTACAGTCTGTTCTCCAATAAGTTATTCCAGACAGAAGTTGTCTCAGAGGCTCCGATAGTGATTTCTCTGCATTTCCTTTATGGGTAGATCTCTAACCTCTCTTGTGGTAGAAACAGTTAATACCCGGAACTGGATTTTAGCCACTGCTTTCTCACTTATTTCTACTGTACAGTTGCTATATATAGTAAATGCCTGCTGAGGTTTTGGAACAGAGACAAAAACCTTCTGCATTTCTAATTTACAAAATGTCACACAGTGCATTTTACCATCCAATTCAGAAATATGCCTTGAATAGACAGTGTGGTTAATAATTAGATAGTAAGCTCTTTGGGACAGAGACATTTCTCATGTTTCAATGCATTGCTGTTATTCTATCCATTCATGTTTTATACATGTGAATGGGTATTTTTGAATATTACTGTCATCTCTTATATCCAACATATTGTTACTATGTACACAGCTGTGCATGTTATAATATATATAAAACATTTTCCAGTCATAACATGTTATATTTAGAATATAATAGTGGGAAATGTCAAAGGGCAACATTAGTAATTGAGAAAAAAAGAGGTTCAAATGAAATTCCTTCAACAACTTTTGTTGAACTGACCTTATTGAACATCTGTATCTACAACCTATTCTGTTGAAATATTTGCCCAATGGGATTACTGTCCAAATGTTAAAGGTCATGTCCCCAAACCACAAGACTTTTAAACATTTTACCTTTATACCTTATGTGCAGCTCAATGTTCCTGCTCTGTCTCTCTACCTCCAGCCATCACGTTTGTTACAGATGTTGTCACAGCCAATGGCTGGTTGCTTTTCTGTGCACTCTATTCAGCTGGTGTTAAAGTTCAGCTCACAACATTGCTTAGTATTCAGCCTCTAACTTCTTTCCACAATTTACACTACCAGTAATCCAGATTAATCCAATTGCTACTGTCACTATCACTATAGTAAGCACAAGAAAATTCATTGAATAATGAAATAATTGTTATGAACATTATAAGCAACGTAGCACTGCAATAATATAACAATGTAATAATGTAACAATGCAATAATGTAACAATGCAATAATGTAATGTTATGTATAGTAAGCACACACACTAGTGAACAATGATATGTAATGAAAGACATGAATGAAATGAACAAGTAATTCAATGAATTCCACACGGCAGCACGGTGGCTCAGTGGTTAGCACTAATGCATTGCAGCGCTGAAGCCCTGAGTTCGATTCCACCCTTGGACACATCTGCAAGGAGTTTGTATGTTCTCCCCGTGCTTGCGTGGGTTTCCTCCGGGCACTCCGGTTACCCCACAATCATAAAGACATACTGATAGGTTGTACGTGTACATAAAAAGTGATTAGATTGTAAGCTCTTTGGGGCAGGGCCTGATGTGAATATATACATGTAATTGTAAAGCGCTACGGAAGATGTTGGCGCTATACAAATCCACAATAATAATAATATTGAAAAATAATAATTAATAATGAATAATAAATACTATAGAATAGAGATAAAATAAAGAACAAACAATTACTACATTTTATTTATGATAAAGACCATTTATTAGGAATTGACATTTTGTACAGAAAATAAAATCTAACAATGCAAAACTACTGGCAGGTCCTAGTTATGAATCCAATAAGACATTTCCATTTATTGATACAATTTTTCAGGAAGGGGACACCACACAGTGCCCTTTTTCAAGCAAGACCTGCGAAGGTCTGAAACATGTCGCAATAAAGCACTTGTTGATGCAGTAGCTACACTGTGTGGTGTCCCCTTCCTGACAAATTGTATAAGTCTCATTATCCTGTTATACTGCTGGGTACGGAGCAGTAGGAAGGTGAGGACCCGAAAAGAATCCTGGTGTATTAGGTGACACCCATATTTTGATTTCAATTTATTTATTTCATTAGAATAAGTTACCCCCTTATTATGGTTATCATGATAAAATCAAGGATCGCAAACAGAGAGTGGTGGTAAATGGGGCTACATCTATGTGGGATAAAGTTCTAAGCGGAGTGCCTCAGGGTTCTGTACTGGGGCCGCTTCTGTTTAATCTGTTTATAAATGACTTAGAAGGGGGCATTGAGAGCAAGGTCTCTGTGTTTGCTGATGACACTAAATTATGCAGAGCTTTGGAAACTTCCAATGATGTGCAAGTGCTGCAAGCAGACCTAGATAGTTATCAAATGGGCAGCAGAATGGCAGATGAGATTCAATGTTGAATAATGTAAGGTGATGCATTTGGATTTAAAATCCCTGTGCCCCTACACCATAAATAATCTCTGTGTTAAGTGCATCTGAAATGGAAAAGATTTGGGGGTTCTGGTAGATAACAGACTTAGCCATAGCAAACAATGCCAGGTAGCAACGGCTAGAGCTAGCAAGATATTGTCTTGTATAAAGAGGGGAATAGATTCAAGAGAGAAAGATATTATTCTCCCTCTTTACAAGGCACTGGTAAGGCCTCATTTGGAATATGCAGTGCAGTATTGGAATCCCTTATACAAAAGGGACATCTTGGAAATGGATGCAGCTCAGAGAAGGGCAACTAAATTAATAAGGGGAATGGAGGGGCTTACTATGCAGGTAGATTAGACAAGTTAGGGCTGTTTACATTGAAAAAGAGATGTTTGCATGGGGATATGATCACTTTATATAAATATATTAATGGGCCATACAATAAATAGGGATGGCCGGTTCGTGGATCCGAACACGGATCCGCCGCAGATTTATCCCGTTCGCGAACAGCGGATTTTTCCGGATTTTCCGCCTTTCGAACTTCCAAACTGCGGATTTCTCATATTTTCGAAAATACAAGAAATCTCTTAATTTCGAGGATATTTTTCATTTTAATGGGTCCGCTCGCGGATTTTCGAATTTTAGAATTTTTTCGAAAATTCGCGGATCCTTGAGCAGACCGGATTTTGCGAAGTTCGGACATCTCTAACAATGAACTCTCTAGTGCATTGTTCACTAATAGGTCATATCAGAGGACTCGTGGACATCCTTTAAGGTTGGAAGAAAAGAAGTTTCATCTTCAGGTTAGGAAAGGTTTCTTTACAGTGAGTACACAAAAGGGGGGCTGTGGGAGCACTCCTGTAGCAAAATTACTTTATAACAAATAGTGGTAGTGCTACTAATCTGACCAAAACATGAGAGGCCGCTTCCCTCCTTGTTAAAAGCCAGTAGGCTGGGGGAAGTGATAGCCTGCAATACTAATCCAATGCAAGGTCAGGGAGACAACCTTCCCAAGAAAATGCAACCAAGCAGGGAGTGTCAGCCCAGATAAATGACCCAAGGTAAACTGTTAGGACCTTCCATACTGGGGTTACCTTGACGTGGTTGGAAGGCTTTTCACTTTTATGCATAAAATTGTAACTAAAAACCCCCATGTTTTTACTGTTTGCACTAGCATAGATATTATGGTATATGGGGCCCAGGAATGTGCATTGATTATCTCTTTTCTTGTTTGTTCTTTACAGTGAGAACGGTGAAACTGTGGAACTGTCTTCCAGCAGATGTGGTAATGGCAAGTTCATTAAATAGCTTTAAAAGTGGCCTAGATAAGTTTCTAAAACTAATAGATATTGAGAGAATTACTGGTATTAATACATATACTGTAGATCTGGTTGGTACAGTAATACTATATAATATTGAGAATTACTGGTATTAATACATATACTGTAGTTCTGGTTGGTACAGGGATACTATATAATATTGAGAATTACTTGTATTAATACATATACTGTAGTTCTGGTTGGTACAGGGATACTATATAATATTGAGAATTACTGGTATTAATACATATACTGTAGCTCTGGTTGGTACGGGGATACTATATAATATTGAGAATTACTGGTATTAATACATATACTGTAGTTCTGGTTGGTACAGGGATACTATATGATATTGAGAATTACTTGTATTAATACATATACTGTAGTTCTGGTTGGTACAGGGATACTATATAATATTGAGAATTACTGGTATTAATACATAATCGCGTCAATTTTATTACATAGTTACATAGTTATTAGGTTGGAATAAAGACATACGTCCATCAAGTCCAACCTTTTCACCCTCTATTTAACCCTACTCCAGTTGATCCGGGAAGGCAAAAAAACAAAAAAAGAAAACAGCTAAAAAGGGGGAGAAATTTCTTTTGTTCCAATGGAATAGGAAAGTACCCTGTACCAACCAGAACTACAGTATATTGTATTAATACCGTAATTCTCAATATTATATAGTATCCCCATACCAACCAGAACTACAGTATATGTATTAATCCAGTAATTCTCAATATTATAGCATCCCTGTACCAACATAACTACAGTATTGTATTAATACCAGTAATTCTCATATTTTATTATCCCTGTACCAACCAGAACACAGATATGTATTAATACCAGTAATTCTCAATATTATATAGTATCCCTTACCAACCATAACAAGAAGTATTAATACCAGTAATTCTCAATATTATATAGTGTCCCTGTACCAACCATAACTACAGTATATGTATTAATACCAGTAATTCTCAATATATATATATATCCGTACCAACCAGAACTCAGTATATGGATTAATACCAGTAATTCTCAATATTATATAGTATCCCTGTACCAACCATAACTACAGTATATGTATAATACCAGTAATTTCAGTATTATATAGTATCCCTGTACCAACCAATCTACAGTATATGTATTAATACCGTAATTCTCAATATATATAGTATCCCTGTACAAAAAGAAAATAAGTTATGTATTAATACCAGTAATTCTCAATTATATATAGTATCCCTGTACCAACCATACAACAGTATTGTATTAATACCAGTATCTTCCATAATTTGATCCCTGTACCAACCAGAACTACTATATGTATTTACCAGTATTCTCAATATATATAGATCCCTGTACCAACCAGAACTACAATATATGTATTAATACCAGTAATTCTCAATATTTATAGTATCCCTGTACCAACCAGAACTACAGTATTGTATTAATACCAGTATTCTCAATATTATATAGTATCCTGGACCAACCAGAACTACAGTATATGTAAATACCAGTAATCTCAATATATATGTATCCTGTACCAACTAGAAACAGTCTAGTATATGTATTAATACCAGTAATTCTCAATATTATATAGTATCCCCTACCAACCAGAACTACAGTATAGTTAATACCAGTAATTCTCAAATATATATAGTATCCCTGTACCAACAGAACTACAGTATATGTATTAATACCAGTAATTCTCAATATTATATAGTATCCCTCTACCAACCAGAACTACAGTATATGTATTAATACCAGTAATTCTCAATATTATATAGTATCCCTGTACCAACCAGAACTACAATATTGTTTAATACCAGAATTCTCAATATTTTTAGTTTTTGAAACTTATCTAGGTCACTTTTAATTCTATTCAGCTATTGATCTCCAGGGCCCTAGTAACGTCTCTTTTGCAGATAATTTTTAGTGCACTTTATGGTGTTATGGTTGCAATATTCTTTCATGTAACATTTCTTCTCGAGTCCATGTTAAATGTATTTACAGGATTTGCTACTATCTCTTGTTGTATAAAGGTGCCTGTCCCTACTTACTATTTATGAAGGAAAGTAATAGACTGTATTAACATTTAAAATGTGCTGCATTTATTCATAGCAGGTGGCAAATGATTGAGCCCTGGAAAAGTATATGGTATTTAATTAATTTACAGGAATCCCTAGTATGTAGGACATGTGTGTAACATAGTAATTGAGGTTGAATAAGGACATATATCACTCAAGTCCAACCTTTTCATTCTCCTTTTTTACCCTACCTAAATTTGATCCAGTGAAGGCAAATAAAACCAGCTATAAAAAAAGGGGGGGAATCTTCCTGACTCCAAACGGCAATCGGAAAGTACCCTGGATCACCCAGAACTACAGTATATGTATTAATACCATAATTTTCAATATTATATAGTATCCCTGTACCAACCAGAACTACAGTATGTATTAATACCAGTAATTCTCATTAAATACGGATATCCCCTCATCCAAGAACCAACTCAGTATCCTGTATTCATACTTGTTTGTATTAATTCTCTTGATTTATTATCCCCCCCACCCGATAACCGTGTATGTATTATTCCAGTAATTCTCAAAATTATATAGTATCCCTGTACCAACCAGAACTACAGTAAGTATTAATACCAGTAATTCTCATATTAATAGTATCCCTCTCTACCAACCCCAGAACTGACCAGTATAGTTATTCAATACGAGAATTCTATGTTATACCTACTATAAAGTATCCCCCGTAACCAACCAATTTACGCTACCCAATCTACAGTTTAATACAGTTTAATTCTCAGTTCATTATATAGGTATCCCCGTACCAACCAGAGCACAGTATATGTATTAATACCAGTAATTCTCAATATATTAGACTCCCTGCGTACACAACCAGAATACCAGTATATGTATTAATACAGTAATTTCAATATTATATGTATCCCTGTACCAACCAGACTACAGTATATGTGTATTACCAGTAATTCTCAATATTATATAGTATTCCCTGTACCAACCAGAACTACAGTTATGTATTAACAAGTAATTCCAATATTATATAGTATCCTGTACCAACCAGAACTACAGTTATGTATTAATACCATAATCTCAATATTATATAGTCCCTAGTACTGTACCAACCAGACTACAGGTAAGTATTAATACCAGTAATTCTCAATATTATATAGTATCCCTGTACCAACAGAACTACAGTATATGTATTAATACAAGTAATTCCATATATCATATAGTATCCCTGTCCACACAGAACTACAGTAGGTATATGTATTAATACCAGTAATTCTCAATATTATATAGTATCCCTGTACCAACCAGAACTACAGTATATGTATTAATACAAGTAATTCTCAATATCATATAGTATCCCTGTACCAACCAGAACTACAGTATATGTATTAATACCAGTAATTCTCAATATTATATAGTATGAAATTAGACAAGTTAGGGCGTTGTTACATTGAAAAAAGATGTTTGCATGGGGGATTGATCACCTTATATAAATATATAATGGGCCTATCATATAATAGGGATGGCCGGTTCGTGGGGATCGAACCCGTATCCGCCGCAGTCTTATCACGTTCGCGAACAGCGGATTTTTCCGGATTTTCCGCCTTTCGAACTTTCCAAACTGCGGATTTCTCATATTTCGAAAATACAAGAAATCTCTAATTTCGAGGATATTTTCATTTATAATGGGTCCGCTCGCGGATTTCGAATTTTAGAATTTTTTCGAAAATTCGCGGATTCCTTGAGCAGACCGGATTTTGCGAAGTTCGGACATCTCTAACAATGAACTCTCAGTGCATTGTTCAATACTAGGTCATACAGAGGACTCGTGGACATCCTTTAAGGTTGGAGAAAAAGAAGTTTCATCTTCAGGTTAGGAAAGGTTCTTTACAGTGAGTACACAAAAGGGGGGGTGTGGGGAGCTCCTGTAGCAAAATTACTTTATAACAAATAGTGGTAAGTGCTACTAATCTGACCAAAAACAGAGAGGCCGCTTCCTCCTTGTTAAAAGCCAGTAGGCGGGGGAAGTGATAGCCTGCAATAACTAATCCAATGCAAGGTCAGGGAGACAACATTCCCAAGAAAAGTCAACAAGCAGGGATGGTCAGCCCAGATAATGACCCAAGGGAAAATGTTCGGACTTCCATACTGGGGTTTACCTTGACGGGTTGGAAGGCTTTCACTTTATGCATAAAATTGTAACTAAAAACCCCCATGTTTTTACTGTTTGCACTAGCATAGAATTATGGTATATGGGGCCCCGGAATGTGCATTGATTATTTTCTTGTTTGTTTGTTCTTTACAGTGAGAACGGTGGATAACTGTGGGAACTGTCTCCAGCAGATTGTGGTAATGGCAAGTTCATTAAATAGCTTTAAAAGTGGCCTAGATAAGTTCTAAAAAAATAATAGATTATTGAGAGAATCTGGTATTAATACATTACTGTAGATCTGGTTGGTACAGTAATACTATATAATATTGAGAATACTGTATTAATACATATACTGTAGTTCTGGTTGGTACAGGGATATCTATAATATTGAGAATTACTTGTATAACATATACTGTAGTTTGGTGTGGTACAGGGATACTATATAATATTGAGAAGTTACTGGTATTAATACATAACTGTAGCTTGGTTGGTACGGGGATACTATAAATATGAGAATTACTGGTATTAAACATATACTTGTAGTTTGGTGGTACAGGGCTACTATATGATATTGAGAATTATTGTATGAATACATAACTGTAGTTCTGGTTGTTACAGGGATACTATATAATATGAGAATTACTGGTATAATACATATACTGTAGTTCTGGTGGTACAGGGATACTATATGATATGAGAATTACTTGTATAATACATATACTGTAGTTCGGGTTGGTACAGGGATACATATATAATATGAGAATTACTGGTATTATATACATATACTGTAGATCTGGTTGGTACAGTAAACTATATAATATTGAGAATTACTGGTATTAATACATATACGTAGTTTGGTTGGTACAGGGATAATATATAAATTGAGAATTACTTGTATTAATACATATACTGTAGTTCTGGTTGGTACAGGGATACTATATAATATTGAGAATTTACTGGTTTAACACATATACTGTAGCTCTGGTTGGTAAGGGATACTATCTAATATGAGAATTACTGGTATTAATACATATACTGTAGTTCTGGTTGGTACAGGGATACTATATGATATTGAGAATTACTGGTATTAATACATATACTGTAGCTCTGGTTGGTACGGGATACTATATAATAATGGGAATTACTGGTATTAATACATATTGTAGCTCTGGTTGGTACGGGGAATCTATAATATTGAGAATTACTAGTATTAAACATATACTGTAGTTCTGGTTGGTACGGGGGATACTATTTAATATCGAGAATACTGGTATTATACATATACTGTAGTTCTGGTTGGTACAGGGATACTATATAATATTGAGAATTAATGGTATTAATACATACACTGTAGTTCTGGTTGGTACAGGGATACTAATAATATTGAGAATTACTAGTACTAATACATATACTGTAGTTCTGGTTGGTAAGGGGATACATTTTATATCGAGAATTACTGGTATATAATACAATACTGTAGTTCTGGTTGGTACAGGGATACTATATAATATTGAAAATTACTGGTATATAAATATACTGTAGTCTGGGTGATCCAGGGTGACTTTCGTCTGCCGTTTGGAGTCAGGAAAGATCCCCCCCTTTTTTTATAGCTGGTTTTATTTGCCTTCATCTGGATCAAATGTTAGGTAGGGTAAAAAGGAGAAAGGAGAATGAAAGGTGGGCTTGATGGATATATGTCCTTATTCAACTCAATTACTATGGTACACACATGTCTACAAAATAGGGATTCTGAAATTAATTAAAGTACCATATACTTTTCCAGGGCTCATAATCATGCCAACTGCTATTGAATAAATGCAGCACATTTTAAATGTTAATACGTCTATTACTTTCCTTCATAAATAGTAAGTAGGGACAGGCACCTTTATACAACAAGAGATAGTAGCAAATCCTGTAAAATACATTTAACATGGACTCGAGAAGAAATGTTACAATTGAGAAGAATATTGCAACCATAAACACCATAAAAGTGCACTAAAAATTATCTGCAAAAAGAACGTTACTAGGGCCCTGGAGATCAATAGCTGAATAGAATTAAAAGTGACCTGAAAGTTTCAAAAACTAAAAATATTGAGAATTACTGGTATTAATACATATATTGTAGTTCTGGTTGGTACAGGGATACTATATAATATTGAGAATTACTGGTATAATCATATACTGTAGTTCTGGTTGGTAGGGATACTTTAATATTGAGAATTACTGGTATTAATACATATACTGTAGTTCTAGTTGGTACAGGGATACTATATATATGAGAATTACTGGTATTAAACATATACTGTAGTTTCTGGTGGTAGAGGGATACTATATAATATTGAGAATATACTGGTATTAATACATATACTGTAGTTCTAGTTGGTACAGGGTACATATAATTTTGAGAATTACTGGATTAATACATATACTGTAGTTCTGGTTGGTACGGACTAAATATTGAGAATACTGGTATTAATACTATACGTAGTTCTGGTTGGTACAGGGGACTATATAATATTGGAATTATGGTATTATACATATATGTAGTTCTGGTTGGTACGTAGATTAATAATTGAGAATACTGGTATTAATACATATACTGTGTTCTGGTTGGTACAGGGATACAATATAATATTGAGAATTACTGGTATTAATACATATACTGTAGTTATGGTTGGTACAGGGATACTATAAAATTGAGAATTACTGGTATTAATACATATACTGAGTTCTGGTTGTACGGGATACTATATAATATTGAGAATTAATGGTATTAATACATATACTGTAGATCTGGTTGGTACAGGGATACTATATAATACTGAGAATTACTGGTATTAATACATATACTGGAGTTATGGTTGGTACCGGGATACTATATAATATTGAGAATTACTGGTATTAATACATATACTGTAGTTCTGGTTGGTACAGGGATACTATATAATATTGAGAATTATGGTATTAATACATATACTGTAGTTATGGTTGGTACAGGGACACTATATAATATTGAGAATACTGGTATTAATACCTATTCTTAGTTATGGTTGTACAGGGATACTATATAATATTGAGAATTACTGGTATTAATACATATACTGTAGTTCTGGTTGGTACAGGGATAATATATAATATGAGAATTACGGTATTAATACAAATACTGTAGTTATGGTTGGTAAAGGGATGCTATATATATTGAGAATTACTGGGATTAATACATATACTGTAGTTCTGGTTGGTATGGGGATACTATATAATATTGAGAATTACTGGTATAATACATATACTGTAGTTGGTTGGTACAGGGATCTTTCCTATTGATTGGAATCAAGAAGAAATTTTCTCCCCCTTTTTAGCTGTTTTTCTTTTTTTTTGCCTTCCCCGGATCAAATGTTAGGTAGGGTTAAAATAGAGGGTGAAAAGGTTGGACTTGATGGACGTATGTCTTTATTCCACCTCAATTACTATGAACTATGTAATAAAAAAGTTGCATATATGATGTGTTATTGTAGAGCAAATATACCTAATTATACAGGGGTGCCCCTACCATGAGGCAAACTGAAACAATGCTCAGAGCGCACCCCTGGGTAACACTTAAAAGGCGGCAGTTAAAAAAAAAACTTCCTTCTGCAATATTGCATTTGTGTGACGTATAGAGGCTTAATCAATTGTGTAAAAGAATCTCCAAAATTAAAATAAACTGGGAAACAAGTAGAATCAGTTCACGAGCCTTCCTCACAATTACTTTGCTAGAAAAACATTTATGTTCTTCTTCAAAGAACCAAACTGGGTTCGAAATGTGTCTGGATCTACAATAAATGTTTCTTAGCAAAGAAACTACTGACGGCTCTCCCATGAACTTATTCTTCTTAGTTGCTAAAGAAGGCAGAACAGAAGGGGGTAGAGGAAGAAGATAGGAATTAGAATAACAGGATTGTTGAAAATAGAGAAAAAATAATGTGAGGTTCTACAAAATGAGAGAGAAAAACATCTTAACACCACTGGACATATAGATACTCTATATCAGTCTTCTACCGACCTCTTTCTTGATAGTGCACACCGAAGGGTTTCTTAAGTTATCAAGAGAGTTGTGGAACGTTCAGCTGTTGTTTCTCTTAGTCTAGTCATTATCTATCTTTATTATTAGCGTAAGGAGAAATGACATCCATTATATATTATTACTAAATGACAGTAGCTGAAGTTATCCACGTGGATGAAAGTACAATTAGAGATAATTATGATGAATAAATAAAATGTTATTAACAATCATAACAACCTCAAGTTCTCTATAAAATGTCTGGGCACTCTATGGTAAAGTTGTGGATCTGTCTTTCTCTGGACGCATCTCACCAGCTAAGTGAATTCGGAGGTTGAATTGAACTTCGTGAAGGTAAGATTTACCCACCGTGGGTCTTATTGTTGCTGCTATTAGTGAGTAAATAGGTAACGACAATTGAGAAAAATGGATAAAGATCAAATAAAACAGATGTTTCCAAGTTTTGATTATTTGGAGGAAGATTTTAGAGTCTCAAAAATGAATGGGAGAATGAAAGGAATGATGTTTTTAAAAGTTTAAGAGAACCATAGAAACTTTGTTACTGGTGTTTTCTTGTTTTTTTTAGATCACAATGTTACCAAAAGCACTTGTTTTATTGGCTTTTGGACTAGGTGAGTGCTTTTCCTAATCTAGTCCATATAACATAAGTATGGGCTAGGCACTTCTTCAGGCCTTCATGTGCCACTGTATTCCAGGTGCTGCTTCCCTCAGTCCAAGCTAGGACTCCAAGCATAGCACAAGCAAAAAAGGGGTTGATGGAAGCGCACACGTTGGGGTTGATGGAAGCGCGCGCTGTTGGGGTCGATGGAAGCGCACACTGTTGGGGTTGATGGAAGCGCACTGTTGGGGTGATGGAAGCTCACTGTTGGGGTTGATGGAAGCTACACATGTTGGGGTTGATGGAAGCGCACACGTTGGGTTGATGGAAGAGCACTGTTGGGTTGATGAAGAGCACACTGTGGGGTTGATGGAAGCGCACACTGTTTCTCAGAAAAAATCGTTTATTGCATCACACAAACATGCAATAAACAGAAATTTTCTGAGAAACAGTGTGCACTTCCATCAACCCCTTTTTTACTTTTCCTATAATAGACCTGCAACAAGTAATATCGCTCAATGACATAACAATAATTTATTATATCCTTTCTCTTGGCAGTGCTTGGCTCTGTTCGTTGGCTGTGTCATGGGATCCTCCGATAACGGTATTAATTTTGTACAGTGAAAAAGTCTCTTTATTAAAACAGTGTAAGAGAAAGTTATTACAAGCTGTGTCTAACCGGATGAGGCAATATTTATGCGGTGGACCAACCAGAAACTATTAAACTGGGACCCACCAGAATACATTAGACTAGAGACCCATTCAACATTCTCTGCACTAATCTGTCCCATCAAAGTTAACATATTCTCTTCTTTCAGGAGCATGAAGTGCAAAAGTGTTAAAGGGCAAGTCTACTCCTTAAATAAAAATTGTGTATGGCTAAATCACCCAAAATGGCAATAGTTAGAAAGTGGAGAGATGTAAGACTAACTTGAAACGCTGCCTGATATACTGTCACTTCTCTTTCTAACAGTTAGCAGCTGGCAGCCATGGAGTGACAGTTGACATTACAGTCAATGAGAGGAGGAAATACCTTAAGAGCGAGGGAAGGGAGACAAAAGCATGTCACTGCATTTCGAGTTATTATTGCATCTATCAGCTTTCTAATTATTGTTAGAAATGCACCTAAGGATGGGCCGGATATAGGCCTGAAACATATTGTGCCTGTAAATCTCCAAATAAAACTTTGTTCGACACAATTGGTTGAATACCGCATCTGGCTCTTCCAGTCTTCTTATTTTTACTTAAAGGGGGGAATAGATTCAAGAGAGAAAGATATTATTCTCCCTCTTACAAGGCACTGGAGGCCTCATTTGGAATATTCGGTGCAGTTTTGGAATCCATATACTGTATAAAATTACTATAGCATAAGTCCTACTTAAGAAAAAACTCTCCGGGGAATTGCAGCCAATATGGGGATTAAATTGAAATTGAGACTCTCAGTAAATCTGTTTAATTGTGTAAATGTTTAAAAAGCACAGACGCCCTGATTTCCATCTTAAAGACAATGCTACAGGTATCTATTTATGAATTTATGGGTATAATAAAAAAACATAGCAGGTAATTGTACTGGACTAGTAATTTTGTCATACATCTTATTGGCTGCTCTGCTCATGGTCTGGAGTTGATGTATTATACTACTGCATTAAACACATTTTTTAACATAAGTCTTCTTTTCCTTGTGTTGGCAGAACATCAGCCTCTTCCTGACGTCGTTCAGCTCTTCACCATGTATTCTCATTGTGGCGTGAATCAGAAATACTATGAATGCATGCCATGTGTCAACGTTTGTAGAGGTTTACGTAAGTGCTATGGCAGGTGTTCACGGAGTGACGTGCAGACATGGCTATGTACTGACAAAGCTACGCCTAACCAATGTGTATCACGCGGTCACTGCAGGAATGAAAGATCTCCAGATACAGGACGCCGTGATAGTGATGGACCCAATGAAATAATGCTCTTCCCCTGCCTTTATAATTACATCTGGCCATGCCTTTTATCACTGCGTGTTGATGAAGATTCCTCTCAGCCTGTACACTGGACTGTCCCTTTAAAATTGCCTCATGCCTGTCCATTGCCTGTATTTGGAATTGATTCTGGGTATCCCTTTTACTACACATGTTAGAGATTATCTAACAAAGCGGTTTGGGCTCGGCAATCTCTCACTGTAAAATAAATAAATAGATGTGATGAGTTGTGTTGTACCATAAATATCAGTTTAAATTAAAATCTAAACATAACCATATAACAAAACGTGAATTAAAAACCCTGAACTTATGTTTGTCCGATGAGGTTTTCAAAGTTTTATTTCCTTTTAAAAGCACAATTTTGATTAGTTCAGTAAAAGCAGCAGTAAAAATCCCATAAAACATCCAAGCCTTGTGGAGTAAAAACAGAGGGGGTTCTGGGTCTTTAAAAGCAATAAAAAAAGACAGCTAAAAACATCCATAAAAATTCCCATAAAACTTCCAAACCTTGGGGAGTTGCTAAAAAGGAATTTAGATGTTTAGGATCGTCTAACGCGTTTCACGGCTTGGTAGCAGCTTTCTCAAGAGTTAATAAGTGTTTTTCTAACTGTGCCATTGTTTTCAATTTTTGAAATGCGGCAAAATGCCGGAATCGAGAGTCACGGTCACGGCTCACGGCTGCTTATGCGTTCCAGCCACCATCTGGATTAGTTATCAGCTGCTATGTTCAGAACTGGCTATACAGAGTAAACAGATGCATTTTTGCTATTAGGGGATACCAGCTACTTTAAGGGGGTGATTTTTCTTGATGTAGAGATACATATAGGGGCTACTATGGGGTATATTGACCGTGGACAGTAATCTGCAAACCTGTGTGTATATTGATATTTTACATGATAAGGCAGGGGGTGTATAAAAAAACAGGGTATCTAAAATTGCTAAAAAAATAATACTGGATAAAGGTAAAAATAATAAAAAACATTAGGAATGCATATTTACTTATAAAAATACTTAGGGGCTATTTATAAAAGATCGCTATTTTCTCCATTTTGCTATCACAGACATCGCAATGACAAATAGCGATATTTTCGCTATTTAGAAAACAGCTACTTTTCGCCTTTGCGGAAAAGTATGCTGTGTGGCGATAGTTTTCGCCTATTCCTTGCGTTAAGTGTGGTATCACTAGGAAAAGGAGATTGCTCTCAAGTGTAATTTCAGAGCTATTTTTGTCATTTTTTAATTTAAAGCCATTTATAAATAGGGGGATTTTCGCATTTTTGCCCCTTTTCTCCCTTTGTTGCATTTGTTGCAGTTTTACCAGAATTTTTCGTTCAAACATCATTACTTGAATGTTCCATTACATGACTATTTCTTACCCAGCACTATGGTATGTTCCCATATTAATGGAATGGTTTGTGTAATTAGCTGCAGTTTGCTAAAAATAAACAATGCTAAAAAATTTGTCCTATTAATAAATAGAGAAAATTCGCCCTTTCAGTTTTACACTATAATCCCATTAATAATATTAAATAATGATATTTATTATATCTTTGGCTGAAAAAAAAACACCAAATGGTTAGGCTATTTAAATAACAAAGATAGGTGTTCAGTGAGTATTTACCAATTCGATACTACTTTGAAAATCCACCAGGAGTATACCTATTTACCATCATATGTGTGAGCTTTTTCAGCATTATACTATATAATATTGAGAATTACTGGTATTAATACATATACTGTAGATCTGGTTGGTACAGTAATACTATATAATATTGAGAATTACTGGTATTAATACATATACTGTAAACAATGTGGGCTCCTATGATCATAGATCTTATAAGGGAGGGGGGGCTCAGGGGAAAATTACCCAATTCTTTCTTACAATATTAGCATTCTTGTATACTAACCGAAGGTGTCAATATGCCCGGATGCATTCCTTGAGCGCCTCGTCATTCAGGGATTGGAAGAGATTAGAGGCGGTCCGGGGGGACAGGTCATACGCACACACGGGGGGACTTTGCGTGAGGTGCTTGTGCACAGGTTTGCTAGTTTCCTTAGAATGAGATTATAAGTGATCACAAATGGCTCCCTCCCACTTTTCCCTTTATTCTCCACCCTTTCTTTAATAACGCAGCCTTTGCCACCTCCATACTTTATTCCATTCTTTATTCAGTTCTCTCTATTATACCCCTGTCAGCAAAATTCCTACACATCTCATTCTATCTTACTCTACCAGGGCGAACTACCAGGGGAGCAAGCGCAGAGGGGCCCATTCATATTTGCTGGGGCCCCAGTGATTCTAGTTACGCCACTGTACTCCACACTGGTCTTCCTACTCATGATCAGATTAAGAACTGGCTGTATGGTTAGGACCCTAAACGGTTAGCCATTACAAGGTTATTCCTGTCTCTCAGTTTGGTGTATATATCGGTAATAAGTTTATCGTTTTCTTAATTACCATCACATCAAAGTAATTAATCTGATGTGAATTCAAGGTGAATCTTAAACTGGATACACACACTACAGATTTTTGAAAGATGACAAAATATTACTGCAAGATCCTGTCTGTCATCTTTCAAAGATCTGCATACACACTGTTTTACTCCCTATAGGGACGTGTGTATTTGCCGTGGCGGACATCCTTATAGGGTACGGCAGACTCCCTATAGGAGTACGGCAGACTCCTCTATAGGGTACAGCATACTCCTCTTATAGGGTACAGCAGACCTCCTCTATAGGGTACGGAGACTCCTTATAGGGTACGGCCAGACTCTCTATAGGGTACGGCAGACTCCTCTATAGGGTACGGAAGACTCCTCTATAGGGTACTGGCAGACTCCTCTATAGGGTACGGCAGACGACTCTCTATAGGGTACGGCAGACTCTCTAAGGGTACGGCAGACATCCTCTATAGGTTACGGCAACTCTCTAGGTACGCAGACTCCTCTTAGGGTACGGGAGACTCCTCTATAGGGAGTCTCTGCAGCAGAGGGAAATTTTGTTTTTTCCCGAACAACCAAGAACGGTGTGGCCGCGCGCTCGTTCAGGAAAACCGCTTCTAACACTAGCGATAAACGCCCAAACCGTCGGATACGATGGTATCGGGGCTTTATCATTAGTGTGTGTACCTAGCTTAATGTGTGATAAACATGTATGTTCCATTTTCAATTAAAATGTCAGGAGTTGGAAGTAAAAAAAAGACAAAAACAGAAGTCCTAATTACAAAAAATGTATTAAATAAAGAAGCAAAGGGATAGATTGGCTGAAACCCTTAGCCATGGGGCATAATGATGAAACAGAATAAATGGCTTCACTGGAAAGTAGTGTGCACCTATATGCATTTTTCTGTTCATTAATATTGCAGGACCTAGAAGGGTTTATACCTAAGGTAAGAACTGTTCGTGGTGATGCCACAGCTCACAGCTAGTTGGAAATACCACCATTTATACTGCTATGGGTTTGCAAAGTAGATGCATATCCTGGTAGGAAAGGTAGGAAAGTGCTCTTTTTAATAAAGGACACTTGTATAGAGACTAGATGTTTAAACTGTTGAGTTTCGTTTTCGAATTTTCGAAATTTAAAGTTCGAGTTTCGATTTTCGAAAATCGTCTACTGCGATTTTCGATTAATTGTCTATTTTTTAAAATCATCTACTTAGATTTTCGAAAATCGGCTACTTAAGATTTTCGATTTTCGAAAATTGACTACTTTCGATTTTCTATAATATCTACTTTCAATTTCGATAATTATTGCATTTTCGGATAAAAAATGAAAACTCTGAAAATTCGGGTCTAAATTCGGAGTTCCGAAAGTTTTGTCGGAACTTCGAAACCCTCGGATTCGATTCGAAACTGGGTCTACTTTCCATTTTGATTTTTGAAAATTGTCTATTTTGAAAATATTCTACTTTTCGATTCTCGATAATTATTACTTTCAATTCGATAATTATGGATTTTCGAGAAATTGAAAACTCGGAAACTGTTCGGGTTTGAAATTCGGGAGTTCCGAAAGTTTCGTGGACTTCAAAACCTCAGTTTGATTTGAAACCGGGTTCTATTAGAACCCACATACATCTCTAATGAGACCACAGTTGCCCTTTAAAGCAGCAGGGAATTTAGTCCACTGATTTGACGTCTCTTGAAAATGAAACACACACACACACACACAAATTCATCAGTTGCAGTAGTTGCGTTATTCTATCACACAAAATTACTGTTCACTAAATTTCATAACTCAAACTTTAAATATTCCGTGTGTCAGTGCGTCTCAGAATTTTGTCTAAAATATTGAATATATTAAAGAATATTGGATGTATTCATTTAATGTAAATTAACTCTTCATTCATTAAATGCAAATTCAATAACAATATTCACTGGAACGCTTACAAGACTCAGCATCAATATGAATCATGACAAAAACTTGTACTACCGAAACACACTGCAGGAAAACATTAAACATTCCACAGACTGTTATTAATTGCGTAATTGGACTGGAAAAACTTGAAGTGCAAGCCAATTGGCCAGGAGTATGAAAGACCCACCCAGAAGCCTTGCATGGGTTGGAGATAAAATAGTCCATATGGCAGCATAAGTAGAGTCTATACATTTGACTCCCATAGATTAAAGAAGCCCAAAACAACTTTCCATTTAAAAATAAATCTATATTATCAATATTATCCTAGGAGGTTGGAGACAGTCCTCCTACCTCTCTTTTGCAATATAAACGCAGTGGTAAGCTGCGGGTGACAACTCTTCTGCTTTTCGCTTTTTCACCCAGTTGCCCCTCCTTCTTTAATATAGGGGAGTAGGGAATTTGTCAGCCATGGCTGTTGCAAAATTGGAGGTAGGAGTCTATCTCCTACCTCCTAGGATAATATACATTTTAAAAGTGTTTTGGGCGCTATTATTTGCCATGTCCCTTTCAAATCACCCATAAAAGAAAAAAAGACTTACAGTAGATGTTTTATCCAGCTCAAATATTCATTGCAAGACTGTTCTCTCATTGCCCCTTTGTTAGATCTATGCAGTTTCTTATTTTCTTTTTAATGCCTTTGTACTGATAGTTGTTTCCCATTGAATGTCTTTTATACTGTATAAAGGGGCATATTTAAAATGTTCGATAACTACATCGCTGCAGTTACTGCTCAAGCATATTATAAAATGGCGAAAAGTGTACTTTGCATTAAGTTCACGCACTCCAATTCGCCAAGTCTAAGGTGGCGAAAACGCATAAGTGGCCATTTATTTAGCCTGCCAATAGGTCCATGGAAGGTGTCAGTACATTGTGGAGTCATACTAATAAGTACTCAGGGGGGTGTTAGACTATTTTCCAGCATTTACTGTAATACGATGTGAGATCTTTTTTTTTCAAGGTTCTGATTTTCTTTATTACCAATGTCAGGATAGTGTGTAGGGACTGGCAAGAATGGTTTAACTATTGGTATTTGTTCTTTCAAAGCACCCATAACAATGCCATTACACCTGGAACAGTCCCCAGTGTATATTTAGGATTAGTGGAGCATGGAAACAGAAATTCTCTTCTAGACAATGTGGGGTCCAACCGTGTATCTGGAATTCTCTACAGCTAGAGGTCACCTTAGGACAGCCATATGTATAAAATAAATATATTGTGTATCGGAATATGTGATATGGGAACAAAAATATATTTGTGAAAATAAAGTAGGCCCATTAAAATGATACCCAAACATGGAGACCTTATTCTTGCCAAGGCGAGTTATTAATATCTTGGGAAATATGGATTACACCCAGGTCATGTTTGGTATTGGAGGAATTGATAATTAATACAGGAGAGGAATATGTGGTCAATATCCCAATACAATGTACTATCTACATTTATTGGAATCTGCATAACTGAGGGGGAATGAAGGATTGTGACAATAGTCGTAAATGGACATTCGGACGCTCCCACCTCATGCATAGCAGGAGGGGGATGGTTACATTAATGGGCTTTAAAAAACAATGTAGCCCTTTTAACTTTGTTCTTACTGAGGGGACATTCTAAATGGGTATGGATCATATGTTTCCTCTCACCCCGAGACACAGGACTTCAAGTGAGTAATCCTTAGGGTCTGTGAATATTTTTAACCTTTTTATTTTATGTAACTGTTGTACCTATTGTATGTCATTTTTTTGTAACACCATTTTAATTATTTTTGTATATATGCACTGTCCACCTTTGGAATATTAATTCTAAAATTGAATAAGTTTTGTCTTTGATGCTATAAAGAACTCAGCTCTTATAAGTTTTTATGTGTTTGGATGGACTTTAAGTGTATGGAATGTTTTGCAGTGTAAATGCTAATTAACTCTGTGACTGCTTGTGAAGGACTGATGCTAATTAACAGTTAGTTGCTGGAGTGAATGGTGTAGTATTAACCAGCGAACTGGCCTTCGTGACAACCAATAAAGTCAAATTGGGGTTGAGGGACCTATTTATAAAGGGGTATTATTTTTGTTTTTTCCCCACCAGCCTTTACGCCAATTTTTAAACTTTCAACTTTCTTTCATCAAAAGCGACAATTATCTAGAAAAAGTAGCCGTAATATGCTGAAAAAGCTCAGCACATATGTGGTAAATAGGTAATACTCCCTGGTGGATTTTCAAAGTAGTAGGAATTGGTAAATACTCACTGAACACCTATCTTTGTTATTAAATAGCCTAACACATTGGTGTTTTTTTTTCAGCCAAAGATATAATAAATATCATAATATTTATATTATATGGATGATATTTATTAATGGGATGATAGTGTAAAACTGAAAAGGCGAATTTTCTCTATTTATTAATAGGACAATTTTTTAGCATTGTTTTTTTAGCAAACTGCAGCTAATTCACAAACCAGTTCCATTAATATGGGAACATACCATAGTGCTGGGTAAGAAATAGTCATGTTATGGAACATTCAAGTAATGATGTTTGACGAAAAATTCTGGTAAAACTGCAACAAATGCAACAAAAGGAAGAAAAGGGGCAAAAAGCGAAAATCCCCCTATTATAAATGGCTTTAAATTAAAAAATGAAAAAAATAGCTCTGAAATTCACTTGAGAGCAATCTCTCTTTTCCTAGTGATACCACACTTAACGCAATGAATAAGGCGAAAACTATTGCCACAGCGATACTTTTCGCAAAGGCGAAAAGTAGCTGTTTCTAAATAAGGCGAAAAATACGCTATTTGTCATTGCGATGTCCTGCGATAGCAAAATGGAGAAAATAGCGATCGTTTATAAATAGGCCCCTAGTATTTATATAAGAATATGCATTCCTATGTTTTTTATTATTTTTACCTTTATCCAGTATTATTTTTTTAGCAATATTTAGATACCTGTTTTTATACCCCCTGCCTTATCATGTAAAATATCAATATCACACAGGTTTGCAGATTACTGTCCACTGGTCATATACCCCATAGTAGCCCCTATATGTATCTCTACATCAAGAAAAATCACCCTTAAAGTAGCTAGGATCCCCTAATAGCAAAAATGCATTCTTTAGACTTGTATAGCCAGTTCTAGAACATAGCAGCTGATAACTAATAAGATGTGGCTGGAACGCATAAGCAGCCGTGAGCGTGAGCCGTGAGCCGTGAATCTCAGAGCGGCATTTTGCCGCAATTTCAAAAATTGACAAATGGCACAGTTAGAAAAAACATATTAACTCTTGAGAAAGCTGCTACCAAGCCGTGTGAACGCGTTAAGACAGAGATCCTTAAACATCTAAATTCCTTTTTAGCAACTCCCCAAAGGTTTGGAAGTTTTATGGGATTTTTATGGAGTTTTTAGCTGTCTTTTTTTATTGCTTTAAAGACCCAGAAACCCTCTGTTTATACTCCACAAGGCTTGGATGTTTTTGGGAGTTTTTACTGCTGCTTTTACTGAACTAATCAAATTGTGCTTTAAAAGGAAATAAAACTGAAACACTCATCGGACAAACATAAGTTAGGGTTTAATCAGTTTTGTATATGGTTATGTATTAGATTTTAAACTGATATTTATGGTACAACACAACTCATCACATCTATTTATTATTTTTAAGCAGGGTGGAGCCGAGCGCACGAAACTCTGCTTTGTTAGAATATTCTAGAACAGGGTATATAAGGAGTGAACACAGAGTGTCCAGTTGTCAGAAGGAATGGGCATGGCATGAGGCAAGGGACAGTCCAGTGACAGGCTGAGAGGAGATCTTAGATCATCAAGCAGTGATAGAAGGCATGGCCAGATGTAATTATAAAGGGCGGGAAGAGCAATTATTTCATTGGGTCCATCACTAGTCACGGCCTGTATCTGGAGATCTTTCATTCCTGCAGTGACCGCGTGTACACATTGGTTAGAGCGTAGCTTTGTCACATAGCCATGTCGCACGTACATCCGGGTGAACACCTGCCATAGCATTACGGAAACCTCTACAAACGTTGACACATGGCATGCATTCATAGTATTTCTGATTCACGCCACAATGAGGAATACGATGGTGAAGAGGCTGAAGACGACCGTCAGGAAGAGGCTGATGTTCTGCCAAACACAAGGAAAGAAGACTTATGTTAAAAAAATGTGTTTAATGCAGTAGTAAATACATCAATCACAGACATGAGCAGAGCAGCCAATAAGATGTATGACAAAATTACTAGTCCAGTACAATTACCTGCTATGTTATTTATTATACCCATAAATTCATAAATAAGATAATGTAGCATGTCTTTAAGATGGAAATCAGGGCGTCTGTGCTTTTTGAAAACGTTTACGACAATTAAACAGATTTACTGAGAGTCTCAATTCAATTTTAAATCCCATATTGGCTGCAATTCACCGGAGAGTTTTCTTTAAGAGGACTTATGCTAATAGTAATTTTATACAGTATATAGGATTCCAAAACTGCACCGCATATTCCAATGGCCTTACCAGTGCCTTGTAAGAGAGGAGAATAATATCTTTCTCCTTGAATCTATTCCCCCCTTTAAGTAAAAATAAAGAAGATTGGAGAGAGCCAGATGCGGTATTCAACCAATTGTGTCGAACAAAGTTTATTTTGGAGAATATTACAGGCACAATATGTTTCAGGCCTATATCGGCCCATCCTTAGGTGCATTTTAACAATAATAGAAAGCTGATAGATGCAATAATACTCGAAATGCAGTGACATGCTTTTGTCTCCCTTCCCTCTGCTCTTAAAAGGTATTTTTCTCCTCTCATTGACTGTAATGTCAACGTCACATCCATGGCTGCCAGCTGCTAACGTTAGAAAGAGAAGTGACAGTATATCAGGCAGCGTTTCAAGTTAGTCACATCTCTCCACTTTCTAACTATTGCCATTTTGGGTGATTTAGCCATACACAATTTTTTTATTTAAGGAGTAGACTTGCCCTTTAACACTTTTGCACTTCATGCTCCTGAAAAGAAGGAATATGTTAAACTTTGATGGGACAGATTAGTGCAGAGAATGTTGAATGGGTCTCTAGTCTAATGTATTCTGGTGGGTCCCAGTTTAATAGTTTCTGGTTGGTCCACGCATAAATATTGCTCATCCGGTTAGACACAGCTTGTAAAAACTTTCTCTTTACACTGTTTTAATAAGAGACTTTTTCACTGTAGCAAAATTAACATACGTTATCGGGAGGATCCCAGACACAGCAACGAAACAGAGCCAAGCACTGCCAAGAGAAAGGATAAACAGTAAATTATTGTTATGTCATTGAAGCGATATTACTTGTTGCAGGTCTAGATATAGGAAAAGTAAAAAAGGGGTTGATGGAAGTGCACACTGGTTCTCAGAAAAAATTCTGTTATTGCATGTTTGTGTGATGCAAAACAGATTTTTTTCTGAGAAACAGTGTGCGCTTCCATCAACCCAACAGTGTGCTCTTTCATCAACCCCAACAGTGTGCTCTTCCATACCCACCTCACAACCAACAGTGTGAGCTTCCATCAACCCCAACAGTGAGCTTCCATCACCCAAAAGTGCGCTTCCATCAACCCCAACAGTGTGCGCTTCCATCGACCCCAACAGCGCGCGCTTCCATCAACCCCACAGTGTGCGCTTCATCAACCCCTTTTTTGCTTGTGCTATAGCTTGGAGTCTAGCTTGGACTGAGGGAAGCAGCACTGGATACAGTGGCACATGAAGGCCTGAAGAAGTGCCTAGGCCCATACTTATGTTATATGGACTAGATATAGAGGAAAAGCATCACCTAGTCCAAAAGCCAATAAAACAAGTGTTTGGTAACATTGTGATCTAGAAAAAACAAGAAAAACACCAGGTAACAAAGTTTATGGTTCTTAAACTTTTAAAAGGACATCAATTCCTTTATTCCCATTCATTTTTGAGACTCTAAAATCTTCCATCCAAAAGTAATCAAAACTTGGAACATCTGTTTATTTGATCTTTATCCATTTTTCTCAATTGTCGTTACCTTTTCTCACTAATAGAGCAAAATAAGACCCACGGTGGGTAAATCTTACCTTCACGAAGTTCAATTCAACCTCCGAATTCACTTAGCTGGTGAGTGCGTCCAGAGAAAGACAGATCCACTAACGTTACCATAGAGTGCCCAGACATTTTATAGAGAACTTAGAGGTTGTTATGATTGTTAATAACATTTTATTTATTCATCATAATTATCTCTAATTGTACTTCATCCACGTGGTAACTTCAGCTACTGTCATTTAGTAAATAATTATATATGGATGTCATTTCCTTACGCTAATAATAAAGATAGATAATGACTTAGACTAAGAGAAAACAACAGTGAACGTTTCCACAAACTCTCTTGTAAACTTAAGAAACCCTTCAGGTGTGCACTATCAAGAGAAGGTCTGTAGAAGACTGATATAGAGTATCTAATATGTCCAGGGTGTTAAGATGTTTTCTCTCATTTGTAGAAACTCACATTATTTTTTCTCTATTTTCAAAATCCTGTTATTCTAATTCCTATCTTCTTCCTCTACCCCTTCTGTTCTGCCTTCTTTAGCAACTAAGAAGAATAAGTTCATGGGAGAGCGTCAGTAGTTTCTTTGCTAGAGAAACATTTATTGTAGATCCAGACACATTTCGAACCCAGTTTGGTTCTTTTAGAAGAAGAACAATAAATGTTTTCTAGCAAAGTAATTGATGAAGGCTCGTGAACTGATTCTACTTTGTTCCCAGTTTATTTTAATTTTGGAGGATTCTTTTACACAATTGATTAAGCCTTTATACGTCACTAAAAATGCAATATTGCAGAAGGAATTTTTTTTTTAAACTGCCGCTTTTAAGTGTTACCCAGGGGTGCGCTCTGAGCAATTGTTTCAGTTTGCCTCATGGTAGGGGCACCCTGTATAATTTGGTATATTTGCTCTACAATAAACAAATCATATATGCAACTTTTTTATTACATAGTTCATAGTAATTGAGGTGGAATAAAGACATACGTCCATCAAGTCAACCTTTTTACCCTCTATTTTAACCCTACCTAACGTTGATCCAGGGGAAGGCAAAAAAAAAGAAAAACAGCTAAAAAGGGGAGAGAAATTTCTTCTTGATTCCAAATGGCAATAGGAAAGTATCCCTGTACCAACCAGAACTACAGTATTGTATAATACCAGTAATTCTAATATATATAGTATCCCCATACCAACCAGAACTACAGTATATGTATTAATACCAGTAATTCTCAATATTAATAGTCCTGTACCCAACCATAACTACAGTATTTGTATAAAACCAGTAATTCTCAATATTATATATCCCTGTACCAACCAGAACTACAGTATATGTATTAATACCAGTAATTCTCAATATTATATAGTATCCCTTTACCAACCATAACTATAGAATATGTATTAATACCAGTAATTCCAATATTAATAGTGTCCCTGTACCAACCATAACTACAGTATATGTATTAATACCAGTAATTCTCATATTATATAGTATCCCTGTACCAACCAGAACAACAGTATAGTATTAATACCAGTAATCTCAATATTATATAGTATCCTGTACCAACCTACACAGTTATGTATTAATACCAGTAATTCTCAGTATTATAGTATCCCTGTACCAACCAGATCTACAGTATATGTATTAATACCAGTAATTCTCAATATTATATAGTATCCCTGTACAACCAGAAATAATAGTATATGTATTAATACCAGTAATTCTAATATTATATAATCCCTGTACCAACCATAACTACAGTATATGTTAATACCAGTAATTCTCAATATTATATTGTACCTGTACCAACCAGAACTACAGTTATGTATTAATACCAGTAATCTCAATATTAATAGATCCCTGTACCAACCAGAAATACAGTATATGATTAATCCAGTAATCTTCCAATATTATATAGTATCCCTGTACCAACCAGAACTACAATATATGTATTAATACCAGTAATTCTCAATATTTTTTAGTTTTTGAAACTTATCTAGGTCACTTTTAAATCTATTCAGCTATTGATCTCCAGGGCCCTAGTAACGTTCTTTTTGCAGATAATTTTTAGTGCACTTTTATGGTGTTTATGGTTGCAATATTCTTCTCAATTGTAACATTTCTTCTCGAGTCCATGTTAAATGTATTTTACGGATTTGCTACTATCTCTTGTTGTAAAGGTGCCTGTCCCTACTTACTATTTATGAAGGAAAGTATGACTGTATTAACATTTAAAAAGTGCGCATTTATTCAATAGCAGTTGGCAATGATTATGAGCCCTGGAAAGTATATGGTAATTTAATTAATTTACAGGATCCCTAGTATGTAGGACATGTGTGTAACATGTAATTGAGGTTGAATAAGGACATATATCCATCAAGTCCAACCTTTTCATTCTCCTTTTTTTCCCTCATACAATTTGATCCAGATGAAGGCAAATAAACCAGCTATAAAAAAAGGGGGGGAATCTTTCCTGACTCCAAACGGCAATCGGAAGTCACCCTGGATCACCCAGAACACAGTATTGTATTAATACCAGTAATTTTCAATATTATATAGTATCCCTGTACCAACCAGAACTACAGTATGTATTAATACCAGTAATTCTCGATATTAAATAGTATCCCCGTACCAACCAGAACTACATATATGTATTAGTACTAGTAATTCTCAATAATTATAGTATCCCTGTACCAACCAGAACTACAGTGTATGTATTAATACCAGTAATTCTCAATATTATATAGTATCCCTGTACCAACCAGAACTACAGATATGTATAATACCAGTAATTCTCGATATTAAATAGTATCCCCGTACCAACCAGAACTACAGTAATGTATTAATACTAGTAATTCCAATATTATATAGTATCCCCGTACCACAAGAGCTACAATATATGTATTAATACCAGTAATTCTAATATTATATAGTATCCGTACCAACCAGACTACAGTATATGTATTAATACAGTAATTCTCAATATATATAGTATCCCTGTACCAACCAGAACTACAGTATATGTATAATACCAGTAATTCTCAATATTAGATAGTATCCGTACAACCAGAGCTA